>OY755242.1:35005026-35492054 GCA_963576725.1 Azorinus chamasolen | reverse complement strand
ACATCAATTAAGTCAGATTATTGTTTAAAATATTAAGCAAGTACAGTGCGTTCAGCAATAGTCCTCTAGTCTCATTAATGACCCGTAACACAGCATGCTAATTTTGTGACAGGTGCCGTCTTACATCGTCTTTGCATCTCTGGGATAGTGTTAAAACCGAAAGTAGCTCGATATCACCATTTAGAGTACACAGATGTGAACTAATAGTCCTCCAGCAGTCATGTTTTATAGGAATTACAATTATTTGAGTTCTTAAGTTTGGTATAGGGTCATATATAAGGATTATTCCTGCACAATTACTTTCAAATCTAGTCATTGGTTTTATATAAGAAAGGAAATTAAATTTCCCTTTAGCCATATAAGGAAATTTATCTCCATCCGTAGCAATTATTTGTAAAAAACTACTTGAGTAGTCACCCAAGCAATATTACTGCAAAATTCACCCTAATAATTAGGAGCCGTCTGATCTGGGCCTGCTCTTTTTGCTAATGCATGGATGAAAGATTTTTTTTTACTTTCTAAAATGACTACTATGTTCCACCTTCCATATTTCATTATATTTTACTATTTTGTCTATGAATATTCAGTAGGTATTGCAACTGGATCATAGAACAGGGAAAGAGTTAACACATTTCACATAGTTTATATAGAAAGTGAGGCCAGATATATCCATATAAACTATATAAATGTTCTGTGTCAGCTAATAAATATGAATGATAGCATTATTTCGTACATTACTAGTCATAAGGGTTCGAGTCCCAGTCGAGTCACATCTCTTTCATCATGTTACATAAATACTTAATATAATGCAAGTGTAACGTGCACAATCAGCAATCACTGGCGGTCACCCATCCAGCCAGCAGCCGCAAGTACAGTCTATATATAGCTTAACTTCGCTACATTTCCAAATACTTTAAACCACGTTGCCAAAGAGCTAGCTCCCTGGCAAGAAGAGTTTATACTAGTGCATATACAATTAACAGCTGTGCTGTTACACTACTTTCCCCTCCGAGAAATCTCGACCCGAGATTTGGCCTGGGAAATAAGCATGGGTAAGGCAATTCTTAGGTCCGGCAATTGTCTTCGTCCCACCACTGCCACCAATTGTAACTTGCACCATCGGCAATCACTGGCGGTCACCCATCCAGCCAGTGGGTGCACATGCAGTCTATACAGTAACTTATCTACACTTCCAAACACTTAAACCATGTGGCCAAAGAGCTGGCTCCCTGGCAAGGAGAATTTATAGTATGTATATTATATCTAACAGTCTCCCTGTTACACAAGAAACATATTTTGGAGAAAACTTGCCAGCATAATGACATATACTGATTTGGTTGTAACCTACACAGACACAATAAATACAGGTATATATCAAAACTTTAATTAATTCAAATCCACTGTACTGAAAAAAAGCATACTAGTTAATTTGAACAACAGTTTCAGTTTCAGTTTTATTAGCAACTTGGCAAACACATTGCCTTTGGCATACAAAAAGGAAATTATACAAACCTATATATAAACTAAACATTCACATACAATGTATACTATAATAACATTTCTAATGACTAGGAAATAGCATTCAGAGTGTCCAAGGACTCTTGCCCTTGCATGCATAAATATAGAAATTACAAATCAGTTTCCATAAATCTTTTAAAACCAATGAATATATAACCCAATTCTCTATGTATATTGAGATGCCCAATATTCCCTTTTAAAATGGGCTTGTAAAGCTGCATGAATATAGTTCAACTTGGCACCATTTTGATGACATTAACCCTTTATTCCATGAATATTCATGTAAGTGAGTGAGTTGGGTTTTACGTCCAACCAACAGTATTTCAGTTATTTGCAGACGGCACCCGCTGGAGACAAGACAGTGCTGCCTCACTGGAATGCCCCTGTGGGCACATGACAAGGGCACCCCACCCAGTCACATTATCCTGACACCGGGCCGACAAGTCCTAGAACTACCCTTTTAATGTTGAGCGTAGACAAGGGAGCTGTTAGTACAGTTTTAACATATTCATGTAAGAAATAATCACATCATGATCGACTATTAGATTAATTGTTATAAAAACATAATTATTGACACAAAAAGTTTTGGCCAAGACAGAAACTGTAGAATCATATCTATATCATATCATGAGCAAACAGAGCAGACCCTGATCAGATGACCTGGATCTGCTCTGTTTGCAAAGGCATAGAAATTGAAGGCATATTTATGGAGTAAATTGGACTGGCATATTAACAAATAGCTAGCTTAAATTAGACCCTAATCAAATGGTTAAGTTTGCCTATAAGTTTATTTTTCTGAAATCTTAGGTTAATTGATTAAAATCTAAATGTATTAACATGTATTAATCTAAATATCAATTAAAACCTACATGTATTAACCTTTTACCTCATAATTTGACTTTCTAAAACAGAGCTGACCCAGATCAGACAGCCCCTGTAGGGGCCATCTGATCATGCAGGTAATTTTGCTTAGTATGCTAACAAAATACTATACATGTAATATATATGTACATGTAATACTATATTATCCGGTTGTACAGTTTCTACCATGTCCAAACTTTTAACAGTCATGTGTTCATATTCGGGTAATTCTATCATAAAAATTCATCTGGCCCTAGCTAGCTAGGTCATCTGACCTATCAGATACTTGAGAATGATCTCAGACTCAGACTCAAAAGTTTTATAACCTTGAGCCCAGGGTCCATGCTTATAAAACATTTAGTTGAGTCTGAGTTCGTTCTCAATCATTTGATTGGTCAGATTTGAGCCTTTGGCTCAAATCTGACCAATCAAAAGCTTGAGAACTCAAATCTGACCAACTAAAAGCTTGAGAACGAAACTCAGACTCAACTAAAAGCTTTATAAGCATGGACCCAGATTAGCATTCATGGTGACGCTATTTCCTACCGAATATTGTTCAAAGTAAAGGCTTAATTAAACTTGGTAAATTTCCCTATTGGGCCCCAGAGTTTTGTGGTATTTTACACAATAAGATATGCTATCTAATATGAGTTGTCTTTTAGAATGTGGACTTTGTGATAACTCAGATTTGCTTGTAAAAAATTTAGATACAGATTCACCAAGTTATAACATGCCTGTAACTTCTTATTTTACCAGAATCCAAACTCCCCATTGTTTATAGTTTTTCAGAAACAGAACAAAAATTTGCAGTTCTGCTATGACCTAGACAGCAACTTTTAAGCAGATAACATTTTTACACAGCATGTTAAATCCTTAACTATTTGTAAACTAATTACTTCACCTCAAAATTTGTTAACTGCTATAAGTTCTTAAAACAAGATTTTCTTCATTGTGTTTTCAAAAAACAATGATCAGAACGTCAAGCAGTGTAGATCCTCATTAGACTCTTTGTCTCTGTCTTACTTTGTGTCTCAAATGAACACATAAGTACTCGTATAATCATGAATTCACTGCCAGCTTTTAAAGAATTAAATCTTTGCACGCTAAGAAATTTTTCATCTGCAACAGTAAACTGTTGTCGTCTGCTTCAATTCTTAAAATAACTTTTTTCTAATTTCTTTGCAGAAATATTATGAAGATGACAAACAGTTTGGATCCTTATGAGACGCCGCATTATGCGGCGTCTCATCTGGATCCAAACTGTTTGCATAGGTATATCACATTTTCGCCGCTAGCGTGCAAAGAGTTAAGTCTATATAAACAGTCTGTGCCGTAGCTATGTAGCAAGTTTAAACATTTGGAAAAGGAAGTAAAATTACTTTGTAAGTTATAAATCTCATCCAACATCGGAAAATAGTGGTGACATTTTGAAAACTTTGAAGTATTCATTGTGACACTCAACTTATCTACGAGAGTTGAGAAATGGTTGGTTAAATTCTAGGCTAGAATTGTTCAAAATAAAAGCAAACCGGATTTCTTTTTTGCAAAACTATTTGTTCCTTGGACAACCTTTGTTATTACTTGACCATTTTAAACTGAGACTCATCAATTTCAGTTAGCGTTTCTGGCTATATTCGGATGAATTCGATGACCATACATACCAATAGTACAAATAAATACAGAATATGCACGGAGTCTCAGTTTATTCTGGTCAAGTTATACTAGAATATTGCTCATTTAACTTATTATTTGTGAACAAAATATGTCATGGTTGATAATATGGATACACACACCTTGTTATATGGCACTAGCTGCAGGTTAGATTGTTATAGTATTTGGCAGAAATAATTTAACCTTTCCTTTATATAAACACCTTTTCACACATTTGCAAACAGAGTAGACCCAGATCAGACAGCTCCTATAGGAGCTGTCTGATCAATGTCTGCTCTGTTTGCTTATGGTATGATAATTATACTAAGATCTGATTCTACAGTTTGAACTGGTTCTGCCTGAGCATGTATATTTATTTTATTTTTTTTAAAATCAGCAAATAAATATACATGTCATTAATACTTAGATGAATGTTGCATTGGGAAAGGGTTAAAAGATAATGTTGGCATGGCTTATTGACTCATATGAGGAAAATTGCATATAAGTTTAACCACTTACTTCATGAATATTTATGTTAGAATTTATGAGTATATATGTATATGAATTAAATGAAAATTTATTATATAAGATCCATAAAACGAGAAGTTTTTCCATGACAGACAGTTAAGATTCAGATTAATAAAATTTCATAAACAAACAGAGCAGACCCAGATCAGATAGCTCCTTCAGGAGCTGACTTATCTGGGTCTGCTCTATCTGCAATTGCATAAAAAGTCATGATTATGAAGTAAAGAGTAAAGAACAACTGGACAAATGACTTGAAAATGCAAGTACAAGGAGTATTATAGTATTTGAAGAGTAGTTGCAACAGTGGTGGCATGGCTTTTCCATTTATTTCTACTTTTCGCTCATTTCCAAGAAAAGACTATATGTGAGACCTTCAAAGTATGCTCCACCTGACTGTAGCACTTTTCCATATGCAAAAGCCCTCAGAAAATGCAGTTAGGAAATGCTCTTTAGGCATACTGTTGATTTATACACTGGTATAGAGCAAACCCAATTGCACTGTGTGTTTCAAAGCAGCATTCTCTGAAGCCTGATTTAATGTATGGGTTCAACCAGAAGTGACAAGGGGAGAGATCAGGGTTATATGGTGGGTGTGGTAAAACCTCTATGTGATTCTCCTTGAGGTATTCCTGAACTACATATGGCTTAACTATTGACTGGTGAGCTGTCATGTAGCAGTGCACGCTTGATGCCGCACTCCCCTGACCTTGGGGATTTAACTGTATAGTGATCGAGAATAGCAGAGAGAACATTTGCTTTGTAAAATGTACCAGTAACACTACTGTCTTTCTCACTTATTGCTTTCACAGCACATGCATTTTTGTCAGACAAAGCAGTCAGAGGGCACCCATGACAAGCATATTTTGTAAAAAGTACCTAGTTATGGTCTAACTTCAGTTCGAATGACTGCTCGGCCAACTGCACATCATCTATGTGCTGATTCTTCTTCCTTTAAAGAGAGATACCCAGCGGATAATAGTATGGGAGCACAATGTCCCCATACACTTTGTCCAAGTCAGCTTTAATTTCAAATGCGCCAATGCCAAGCCATCGGCCTATCTTACAATACTCCCTCTGCTCTTAGTGAAAATTGCAGCTATATTCAGTCATATTTTTTCTGCTAATGTTATATATTACATGTATTTCAACTGCAAATAAAATTTACATTCGCATGTGAATGTAGTGCCATTTTCGGTCATTGATATGCCATACTTGTGGTTGCACATGCTTATAGTAAAAATACTGCACTGTTTTCATTACTTAATTTAGCCCTCATATGGTACAATTTGTACAGTATTATAATAATTACTATGCTCAGATATTATAATAATAATAAACTTACTCTTTATGAAAATATATAAATATAGAGTAAAGCCGGGTTTCCATGAAGCGACTTTTTCGGCCCTATTTTATTGGCGTCGGAGTGGTGACCAGGTAGGACCAAAAAACTGTTTCTTTGAAGTCGTAATCTGATGTGGGTTTTAATTAACCCTTTACTTTATGAATATTTATTTAAGAAAATAATACCATCATGAATACTAATTAGTTTAGTTGTTATAATGGCACATGCATACAGGTCGGCGTGGGAATATTTGGACATGATAAGCTGTAGAATCAGATTTATATTATTTCATTAGCAAACAGAGCAGACCCGGATCAGGCGGTTCCTACTGAAGCCATCTGATCTGGGTCTACTTTGTCATAGAAAGGAGTATTCATGGAATAAGGGTTAATAAAAATGCATGTGATTACGCATTTATCTCCGAGAAAATGGCTGCCTCCATGTTAAAACTGCATGTTTTCTATGCCTATTTTGAAAAAATTGAGGTTGAGGAAATAATGATCATATTTTGCATTGTGTGGTCTTTGTATTCTGCCATGGAGGAGACATTTGTGAGCTTTTCATACAATGCACTCTAAACTTCAGAGTGTTTATATATTGTTATTTGACCCAGCAACCAAGTATATTACATCATTTTTGTCCTCAATACATCATTTTTGTTGCTGACACTGACATGCAGAAAAATAGCTATCTGAAGTGTTTTTTTCTTCAACATTGACAACATTCAGCTCTGAAAATGTAAAACCAGAATCTCATTGTGTAGACCCAGATCAGAGAGCTCCTAGACAAGCCCTCTTATCAGGGTATATATGCACTAGCTGTTGTCATTCAAAATCCTGTCTCAAGTTGCTCACCCTTGTTGCAGAATCCAGGACTCTATTGTTATTAACTCTTTCCTTGATATATAATTATACCCCCAACAACTAAGTGTAGGTTGGTATACTGGAATCACTCAGACCGTCCGTACGTCCATCTGTATGTAGATGGAATTTTGTCCGAAGCCTTACTCTGCCATCCTTCAACGAAACATTTTTAAATTATGGAGTATTGTTGATCACCATCTGAAGTTGTGCACCTGCGGTTGCAGTTTTGATTCGTCATTTCTATACTGATTTATCTCCCTTTTCGTAAATTTGATAGAGAGAATTTGTCCAGAGCATTTATTTTCCATCCTTCAACGGAACATTTTTAAATTATGCGGTTTTGTTGGTCTCCATCTGAAGTTGTGCACCTGCGATTGCAGTTATTTGTCATTTCCTTATTGAATTATCTCCCTTTTCGTAAATTTAGTCCACAGCTTTATTCTGCCATGCCTCAACAGATTTATTTTAAATTAAGTAGTACTGTTGAACACCATCTGAAATTGTACACCTGCAATTGCGGTTTTGATTTGATTCTTCATTCATGAATTATCTCCCTTTTTTAATTTTTATAAATGAAATTGTCCGGAGCTTTCCTCTGTCATACCTCAAAAGAACTTCTTTAAATTTTGCATTGATTCTTCATTCATGAATTATCTCCCTTTTTTAATTTGTATAAATGAAATTGTCCGGAGCTTTCCTCTGTCATAGTATTACCTCGACAGAACTTTTTTAAATTTTGCACTATTGTTGATGATAATCTAAAGCTGTGCAACTGCTATAAAGGATTTGATTTGTCACTTCGTGCATTAATGAATTATCTCTATTTTCATAATTTAACAAATTGAAAATTGAGCATTCCAGAGCTTTACTCTGTCATACCTCAGCAGAACCTTTTTGAATATTTAAGTATTATTGAAAACCATCTGTAGTTGTGCACCTGCGATAAGCGTTTTTGAATCATCTCTTCTTTTCCCTTATTATCTCCCTTTTCATAAGTTAACAAATGAAACACATACGTACACGCTTCAATGGAACTTTTTTTATGCCCCCAAAGCTATGCTTTTTTAGCTCACCAGAGCACTTTTGTGCTCAGGGTGAGCTTTTGTGATTGCTTGATGTCCGTCGTCCGTCGTCGGGCGTCAACAATTTGAACCTTTAAAAATCTTCTCCTCTGAATCTACAGGGTTCTCAGCTTTCATCTTTGGTATATAGCATCATCTTTAGGTCCTCTACAAAACTTATATAAATTTTGCCCCTGGGGTCAAAATTGGCCCCATCCCAAGGGTGCCTTGTTTTCTATTGAAATATATAGTAAAACTTTAAAAATCTTCTCCTCTGAATCTACAAGGTTCTCAGCTTTCATATTTGGCACATAGCATCATGTTCAGGTCCTCTACAAAAGTTATATAAATTATGGCCCTGGGGTCAAAATTGGCCCCGCCCCAGGGGTAGCCAGATTTCAATAGAAACATATAGTGACAACTTTGAAAATCTTCTCCTCTGAATCTACAGCGTTCTCAGCTTTCATATTTGACACATAGCATCATGTTCAGGTCCTCTACAAAAGTTATATAAATTGTGCCCCTGGGGTCAAAATTGGCCCCGCCCCAGGGGTAGCCAGTTTTGAATAGAAACATATAGTGACAACTTTGAAAATCTTCTTCACTGAAACTGGAAGTCTCTGACCTTTCATATTTGGCACATAGCATCATGTTCAGGTCCTCTACAAAAGTTATATAAATTATGGCCCCGGGATCAAAATTGACCCGCCCCAGGGGTGGGCCATTTTCAATAGAAACGAATAGTGAAATCTTTGAAAATCTTCTTCACTGAAACTGGGAGGCTCTCAGCTTTCATATTTGGCACATAGCATCATGTTCAGGTCCTCTACAAAAGTTATATAAATTATGGCCCTGGGGTCAAATTGGCCCCACCCCAGGGGTGGGCAGTTTTCAATAGAAACAAATAGTGAAATCTTTGAAAAGCCTTCTGCTCTGAAACTGGAAGTCTCTCAGTTTTCATATTTGGCACAGAGCATCATGTTCAGGTCCTCTACAAAAGTTTTATAAATTATGGCCCTGGGGTCAAAATTAGCCCCGCCCCAGGGGTGGGCCATTTTCAATAGAAACAAATAGTGAAATCTTTGAAAATCTTCTGGTATGAAACTGGGAGGCTCTCAGCTTTCATATTTGGCACAGAGCATCATGTTCAGATCCTCTACAAAAGCTATATAAATTATGGCCCAGGAGTCAAAATTGGCCCCGCCCCAGGGGTGGTCAGTTTTCAATAGAAACATATAGTGAAACTTTGAAAATCTTCTCCTCTGAAACTGGAAGGTTCTCAGCTTTCATATTTGGCACATAGCATCATGTTCAGTTCCTCTACAAAAGTTATATAAATTATGCCCCTGGGGTCAAAATTGGCCCCGCCCCAGGGGTAGCCAGTTTTTGATAGAAATATATGGTAAAACTTTGAATATATTCTTCTCTGAATCTGAAAGGTTCTCAGCTTTCATATTTGGCACATAGTATCATGTTTAGGTCCTCTACAAAAGTAATATACATTATGCCCCTGGGGTCAAAATTGACCCCGCCCCAGGGGTGGCCAGTTTTCAATAGAAACATATAGTGAAAACTTTGAAAATCTTCTCCTCTAAATCTACAGGCTTCTTAGCTTTCATATTTGGCACATAGGATCATATTCAGGTCCTCTACAAAAGTTATATAAATTATGCCCCAGGGGTCAAAATTGGCCCCGCCCCAGGGGTAGCCATGTCTAAATAGAAACATATAGTGACAACTTTGAAAATCTTCTCCTCAGAAACTGGAAGGTTCTCAGCTTTCATATTTGACACATAACATCATGTTCAGGTCCCCTACAAGAGTTATATAAATTATGCCCCGGGGGTCAAAATTTGCCCCGCTCCAGGGGTAGCCAGTTCGCAATAGAAACATGTAGTGTCAAATTTGAAAATATTTTCCTCAGAAACTGGAAGGTTCTCAGCTTTCATATTTGGCACATAGCATCATGTTCAGGTCCCCTAAAAAAGTTGTATGAATTATGCCCCTTGGATCAAAATTGGCCCGCCCCAGGGGTGGCTAGTTTTCTCTAGAAACATATAGTGAAAACTTTGAACATCTTCTCCTCTGATTGCCTGGTGAGCGATGTCAGGGCCATTCTGGCCCTCTTGTTTTTAAATTTTTGCTGTATTGTTAAACACCATCTGAAATTGTACTCCTGTGATTTTTGGTTATACTTCTTCACATCATTTTTGAATTATCTCCCCTTATATTAAGTTACAGTTTAGACCCTGAGATAGGTATAAAAATAATATATTAGTTGATGGGTAGTTCTACAGACTGAAGTTGTCCTGCATTGGCCCCATCTCTGTGTCAAATGTGCTAGTGGGTGGTATTAATCACCTTTGGTGACAGAGCAGACCCAGATGAGATGGTTCCTGTAGGAGCCATCTGATCAGGGTCTGCTCTGTTTGCTGATGGTATTATAATAGACCTGACTCAACAGTTTCTACTAATGCCAAAAAATCCCATGCAGGGTTTTCATTTTCAGCTGAAACCATCGGCTGAAATGAGTTTTGCATCGGTTAATTTTCTAAAAACCATGAAAATTATATCTATTAGAATATGTCGGTGCCATCTGCTATGTCCAGAAAATAATTGGTTGATATGAATGAAAATGAAAACCCTGCCCATGTACTAGGGGTGACTATTGAGGCCAAAATGACTATCCCGACAGTATTGCGATAGTCAAAATACTATCACGATACTATTGCAATAGTTTAGAAACTATTGCAATACTATCACTATAGTTTTTATCTCAAACTTATAAGAGAAGAGTAGCAAATCAAAATGACTAAATCAACATTTAAGATCAGCCTTCTTGTCTCTATAATTATAAAAACAGCATACAAAGCAACACAAATACATAATTTTAAGCATGTCATTTAACCATTTAAATGATATAAATTAACAAACATGTTTTCATTGCAAACTTTCTTTGCAAACAGGGTAGACTCAAAATAGAGATGGACGTTTTCTTTTCATATGATCGATAAGTGATTCCACTGTACTTAAGTAAACTATTGAAACTATCGATTGTTGAATTAACTATTGGTGATAGTTCTCGATAGTCAGAATTACTATTGCTATTATTATTGCAAGCTCAACTATTGCAATAGCTTGATAGTTCAACCTATTGTTACACGTCTACCATGTACATATGCCATCATAAAAACTCAAATAATAAATATCCACGATGTCATTATATTTTACAGGAATATTCAACAGAGAAAGGGTTAAAACAATAATGGACAGTTCCACCTGAAGGATGATACTTGCACTGGATCCAAATTTGAGCAGACATTATTTTTCACAGGTATGTAAGAGTTAAAACAAAGAAAAATTAATCTACAAATTGATGCTCAGATGTCTTTTTTTCTATTTATCAATGAAATACAGTATCGACTTGATTAATTCCGTATAACATAATAACAGATAGGTCAAGTAGTGTAGGTATGTACTACAGGTTTTACAAATAGCATAGATTCAAACCAGTCTTCATTTCAGAAACAGGTGAGGGTAAACATTATAAACTTAGATGCTTCAATATAATAGATATGTTAAGTATGTCAAGTACTGCAGGTCTGTCACTGTTGCTGTTTGGGGTCTTCCTCCGCCAGTAATTAGCAGGATGTCACACTATTTTGAACCCTTGCCCTGAATATTCATTAAAGCAAGATAGTATACTTATTAACTATAATTTATACTGGCATATATGTACACAATGGTTACAAGAGTTTTTGGTATTAGTAGAAACTGTAGATTCAGATGTCTATATTATTCCTCAAGCAAATACATTTGGGTCTTCTCTGTTTGCGAAGTCATGAAAATGCATTTATATGAGGGAAAGGGATAAAATGACATAAAAACTGATACAAGCATACAACTAAACAAAGTGATGATGTTTCTTAAACATGACTGTTGCTCTAGCGACACTGTTTTTTTATGTAACTTGACATCATGAATATTTAATAGCTGAATTTTCATGAATATTTATTACTTGAATTATCAGAATGGCATATGTACATGAATTTTAGGTACAGTTAAAAAACTATAAGGTCAGATCTATAATAGTTTAATGAACAAACAGTCTCAGAAGATCCTGATCAGACGGCAGCTACAGGGTTCATTTAGTATGGGTCTACTCTGTTTTCAAAGGCATTGAAAAGCATTTGTATGAAGGAAAGGTTTATCCCTGTATCTGATAAATATTCCTGTAAGAAAAAATGACATCAAGCATATTAATTAGCTGATTTTTAGCTCCACTTTTTCAAAAAGTGGAGCTATTGTCATGACTCTCTCGTCGGCGTCGGCGTTGGTTAACCTTTATGTTAAGGTCCTTTTCTCAGAAACCATCAAAGATATTTGGATCATATTTGGTATGTATGTTTACTATCACAAGGGGAACCAATTTCACAAGGGTAGGTAATCCTAAAAGTAATTTTGCCATAGTTATGCCCCTTTTTCGACTTAGAATTTTCATTGTTGGTTAAGTTTTATGTTCAGGTCCATGTCTCAGAAACTGTCCAAGATATTTGGTTCAACTTTGGTATACATGTTGACTATTACAAGGGGGACCTATTTTACAAGGGCAGATAACCCTAAAATTAATTTGCTATAGTTATCTCCCCTTTCTGACTTAGACTTCCACTACACTATCCAGCACTAAAGAAAGTGGAGCGCGCTGTCTGCAGACAGCTCATGTTTATAATGGCATTTGTACACAGAAAGTCTAAGCCAATTGGCAAAAATGATATAATCAGATCTATACAGTTCAGGTAAACAGAACAGACCCTGATCAGAGGGCTCCTGCACAGGCTGTCTGATCTGGATCTATTCTAATTGCAAAGGACATGAGCATGTGTCTCCATCAGGGAAATCAGGTCTGCACTGTTTTTGGTTTCAAATCTTCTTACAAATTTTACACTTTCCTTCATATTAACGCTTTTTCGTGCCATTGCAAACAGAGCCGGCCTAGACCAGATTGTCGTGGCCCTGTCCGTCCGTCCGTCCGTTTGTTCGTTCATTCCTTCGTCCGCTGTTTTCTGGGAAAACTGTTTGACAGATATTAATGAAACTTCACACAAATGTTTAATGCATCAAGATCTGAAGCTGAGTTGATTCTGAGGTTCATTTGATTTTTCATTTCAGAGTTATGGCCCTTGTCCTTAAAAATATGCAAATAGTTTGTCCGCTGTTTTCTGGGAAAACTATTTGACAGATATTAATGAAACTTCACACAAATGTTTAATGCATCAAGATCTGAAGCTGAGTCGATTCTGAGGTTCATTTGATTTGTCGTTTTGTCTTTTACTTAAAAAATAATGCAAATACATGCAAGTAGTTTGTCCGCTGTTTTCTGGGAAAACTATATGACAGATATTAATGAGACTTCACACAAATATTTAATGCATCAAGATCTGAAACTGAATTGATTCTGAGGATCATTTGATTTTTCATTCCAGAGTTATGGCCCTTGTCCTTAAAAAATAATGCAAATAGTTTGTCCGCTGTTTTCTGGGAAAACTATTTGAGAGATATTAATGAAACTTCACACAAATGTTTAATGCATCAAGATCTGATGCTGAATTGATTTTGAGGATTATTCGTTTCAGAGTTATTGCCCTTTTACTTAAAAAATAATGCAAATATATGCATATAGTTTGTCCGCTGTTTTCTGGCAAAACTGTTTGACAGATATTAATGAAACTTCATACACATGTTTAATGCATCAAGACCTGAAGCTAAGTCGATTCTGAGGATCATTTGATTTGTTGTTTCGGAGTTATGGCCCTTGCACTTAAAAAAATAATGCAAATCTATGCAAATATGAGGATGGCCATAACTTTTTCATTTGAAATGATATTTACTTCAATTTTTTTATATGGTTAAACCTTAATGTGAATTTTCATGTATATTGCGGGGGATTTGATATGTCATTTTATTCTAAAGTTATGGTCCTTGAACTTCGTGCGTTCGTTGCTTTGTTAGTCGGTCAACTTTTAGTTTGTCTGTTGTTTTCTGGGAAAACTATTAAAATCATATAAGTGAAACTTAACACAAATGTTTTAAGCAACAAAATTTGAAGCTGAGTTTATTTTGAGGTTCATTCAGTTTCTCTTTACAGAGTTATGGCAGTTGCACTTTACAAAAATCTGCAAATATGAGAAGTAGCTTTAACTTTTTTTTTTAAAAAGATATTCACTTCAATTTTTATGCCCCCAAAGGCGGGCATATAGTAATCGCATTGTCCGTCCTTCCGTCTGTCCGTCTGTCCGTCCGTCCGTCTGTCCGTCCGTCCGTCTGTCCGTCTGTCCGTCCGTCCGTCTGTCCTTCCGTCCGGAATTCGTGTCCGGTCTGTAACTTCTTCATCTATCAATGGATTTCAATATAACTTACCACAAATGTTCACCAGACAGAGACGATGTGTCGCGTTCAACTCCCAGGTCAATGGGTCAAAGGTCAAGGTCACAGGGTACAATTACTTTGTCACAAATTTCGTGTCCGGTCTGTAACTTCTTCATCTGTCAATGGATTTCAATATAACTTGCCACAAATGTTCACCACACAAAGACGATGTGTCGCGTTCAACTCCCAGGTCCATGGGTCAAAGGTCAAGGTCACAGGGTACAATTACTTTGTTACAAATTTCGTGTCCGGCCTGTAACTTCTTCATCTATCAATGGATTTCAATATAACTTGCCACAAATGTTCACCAGACAGAGACGATGTGTCGCGTTCAACTTCCAGGTCCATGGGTCAAAGGTCAAGGTCACAGGGTACAATTACTTTGTCACAAAGTTCGTGTCCGGTCTGTAACTTCTTCATCTATCAATGGATTTCAATATAACTTGCCACAAATCTTCACCACACAAAGACGATGTGTCGGGGTCAACTCCCAGGTCCATGGGTCAAAGGTCAAGGTCACAGGGTACAATTACTTTGTCACAAATTTCGTGTCCGGTCTGTAACTTCTTCATCTATCAATGGATTTCAATATAACTTGGCACAAATGTTCACCACACAAAGACGATGTGTCGCGTTCAACTCCCTGGTCCATGGGTCAAAGGTCAAGGTCACAGGGTACAATTACTTTGTCACAAATTTCGTGTCCGGTCTGTAACTTCTTCATCTATCAATGGATTTCAATATAACTTGCCACAAATGTTCACCACACAAAGACAATGTGTCGCGTTCAACTCCCAGGTCAATGGGTCAAAGGTCAAGGTCACAGGGTACAATTACTTTGTAACAAATTTTGTGTTTTGCCTGTAACTTCTTTATCTATCAATGGATTTCAATATAATTTTGCACAAATGTTAAACACACTAAGACGATGTGTCGCTTTCAACTCCCAGGTCCATAGGTCAAAGGTCAAGGTCACAGGGTACAATTACTTTGTCACAAATTTCGTGTCCGGTCTGTAACTTCTTTATGTATCAATGGATTTCAATATAATTTGGCACAAATGTTCACCACACAAAAGATGATGTGTCGCTTTCAACTCGCTGGTCCATATGTCAAAGGTCAAGATCACAGGGTACAATTACTTGTTTATCTGTGAATGGATTTCAAAGGAACCTGGCACAAATGTTCACCACACAAAGACGATGTGTCAACTCCCTGGTCCATGGGTCAAAGGTCAAGGTCACAGGGTATAATTTTGGGGGCATTTGTCACGTGACTGTGACATCTCTTGTTTTAAAAATAGTTTCACCTTAATATTGAAATCAAGATCTGAAGCACAGATTTGAAAATGTCAACACTTATAAGGCATGTTGAATCAGAAAGTTTGCAAGTGGGCGTATTATGTACCGTATGCGGTACTCTTGTTACCATTTCCCAAACATCCTGTGTAAATATGTCATTTAAAAAAATCAGCTAATAAATATTAATGTTGTTATTTCTTGCATGAATATTCAACAGGATAAGGGTTAAACACTGATGAACTATTCCACTATGAATATTCGACATGGAAAATATTTAGCTTTAATTCTCTTATATTTTTATAGTTTTCTCTTTGGACTGAGCTAACATCTTATGAAACTGTTAGAATACTTGAGATGGTGACCACAGATAGCTAGACAACCTGAACTGGAAGCAAAATGGCTGAAAGGTATTTCTAGTATAAAAACAGTGAAAAGTTTGCAAATTTTCATAGGCTTTTAGATCAGTATAATTATATCCTGAAAGTGGGAGATCCTTCGAAAGCAAAAGTAGCAATGCAAAAACAGAAAGTTACAGACTCAGTTTTATTGAATCTGTTCATGAGTAGGAATTAAAATTGCAACACTACTCACGCCCCCTAGCACCAGCTTAAGCAGTATTCAATTTTCAAAACTAATAACATCAAAACTAATGATCCCGAAGGACCAGAAAATATAACAACACTTTTTACAACCACCACACAAGCACTTAACACCTGCTGTTGTGAAGTAAATATATCCTGAAAGTGGGAGATCCTTCGAAAGCAAAAGTAGCAATGCAAAAACAGAAAATTGCAAACTCGGTTTTATTGAGTCTGTTCATGAGTAGTAATTAAAAGTGCAACACTACTCACGCCCCCTGACACTAAATCACCAATATCTGTGTGTGAATGAAAAAGGACACTGAGTCCATATACAGAGTAGCTCAGATAAAAAAGGATACTGGGTCCATATACAGAGTAGTTCAGATAAAAAAAGGACATTTGACCATATACAGAGTTGCTCAGATTAAAAAAGGATATTTGACCATATACAGAGTAGCTCAGGTGAAAAAGGACACTGAGTCCATATACATGTACTTAGTAGCTCAGATAAAAAAGGACATCTGACCGTGTACAGAGTAGCTCAGATAAAAAAGGACATCTGACCGTGTACAGAGTAGCTCAGATAAAAAAAGACATTTGACCATATACAGAGTTGCTCAGATAAAAAAAGGATACTGGGTCCATATACAGAGTAGCTTAGATAAAAAAAAAAAGGATACTAGGTCCATGTATAGAGATGCTCAGATAAAAAGGACACTGGGACTGGTTAAACTGAAATCAGCCACTTAAAGATGTATGCTGCGCAAATTTCCCCAAATTTTGCATTTCAAACTGACTTCAGAGTCAGAATCTATGTACCTTAAACCTTATTTAAAACTAAACAGCACGGTTAGTAAATGGTTGTTTGTGTCGAAAAAAATAGAAAATGGATTGCTAAGGAAACCAGCGGAACAGCGTTAGCCATTGGCCGGAATCTTGTCGTAAAATTCAAATCTACATGCCAGAAATAATCATTTGATGTATTTTAGGTCAACAACCAGTGTCAGCCATTGTACATGTAGTAACAACTTAATTAATATTCAAAGCGTTATTCCGAAATAGAATCGAAGTCATTCAGAACTTGGCCGAAGATGTCCGCTGATTTCCGTACAAAATCTCTGTTTCTGAAAAGGAGGCTCCTTTTAAAGATGCGCATAATACATCTTTAATTACAAGGGAAGGTTTGCAGCAGTTATAATGGCATATGGACACAGGAACTAATGGCATATTAAAAACTAAATAATCAGATGTGTATTATTTCATAAGCAAACAGAGTAGACCCTGGTCAGACAGCTCAAATTGGAGCCATCTGATCTTTGGCTACTCTGTTGGCATTGAAAGGTGTATTTATAGAGTAAAGTTAACCTTTTAACTGATGGAGATACCTTTTCATGCTTTTGCAAACTTACCCTGTTTACTTATTGAACTAAATGTATATGGAACATGCCATTTTTGTTATGGTAAAAATTCTCATGTTCAGAATGCCATTATAAATATCAACTGATTAATATTTATGTGGTCATTATAATGCCCCCCAGATTTGATCTGGGGGGCATATTGTTTTTGCCCAGTCTGTTTGTCTGTTTGTTTGTCAGCAACTTTAACATTGGTCATAACTTTTGAGCCAGTACAGTAGAGACTTGATATTTGGTATGCATATGTATCTCATAAAGCCGCACATGTTGAGGGGTGACATGTCAAGGTCAAGGTCATCCTTCAAGGTCAAAGGTCAAATATATGGGTCAAATCACCGACTTTAACATTGGCCATAACTTTTGGACCAGTAGAGATAGAGACTTGATTTTTGGTATACTTGTGTATCTCAGGAAGCTGCACATTTTGAGTGGTGAAATGTTAAGGTCAAGGTCATCCTTTAGGTTCAAAGGTCAAATTGTCTGTTTGTTTGTCTGTAACTTTAACATTGGTCATAACTTTTGAGCCAGTACAGCTAGTGACTTGATATTTGGCATGCATATGTATCTCATAAAGCCGCACATTTTGAGTGGGTGACATGTCAAGGTCATCCTTCAAGGTCAGAGGTCAAACACATGGGTCAAATCACCGACTTTAACATTGGCCATAACTTTTGAACCGGTACAAGTAGAGACTTGATATTTGGCATGCTTGTGTATCTCATGAAGCTGCACATTTTGAGGGGTGACATGTCAAGGTAAAGGTCATTTTGCAGGGTCAAAGGTCAAATTGTCTGTTTGTTTGTCTGTAACTTTAACATTGGTCATAACTTTGTGCCAGTACAGATAGAGACTTGATATTTGGCATGCATATGTATCTCTTAAAGCCGCACATTTTTAGGGGTGACATGCCAAGGTTAAGGTCATCCTTAAAGGTCAGAGGTCAAACATATGGGTCAAATCACTGACTTAAACATTGGCCATAACTTTTGAACCAGTTGAGATAGAGACTTGATATGTGGCATGCTTGTGTATCTCATGAAGCTGCACAGTTTGAGGGGTGAAATGTCAAGGTCATCCTTCAGGGTCAAAGGTCGTCAACTTCAAATTGGCCATAACTTTTGAACCAATAGAGATAGAGTCTTGATATTTGGTATGCATATGTATCTCATGAAGCTGCACATTTTGAGGGGCACCATGTCAAGGTAAAGGTCACTGACTTTAACATTGGCCATAACTTTTGAACCTGTAGATACAGACTTGACATTTGGTATGCATGTGTATCTCATGAAGCTGCACAGTTTGGGGGTGACATGTCAAGGTCATCTTTCAGGGTCAAAGGTCACTGACTTTAACATTGACCATAACTTTTGAACCAGTAGAGATACAGACTTGATAGTTGGTATACATGTGTTTCTCATTTGGCTGCACAGTTTGAGGGGTGACATGTCAAGGTCATATTTGAAGGTCAAAGGTCACCAACATTAACATTGGCCATAACGTTTGAACCAGTAGATATACAGCCTTGATACTGATATGCATGTGTATCTCATGAAGCCGCACAGTTTGAGGGGTTACATGTCAAGGTCAAGGTCATCCTTTATGGTCAAAGGTCACCAACTTTAACATTGGCCATAGCTTTTGAACCAATAGAGATACAGACTTGATATTTGGTATGCATATGTACCCCAGGAAGCTGCACAGTTTGAGGGGTGACATGTCAAGATCAAGGTCATCCTTCAGGGTCAAATATCAGATCGAGGGGGCATAGTGTTTCACAAACACATCTTGTTTTTCATATGAATATACATCATGTTTGTATAAATTGTCATTAAATTAGCTTAAACTTTGTCAGTGGTTAATGCAATATTTTGATATTGTAGTGTCTATTTAAGTGCATTCTCCTTCTTGATCTGTATAGACACTTCCCACTTCCAATGAAAAATATGGGAGGATTTTCAAAAAATGGGATGGATCTCCCTCCCCTTCCCTAGAATGGACACTGTGTAGCTGTTTTTCTCCCTAATTATTTTATGTTTTTCATAGCTTTCAACACTGGATAATTGTTTACTGCAAGATTCTGTTCACTTTGATTTCAGTCTTTTCTCTGTGACTTCAGTCCTTCCTCTCTTGAAGTTATTTCTCTTTGACTTCAGTCCTTCCTCTTTGAAGTCCTTTCTCTTTGTCTTCAGTCCTTTCTCTTTGGCTTCAGTCTTTCCTCTTTGAAGTCCTTTCTCTTTGTCTTCAGTCCTTTCATTTTGACTTCAGTCCTCAAACTTGTGTTTGCTTCAATTTCTTTCAAAAGCCCAACCAGTTTATGTTAATTCAAGAGTATTAATCCTGTTGAGACATTGAGAGTCTTTATGTGTCATCTTGATTTAACCCTTTACCTGTTCAATATTCATGCAAGAAATAATGGAGTCATCACTAATGATTTATTAAATTTTATAATGGCATATATAACACATTCAATTTTAGTTCAGGCAGAAAATGTATAACCAGCTATATACTATACCAAAAGTAATATGCTATACTAAAAATAACTATAATCAAACAGAGTAGACCCTGACAAGATGTATTCTTTAGGAGCCTTCTGATCTAGGTCTACTCTGATTGCAAATGTGTGAAAAGGTCTGTATATGAAGGAAAGGGTTAATAGCAATTTGACAAACTTTATTGTTATCTTCTTATGAGCCAATCCATGACAAATATGGTAATGATACAATGCAATCATTAAAGACCTATATCAGTTGCCAAATCTTATGATGTGGCATATTACAATGGGTCTCCTTGTTTTAGTTTATTCACAGTACACATGTTTTTTCTGCTATATCTGAAACTAGCAGAAATCAAGACTAGTTGCCATGTAGGAGATTAAGCACCTGGTATGGGTTTACATTATTTGCAATTTATATCGAACTCTTAACCCTGTCCCTGTTCAATATTCTTGTAAGAAATAATGACATTATGAATATTCATGAACTTAATTTTTATAATGAAAACATTTCATGGAATTGCTTTGCTTTGACAAAAACTAGAATTAGATCTATTCTATGTCAAAAGCAAACAGAGCAGGCCTTGATCAGACGGCTCCTATAAGAGCTGTCTTGCATTGGGGTACTCTGTTTGCAATGTGTGAAAACACGTTTATATGACAGAAAAGGTTATGTCATGGAATGGCTCATATATTTTGTACAGAAACCCATTGGATGAATTGAAAAGATTCTTCGAGAGTATCAGACAGACAGATTTCGACAAAGTTCGGGAGGCCATACATCAGCTGGAAAAGAGACAACATGTAGGTCATACGATAGATGTATTTGGTATTTCATGATCCCCAACACTAGACAAGGTAGAAAATGGACTGATGCTTGTCTTTGGTTGCTGTGCATAAAAACATATGATTGTATGTACAGCAGAACCCAACTTAAGCAACCATTAAAACAGTTTTAAATCTGAGTCCGTAATGTAAGACAGGTGGTAGTGTAGCTGGGTAGAGATTATGGTGAAATAAGTTGATAGGCTTTACTGTGTGGCTTGGTAGCTCAGTCGGTAGAGTGTTGGCATGGTAAGCCAGAGGCCCTGGGTTCGAGTCCCAGTCGAGTCACAACTTTTTCACCATGTTACAGTAAAACTGTAGCAGGTCAAAAATTATGTAGAAAGCTTCTATTGGTGTTTTTTGCTTTGCTTTTGCCCTGGTATATGTACAAAGGATTGTTTGGTATTTGTAGAAACTTTAGAGTCAGATACCTTATAATTCATAAGCAAACATAGCAGAGCCAGATTAGATGGCTTCTGCAGGAGCCGTCTGATCAGGGTCTACTATGTTTTCAAATGTGTGAAAAGGTGTTAATATGAGGGAAAGGGTTATTGAAGACAAGTTCTACTGTACTTGGATAGTTACCTATGACTTAACCCTTTACTCCATGAATATTCATGCAAGAAATAATGATATCATGAATATTAATCAGTTGGATTTTTATAATGGCACTACAAACAAAGGATATCATGACAGAAACTGTAGAATCAGATCGTTATTCAATTTCAAAACTGAACAGACCCTGATTAGACAGCTCCTATAAAAGCCATGTGATCTGGGTCTATAAAGGCATAAAAAGGCATATTTCTTGAGTAAAGTGTTAAAGATAAACTATACATTTCAACTTTTAGTAACAGCAAAACTTTCAAACTTTTAAATATCATTGGCTAGGAATGTTTTCAGGTATCACACTATAGGGCATTTTCATGTTTAGCTCATCTTTTTCGAAGAAATCAAGAGCTATTGTCGTAACTCGGGTGTCTGCGTTGTTGTTTGTCGTCCTTGTCGTCCAAAATCTTAACATTGACCATAACTTCTTCAATTTTTCATTTACAACCTTCATTTTTGGTACGCATGTTCATCTTGACAAGGCCAATCCACACATACCAAAATGATAACAGACAAGCGTTGGCACCCGCTTGCGGTGCTCTTGTTTTTTAAGATTGTAGATCTTGACCAATCAGTTTTCTCAAAACAGTGCCTCTGATCAACATCTTCAGTATTTTCAGTCAACCTGAAAATAGTGTAGGCCCTGATTCACATGGTTAATCCGGATTCAGTTGTTAATATCAAAAATACCATTTCCAATATAAATGTGGATTTCAAATCATTCAGGGTAAACGATGATATCATTATGTTTTATCTTCAGGGAGATGTTGAAATGTATAAAGGTTCATGTACTGATTGTGAAATATTAAAGAAATCCTTGGAAGAAGTCAGAGAAAGTAACCAAGCACTTGAAAGAAGGATTATTCAGAATGAAGAGGAACTTGATAGTCTGCATTCACCTACACATGGCAGAGGACAGGACAAACATGTAGAACGACAATTTGAAAGACTTAAACGTGAAACAGCTAGAAGAGATGAAATCATCAAACAAAAAGATATCAAACTTGAAGAGCAAGAACAACTTGTCGCTGTTTTCAAAACAAATCTTGATACTAGTAACCAAAAGTATTATCAACAAAAGGAAACCAACAAGTTGATATGTGAGAAACTAACAAATCTACGAGAGTTTGAAAAACAATACCAAAAAACGCTAGAAGACACTGAGATGTATGAAGAAGAAAAAAGGAACATGGTTATGCAGAATAAATATTTGAAAAATGAATTAGATGACCTAAAGGAAGAACTGAAAGAAACAAAAACAAGGTGAGACATATTATGTTTCCCCCATTAAAATAAATGGGTTTGTAAAATGTTTTTCTGTGTATGCCCTAATAACACTAAATATTAAAACACCAATCTCCTCTATTCATGTGTTTGGAAAGCTGAAAAAGTTATTTTTTTCACCAATTTGATAACTTTAAATTAAACTGAAAATAGTGTAGACTCAGTTCACCTCCCCCCC
This sequence comes from Azorinus chamasolen, assembly GCA_963576725.1. NCBI lineage: Eukaryota > Metazoa > Mollusca > Bivalvia > Cardiida > Solecurtidae > Azorinus > Azorinus chamasolen. The sequence continues at coordinate 35,469,121 of OY755242.1, read as the reverse complement.
TTTCACAAAAATGTGTTCAGAATGTTTTATGAACAAAGGAATATTTGACCATGGTAGAAACTGTACAATCATCATATCGAAATTATTTCATTACCAATTAGAGGAGACCCTGGTCAGACAGCTTCTTCTCTGTTTGCAAATTAGTAAAAATGCATGTCTTTCAGATAAAGGACTGTCAATTTTTTCTCTCACTCTAATAATACTGTACTAAAATATGGATCAATATTGATTGATGATACAGTCTGCTAAATTTGGATGCATTAAGGCCCTTATTTGAGCTGGGGTACATAATTATTTTCTATTGATACACTCTAGTTTTAAGAAGAACTTATGTTTTTGATCAACATGGTTCTTAAACACTTGCAAAACAGTTTGGATCTGTGTCACTTGAACATTCATGTTCTCAAAATAATTATGCAAAGTGAAAGGAATTTTTGTAATGCCATATTTACACAGGAGTTTTCGATACAGTCAGGTCTATTATAATTTAAGGAATGAGGAACAAATAGAGAAGACCCTGATCAGAGACAGACAGTTCTTACTGGAATAGTCTGATCTAGGTCTTGTGTTTGCAAAGGCGTAGATAGGTGTATTTATGGAGTAAAGGGTTAACATTTTCAATGTGGGAAATGGGTCACTAATGTCCTTTGCAAAGAGTATAGACCCAGATTAGAGGGCTCCCTCTAATCTAGGTTTGCATGGTTTGTCATGTTACTTATTTCTTTAAAAACAATTCTGGAATATTCTCGATAAGTATGACCTGTTTGAATTTTGGAATACCTGTAGTCCATTTCAAAATTCAGTATTGAAAGGTTGATGGTTTAGACTTTAAATTGGAAACTCTACAATATGGAGATATTTGTACTGCAGCCAAATGACGACCTGTCATATATATGCATTTTTTCACAAAAATAAATTCAAACAAACATTTGGTCAAAATGCTGTTTTCCAAATTGTTGTTTTTTGCCCAAATTGTCATTTGGTTTTGTTTTGTAATAAAAATATGTATATATGTATATTTATACATGTATATATTTTGTCCATACATATATCTTTCATTTGAAGCTATGTGTATCTACATGGTTTTATAAACTGTAAAGTTACTGGTCTTTTCCATGAAGATTTTGACATATGACAAATAGAGTAGGCCCTAATCACATGTAGTGTTCCATTGTAGCAAATGATCTGGGTCTTCACTGTTTGCATGTTGTCAGCTGCCTCTTTTAAGCTGTTCTGACAAAAGTGCTCAGGATGAGCTATTATGGTTGATCCACTCACTTTCTTAAACAAGAGGGCCAGAATGGCCCTGAAGCGCTCACCAGACAATCAGAGGAGAAGATTTTCAAAGTTATCACTATATGTTTCTATAAAAAAACAGCCGGCCCTGGGGCAGGCCAATTTTTACCCCAGGGGCATAATTTATATAACTTTTGTAGAGGACTTGAACATGATGCTATGAGCCAAATATGAAAGCTGAGAACCTTTCAGTTTCAGGAGAAGATTTTCAAAGTTTTCACAATATGTTTCAACTGAAAACTACCCACCCCTGGGACGGGGCCAATTTTGACCCCAGGGCCATAATTCATATAACATTTGTAGAAGACCTATACATGATGCTATGTGCCAAATATGAAAGCTGAGAACTTTCCAGATTCAGAGGAGAAGATTTTCAAAGTTTTCACTATTTGTTTCCATTGAAAACTGCCCATCCCTGGGGCGGGGACAATTTTGTCTCCAGGGCAATAATTAATATAACTTGTGTAGAGGACCTGAACATGATGCTTTGTGCCAAATATGAAAGCTGAGCACCTTCCAGTTTCAGAGGAGAAGATTTTCAAAGATTTCACTATTTGTTTCTATTGAAAACTGCCCACCCCTGGGGCGGGGCCAATTTTAACCCCAGGGCCATAATTTATATAACTTTTGTAGAGGACCTAAACATGATGCTATGTGCCAAATATGAAAGCTGAGAACCTTCCAGTTTCAGAGGAGAAGATTTTCAAAGATTTCACTATTTGTTTCTATTGAAAACCGCCCACCCCTGGGGTGGGGCCAATTTTGACCCCAGGGCATAATTTATTTAACTTTTGTAGAGGACCTGAATATGATGCTATGTGCCAAATATGAAAGCTGAGAAACTTCTGGTTTCAAAGGAGAAGATTTTCAAAGGTTTACTATATGTTTCCATTGAAAACTTCCCACTCCTGGGGCGGGGCCAATTTTGACCCCAGGGGCATAATTTATATAACTTTTGTAGAGGACCTGAACATGATGCTCTGTGCCAAATATGAAAGATGTGAGCTTTTCAGTTTTAGAGGAGAAGATTTTCAAAGATTTCACTATTTGTTTCTATTGAAAACTGCCCACCCCTGGGGCGGGCCAATTTTGACCCCAGGGTCATAATTTATATAACTTTTGTAGAGGACCTGAACATGATGATATGTGCCAAATATGAAAGCTAAGAACCCCCTAGTTTCAGAGGAGAAGATTTTCAAAGTTTTCACTATATATTTCTATTGAAAACTTCCCATCCCTGGGGCGGAGCCAATTTTGACCCCAGGGGCATAATTTATATAACTTTTGTAGAGGACCTATAGGTTATGCTATGTACCAAAGATAAAAGCTGAGAACCCTGTAGATTCAGAGGAGAAGATTTTAAAGGTTCAAATTGTTGACGTGGGACGACGCATGACGACGGACGACGGACATCAGGTGATCACAAAAGCTCACCCTGAGCACTTTGTGCTCTGGTGAGCTAAAAACACATCTCCTAAACCATTGACTGGAAGTTTGCATGGATGTTGGATGTGTTCCTTGTATGGTCCTCTAAAATAATTCTAAAAACAATCAGATTCCATGTAAAACTCTTGTTGCTATGGTAACAGAAAGTAAACTGTTTCTTAGAATCTGCAGGCTCAATTTTAAAAATTACTTTACAAAATTACTGAAACAGTGGTAATATCTTTAAAATTATGGTCACTATGATAGCAGTGGCCTTCCTTGCAAAACTCCTTTTAATATGTTATAACATTGATTAATTACTTAAACTGCTGTCTGTATATTTTAACAACTGGAAAATTATTTTATGTATACTATCACATAGCCTATTTCTCAGGTGAGCAATATAAGGCCACCATGGCCCTCTTATTTCATGATGTCTTCAATTTTTATAGACTCAGTAAGCTGATGTCAGCCCAGGTTACCTACAACAATCCAGATATTGCTGATCTCAGTGATGCTAACAGGCCCACCAAACTTGCTGAAAGGTTTGCAGAGTTGTATGACAACCAGTGGTCAGATGCATTTGAAGCACTTGAGGATTCTTCATTATATGCATCCTGCAATGAAAAAGAAAAAGTGAAATTGCTGCTCAGCATCTTGAAGGTACCAATAAAATACGCTATTTCCTATGTTTTTAGCTCACCTGAGCCAAAGGCTCAGAATGAGCTATTGTGACCGCGATCCGTCCGTTCTAACGACATCTTGGAAACTGCTAACCCAAAATTTTAACCAAATTTTGTCAGAAGCATCAGTGGCTATGGGGGAACGAATTATTGTTCACATTATGTCCCCGGACCAAAAATGGCCCTGTCCAAAGGGCTTATCAGTTTTTCATAGGAAAATCTTTAAAAATCTTCTAATGGTCCTCTACAAAGATTGTTCAAATTATGACCCCCGGAACAAAAATGGCCCGCCTTAGGCCTTATCAGTTTTTCATAGGAAAATCTTTAAAAATCTTCTTCTCTGAAACTAACTGTAAGGTCTAGACCTTTGATATTTGGTATGTAGCATCATCTTATCGTCCTCTACAAAATGCCCTCAAATGCTCTAAACTAAAATGCCCAGACCTTTTATATTTGGTAAATATCATTATTATACCCCCCTTTGAAAAAATGGGGGTATATTGCTTTGCACATGTCGGTCTGTCGGTTGGTTGGTTGGTCGGTCGGTATCGATGGTTTCCAAACGATAACTAATAAACGGCTTGGCATAGAATCTTCAAACCTGCTATGGTGGTTGGTCATGACAAGTAGATGACCCCTATTGATTTTAGGTCACGAGGTCAAAGGTCAAGGTCACAATGACCTAAAATGGAGAAATAGTTTCCGATCAATAACTGCTCAAGGGTTTGGCTTGGAATCTTCAAACTTGCTGTGGTGGTTGGTCATGACCACTAAATGACCCCTATTGATTTTGAGGTCACTAGGTCAAAGGTCAAGATCACCATGACCTTAACTGGTTAAATCGTTTCCGATCAATAACTGCTCAAGGGTTTAGCTTAGAATCTTCAAACTTGCTTTGGTAGTTGGTCATGACCACTGGATGACCCCTATTGTTTTTTAGGTCACTAGGTCAAAGGTCAAGGTCACCATTAAATGGTGAAATGGTTTCTGATCAAGGGTTTAGCTTAGGATCTTCAAATTTGCTTAGTTGATTGGTCATGACAACTAAATGTCCCCTATTGATTTTGAGGTCAAAGGTCAAGGTCACCATGCCCTTAACTGGTGAAATGGTTTGCGATCAATAACTGCTCAAGGGTTTGGCTTAGGATCTTCAAACTTGCTGTGGTGGTTGGTCATGACCACTAGATGACCCCTATTGTTTTTGAGGTCACTAGGTCAAAGGTCAAGGTCACCATGACCTTAACTGGTGAAATGGTTTCCAATCAATAACTGCTCAAGGATTTGGCTTAGGATCTTCAAACTTGCTATGGTGGCTGGTCATGACAACTAGATGTCCCCTATTGATTTTGATGTCACTAGGTCAAAGGCCAAGGTCATCATGACCTTAACTGATGAAATGGTTTCCAATTAATAACTGCTCAATGGTTTCGTTCGGGATCTTCAAACTTGCTGTGGTAGTTGGTCGTGACCACTAGATGACCCCTATAGTTGTTGAGGTCACTAGGTCAAAGGTCAAGGTCACCATGACCTTAGCTTGTGAAATGTTTTCAGATCGATAAATGATCAGTGGTTTGGCTTAGGATCTTCAAAGTTGCTGTGGTGATTAGTGATGACCACTAGATGACCTCTATAGTTGAGGTCACTAGATCAAAGGTCAGGGGGTATACATTTTTTACAAACATCTCTTGTTTGGTATACCATTGTACATGTATCATTATTTAACAGTCCTCTACCAAGATTGTTCAAATTATGATCCCCAGGTCGAAATGGCCCCACCCTGGGGTTCATCAGTTTTGTGTAGTCCTTTAAAAATCTTGCTGCTTTGCCTTGTGGTTCTCTACCAAGGATGTACAAATGCGGACTTCTTGGTAAAAAATGGCCACACCCCGGGGGTTGTCTCAAGTGAGCGCTTCAGGGCCTCATGGCCCTCTTGTATTCTATTGCTATTATTAGTCCCTTACCAGTTGGGGGACTATAGGTTTGCTCGATTCCGTCCGTCCGTCTGTCCGTCCGTCCGTCTGTCACGCTTCGTGTCTGGGCCATATCTCCTACAAAGTTAGCCCATATTCATTATAACTTCATACATTGAAGAAGCATGATGAGGGCTAGTGTCATGCACAAGGGCCATAACTCTAGCATCAATATTTTTGGAGTTATTCCCCTTTTACATATTTTTTTGTCCGGACAATAACTCTTTATCTACTGGTTCAATTGATTTAAAACTTCACATATGGAACAATCATGATGAGGGGTAGTGTCATGCACAAGGGCCATAACTCTAGCATCAATATTTTTGGAGTTCTTCCCCTTTTTCATATTTTCTTGTCCAGTTAATAACTCTTTATGTACAAACAAACATGTATCGAACAAACATGATGAGGTGTAGTGTCATGCACAAAGGCAATAACTCTAGCATCAATATTTTTGGAGTTACTCCCCTTTTTCATATTTTCTTGTCGGGACAATAACTTTTTATTTACTGATTCAATGTATGAAAGTAGGTACTAATACCATTCAGGTGGTCATGTATATACCATGGTCAACCACACCATGGGTGGGTGGGGTGGGGAGAGTGGAGTTTTTTTTTCAGTCCGATGGGGGACTCGTGTCTTGCATAGCAATACAACATGCCCTTGTTACATATGTTTCTTTGAGCAGTATCATTCTTGTTTTGCAGAACTTGTAGGAAAAATATGCATTATTTGAATTAATGTATTATTATTCCAATACTGGTAGCTTATAAATGACTGCAGGTTAATCCTTTACTGATACTTCCATCTGTCAGTCTGTCTTTATACCCCCACATACGAAGTTTTGGGGGGTATACTGGAGTCACCATGTCCGTCTGTCTTCAAAACTTCCAAAGTATAAAAGCTATTGACTTCATACTTCATACATAGATAGACCACATTGACCGCAAGTGCAGTGCACAAGGTTTGTAACTCTGTCTTCAGTATTTTTGGAGTTATTGCCCTTTGTTATTTTTCAGTTTTCCGGAGTTTTTTTTAAACCTTTACAGATATTGAAGTGATATGTGGTATGTGGCTTTATTATCCCCCACCGCATAGCGGAGGGGGGTTATAGGAATGGCCTTCGTCTGTCTGTCTGTCCATCCGTCCGTCCTTCCGTCTGTCCGTAACAATTTCGTGTCCGCTCCATATCTCCTATACCCCTTGAAGGATTTTCAAGAAACTTGCCTCAAATGTTAACCAAGTTGAGACGATGTGCAGAACATATGTGGCAGATATGTCGGCTCAAGGTCAAGGTCACATTTGAAGGTCAAGGGTTTTAACCTTCAATTTCCATTGCATTTTTGTGTCCGCTCCATATCTTCTAAACCCTTTGAAGGATTTTCATAAAACTTGAGTCAAATGTTAACCAAATTAAGACGATGTGCAGAACACATGTGGCAGTCATGTCGGCTCAAGTTCAAGGTCACATTTGAAGGTCAAGTGTTTAAACCTTCAGTTGCCATTACAGTTTCGTGTCCGCTCCATATCTTCTAAACCCTTTGAAGGATTTTCATAAAACTTGAGTCAAATATTAAATGAATTGAGACGATGTGTAGAACCCATGCGGCAGTCATGTTGGCTCAAGGTCAAGGTCACGTTTGAAGGTCAAGTGTTCTAATCTTTAATTTCCGTTACATTTTCGTGTCCGCTCCATATCTTCTAAAGCCTTTGAAGGATTTTCATAAAAGTTTAGTTAAATGTTAGCTAAATTGAGACGATGTGCAGAACACATGTGCCAGTCATGTCGGCTCAAGGTCAAGGTCACATTTGAAGATCAAGTGTTCTTACCTTCAGTTTCCATTATATTTGTTTCCGCGTCCTATTTTCTTAACAACTGGAAGGTATCACCTTAAGGTCAATGTCTTAATTTAAGTGGCAGCGGTGGGGGATATAGCTGTCCTTTGGACTGCCTTGTTTTAATGAGTTACAGATCAAGTTTGAATTTTGTTAAGCTTCATTGCTTTTTCACGGAAATACAGTGATTTTACTTAGATTTTTTTTTCTAAACCTTTACATATATTGAAGTGATTTTTAGTATGTGGCTTTATTATAATTAGTTACAGATTTTGAATTTCGTTACGATTCATTGATTTTTCAAGGAAATACAGTGATTTTACTTTGACATTTTCCGGAAATTCAGGTTTTTCTGATTTTTTTTTCTAAGTCTTTACAGATATTGAAGTGATATTTGGTAAGCGGCTTTATTATAATGAGTTACAGATCAAGTTTGAATTTCGTTTTGTTTCATTTGATTTTTCATGGAAATACAGCGATTTACTTAATTTTCCGGAAATTCAGGTTTTCCGGAGCTTTTTTCTTAACCCTTGCAGATATTGATGTGATATTTGATATGTAGCTATATAATAATGAGTTACAGATCAAGGTTGAATTTTGTTACACTACATTGATTTTTAACGGAATTACAGCATATTGACTTTTTAGGAAATTTCAGGTTTTCTGGAGTTTTTTTCTAAACTGTAGCAGATATTGTAGTGATTTATTTCTATAACCCCCATCTCTGTGTCAGATGTGCTAGTGGGGGTATTCATCACCTTTAGTGGTAGTTCTAGTTCTTTCTTTTTGTAAATATGTAGCCTGCAATTTAGAAAGTATTTTCTTTTAACTTTTCCCTGATAGAAACACCTTTTGATGCCTTTTCAAACAGAGTATACCTAGATCAGATGGCTAATATAGGAACCATCTAATCAGAGTCTATTCTGTTTGCTTATGGAATTATATAGATCTGATTGTACAGCTTCTGCCATGGCAAAACAATTCTGTATAAGATCAATATTTGTGTTGTCAATGTTTCTTACTAGAATATTGATCAGGTAAAGACCATTATTTGTTTCATTGACTTATCACCCCCAGTCAAGAGGGGGGGGGGGGGGGGGGGGGGGGGGGGAGGGGTATTGTTTTTGCTCAGTCAGTCTGTCTGTTGGCTTGTCCCCAACTTTCAAATCGAAGGTTCACCCATTTTCAGAATATATGTACTTCACAACAGCAGGTGTTAAGTGTTTGTGTGGGGGCCATAAAAAGTCGCTGTGTACTTCATTCTCAGTGTTTTCTGGTCCTTCGGGATCACTAGTTTTCATGTTATCAGTTTTGAAAATTGAATACTCCTTAAGCCGGTGCTAGGGGGCGTGAGTAGAGTCTGCAATTTTCTCTTTGCATTTCTACTTTTGCTTTGCGAAGGATCACCCATTTTCAGAATATTTAATGTTGGCGATAATTTTGTAGCTATTGCACATACATACTTGGCATGCATGTACAACTTATGGAAGCAAACATTTTTAGGGGTAAATGTACAGTAGGCTGAGAGGTCCTTGGAACCAAAAGTAGACTACACAATTACCAAAGTACTCTACTTGTTTTATGCCCCAAGAGGGAGGCATATAGTAATCACACTGTCCGTCCGTCTGTCAGTCTGTCTTGTCTGTTAGTCCCACATCCTGTCCACTCTGTAACTCCTACATACATGGGTGGATTTTAAAATAACTTGGTACAAATGTTCACCAACTTAAGATGATGTGTCACGAAAAACAACCAGGTTCCTATCTAAAAGGTAAAGGTCACAATCTGGGGTTGAAGGTAAAAAATTGGCACATTTCGCCATGTCCGCTCTGTAACTCCTACATACATGATTGGATTTCAAAATAACCTGGTACAAATGTTTGCCACATTATGACAATGTGTCGCAGAAAATAACCAGCTTCCTATCTTAAAGGTCAAGGTCATAATCAGTGGTCAAAGTTCAAAAATGGGGAAATTTTGCTGTGTCCGCTCTACATACATGAATGGATTTCAAAGTAACTTGGTACAAATGTTCACCATTTTGAGACAATGTGTCGCAAAAAACAACCAGGTTCCTATCTCGAAGGTCAAAGTCTCTGTAACTGCTACATACATGAGAGTGGATTTCACAGTAACCTGGTACAAATGTTCACCACCTTGTGGCGATGTGTTGCATAAAAGTACCAGGTTCCTGTCTCAAAGGTCAAGGTCACATTCGGGTCAAAGTAAAAAAATTGGGACATTGTGTGGTATCCGCTCTGTAACTCCAATATACATGAGTGGATGACAATGTATCCTGGTACAAATGTTCACCACCTTGAGATGATGTGTGTAGCGAAAATAACCAGGTTCCTACTCAAAGGTCAAGGTCACAATTGGGGGTCAAAGTTAAAAAAAAGAGTCTCTTTTTATATATATACATGTATTTCTGTTTTTAGCTCACCTGAGCCAAAGGCTCAAGGTGAGCTATTGTGACCGCCTGTCGTCCGTCGTCCGTCTGTCCGTCTGTCCGTCCGTCCGTCTGTCCGTCCGTCCGTCCGTCCGTCCGTCCGTCCGTCCGTCTGTCCGTCCGTCTGTCCGTTCACTTTTATTTCAAATGACTTCTTCTCCTAAACCACTGGGAGGATTTCAACCAAATTTCACAGAAATGTACCTTAGGATGTCCTCTATCAGTTTTGTTAAAATCATGACCCCCGGGCAAAAAATGGCCCCGCCCCACTACTTTTACAGGGTTTTTTTTTAAATCTTTAAAAATCTTCTTCTCTGAAACCACAATTTCTAGAGCTTTGATATTTGTTATATAGCATCATCTAATGGTCCTTTACCAAGATTGTTAAAATGATGACCCCCGGGCCAAAAGTGGCCCTGCCCTGGGGCTTGTAGTTTTTACATAGACTTATATAGGGAAACCTTTAAAAATCTTTTTGTCTGAAACCACATAATCTAGAGCTAAGATATTTGGTATGAAGCATCACCTAATATACCACTACCAGGTGTGTTCAAATAATGACCCCTGGGCCATAAATGGTCTCACCCTGGGGTTTTATGCTACTTAACATCAGAATCTGTAACACTTAAAAGGTAATTTCCTCACAGTTATTTCCCTTGTCCCATCAGCATAGCCATAAGCGACAAAGGGAGATAACTGCATTGGAGTGCTAGTATCATTCTATTTATAACTATTTATAATAAAATGTTGAAGGTGAATCAGTGTAGCTGTTTTAGAAGGCATAGAAACATCTATCAAATTCCATTAGCAAATAACAGACCTTGATCCTATAGGAGCCACCTGATCTGGGTCTACTCTGTTTGCAGATGCATGAAAACAAGTTTATATGAGAGAAATTAAGGGTTAAATAAACAACTCCAGATCTGCAGACCAGCAGCAGTTCAAAGGTTACAGCTGCTGGGCAGTAAAATCTCTCCAGGTCAATGCATGACTCTTAACTCTTTGCATGCTAGTGGTGAAACTGTGATTACCTATGCAAACAGTTTGGATCCAGATGAGAGGCCGCATACTGTGGCGTCTCATCAGGATCCAAACTGATTGTCATCTTAACCATATTTTTGCAAAAAAATGAAAGTAAGTTTATTTTAAGAATTGAAGCAGTTGACAATAACTTTTTGTTGCAGAGGAAACATTAAAGGCATTTTGACCCATTAACCCCAGTGTGTAGTGTGAGTGATGTTACATGGTGTCTTCCAATGTCTCTTAAATTAGATGTGAGAGATATAGGAAAGTAACAATTCAGGCAATCAAGGAAAATGATCACCATATAGACTTTTGATCTGGGTCCAAACCCAACTGATGTAAGTCATGGTAATGTTTAAGAAAACTGTGAAAACATGATTATGCAATGGCCCAACTGATATAAGTCATGGTAATTCTTAAGAAAACATGATAATCCCCCCCCCCCCTAACAATGATAGGTGTTAAACTTACTACTGTGGATTAAGTCTGCTGCCCCATAAAGCATCTTAAATATAACTTTTTTTTATAAAATTTGATGACAACTCATTAAAAAGTTCTAAAATGTCTGAATCTTGTATGATATTAATTAAATAACTGAGTAAATATAACTTCATTATAACAGTAGACGTAACTCTTCTCAATTTCAATTGTTAAAAATACTAATGACCCGTTTAATTGAATTATCATAAGATATTCACACCTAGAGCTAGAATTATTTCTTAACACCTATTAACCCTTAACCTGTTTGCTTTGACAAAAATTGATCTGGGACTACTCTTGTTTGCTAATGCTTAAAAAAATTGTTATTGCCATAAATAGAAGTTTTAGCTTTGAAAAAAACTGTAAAATCAAATCTATGTCTTGTCAAATGTAAAAAGAGCAGACCCTGATCAGACAGCTTCTATAGCAGCCGTCTGATCTAGTTTACTCTTATTTTTAATGTGTAAAACATTATTTCTCTGAAGAGAAGTTTTTGCTTTGACAAAAACTGTAGAATCCGATCTATATTGTGTCAAAAGAAACAGAGAAGACCCAGATCAGACAGCTTCCGTAGGAGTCATCTGATCTGAGTCTACTCTGTTTGCTAATGCATAAAAACAGCTTTATATGAGGGAAAGGGTTAAACGATTTTTAAAGATATTCTTATTGGTCATTTCACACAAAAACTGGCATTATGTATTGCCTAGCACTCTATTTGCCTATATACCTGGGTCAAGGTATAATTGCATAGCTTTATTGAAGTCATTTGAATTTCTCAAAGACCAGTTTTAGGCATTTTGAGCTAAGGCAAAAATGGCACAAGTTGTAAACAGTTTAGATCTTGGTCAACCAGTCACTTGGTATTAGATCTGAATTCAGTTCAAGTTTATTCAGCAGTTAAAGGGTGAAAGCAGTGCACTAAGCTTATTTCATCTGCTAGAAATGTTGTCCACTGAAAAATTAACATGTCAATATACATGTATTACTGTAACTCAGGTGAGCGATATAGGGCCAATGGCCCTCTTGTCTTAAATATTGCTTTACATAAAACAATTTTGAAATTGCTTAGCACAAATAGGCTTCTACAAAATGTGATATGGTCCAGGCATACACATGACCCAGGCTTTAGTGTCGGTGATATTCTATTGGGCCATTTTTCACGTGACTGTGACAGCTCTTGTTTTTTATGCCCCCCCCCCCCCCCAACGGCGGGCATACAGTACTTGTATTGTCTGTCTGTCCTTCCATCTATCCGTCCCAAATTCTGTGTCCCTTCTATTACCTTTTTTATCTGTGAAAATAACCTGGCACAAATGTTCACCACACAAAGACGATGTGTTGCTTTCAACTCCCTGGTCCATGGGTCAAAGGTCAAGGTCATCTTCCAGGGTCAAAGCTTGGGGGCAGAGTGTTTCACAAACACATCTTATTAAGGTCAAGGTCAAATATCATGGTAAATGGTCAAATTACAGGTCAAATTTATATTGGTGATAATTAGGGGCATAGTGTTTCACAAACACATCTTGTTATACTGGAATCAGGTCGTCCGTCCGTGGACACTATTTTGTCCGGCCTTCTTCTTCTACAGTTTTGCATCAATTTTGTTGAAAGTTCATGTATAGCCATATGACCATATAAACCTGTGCACCGCATATTTCCATTATGATCGGAATATTACTTCAGGAGTTATCTCCCCCCTTTAGTCCCCTACCAATGTTTCCGGTTTTCTGGACTTTATGGAAGTGACTGGAGATATCAACTCTATATTTAGTACAAAGCTAAATCTAGATAAGTTACAGCTTATGTTTCAATCTCAGTCCGGTTGAATAATTATTTCCGGAGTTATTGCCCTTGAACTTTAATTTTTTTCTTCAAATTTTGAATGTTCAAGACTTTTTAGCTCACCTGGCACAAAGTGCCAAGGTGAGCTATTGGGATGATCCTATGTCGTGCGTATGTGCGTATGTGCGTTGTGCGTCGTGCGTACGTGCGGGCGTCAACAATTTACTTAAACATCTTCTTCTCTGGATCTACAAAGCCAAGAGCTTTGATATTTGGTATGTAGTATGATGTAATGGTCCTCTACAAAGATTGTTCAAATTATGTCCCCCGGGCCAAAAATGGCCCCGCCCAAGGGCTTATCAGTTTTTCATAGGAAAATCTTTAAAAATCTTCTTCTCGGAAACTGTAAGGCATAGACCTTTGATATTTGGTATGTAGCATGATCTAATGGTCCTCTACTAAGATTGTTCAAATTATGACCCCTTGGCCAAAAATGGCCCCGCCCCGGGGCTTATCAGTTTTTCATAGGAAAATATTTAAAAATCTTCTTCTCTGAAACTGTCAGGCATAGACCTTTGGTATTTGGTATGTAGCATCATCTAATGGTCCTCTACAAAGATTGTTCAAATTATGACCCCTGGGCCAAAAATGGCCCCGCCCAAGGGCTTATCAGTTTTTCATAGGAAAATCTTTAAAAATCATCTTCTCTGAAACTGTAAGGCATAGACCTTTGATATTTGGTATGTAGCATGATCTAATGGTCCTCTACTAAGATTGTTCAAATTATGACCCCTGGGCTAAAAATGGCCCCGCCCCGGGGCTTATCAGTTTTTCATAGGAAAATCTTTAAAAATCTTCTTCTCTGAAAATGTAAGGCATAGACCTTTGGTATTTGGTATGTAGCATCATCTAATGGTCCTCTACTAAGATTGTTCAAATTATGACCCCCAGGACAAAAATGGCCCGCCCCGGGGCTTATCAGTTTTTCATAGGAAAATCTTTAAAAATCTTGTCCTCCAGAACTGTAAGGTCTAGGCCATTGATATTTGGTATGTAGCATCATCTAATGGTTTTCTACCAAGATTATTCAAATTATTACCCCTGGGTAAAAAATGGCCCCGCCCTGGATCTTATCAGTTTTTCATATGAACAGCTTTAAGAATCTTCTTCTCCAAAACTGTAAGGCAGAGACCTTTAATATTTGGTATGTAGCGCTATCTAATAGTTTTCTACCAAGATTGTTCAAATTATGTCCCCTGGGTTGAAAACTTCCCCGCCCAGGGGCATATCAGTTTTTTATAGGAAAGTTTTTAAAAATCTTCTCTTAAAAATCTCTAAAAGTCTCTCTGAACTTGTAAGGCATAGAGCTTAGATATTTGGTATGTTGCATTATCTAATAGTCCTCTACCAAGATTTTCAAATTATGAGCCCCGGATCAAAATTGACCCCCGCCCTGGGGCTTAACAGTTTTTCATAGGAAAATCTTTAAGGTCTAGACTCTTTATATTTAGTATGTAGAATCATCTGATGGTTTTCTACCAAGATTTTTCAAATTATGCAATCTGTCATTGAAATCATTAATCTGTTACAAACAGGTGAGCGATTAAGGGCCATCATGGCCCTCTTGTTTTGGAAGTGGTTGGAGATATTAACTTTATTTTTGGCATAAAGCTAAATCTAGATGATTTACCGCTTAATTCCCAATCTCAGTCTGGTTGAATAATTTTTGCCAGAGTTATGGCCCTTGAACTTTAATTTTTTATCAAATTTTCAATTTTCCGGTCTTTCTTTGGAAATGGTTGGAGATATTAACTTTATATTTGACATAAACCTAAATCTAGATGAGTTACAGCTTAAGTTCGAATATCAGTCTGGTTGAATAATTTTTGTCAGAGTTATGGTCCTTACACTTAATGTTTTTTCTGAAAAGGTACCTATATGTTTAGAACTTTGGAGTTGACACTTCACAAAAATAAACAAAGCTGCTTGAACTTATTGGATGACATTGTCTGGCAGCAGCCATAACTCTATGAATCTGGTTTTCTGACAAGCAGCCAGGTGAAGGGGGGGGGGGGTTATTCGATAGCCTGTGGCTTACAGTTCTAGTTTAAACTTGTTGAGGCTCAATCGTTCATTACTTGCACTGTATTTGACTGTTGTCCTCTTATCTGACATGAACTTTTTTTATAAGTATAAAGTGAGACATAACATAACCTGGAATATCAGGTACCATTTTGAAGTCACTGGATTTAATGTTTATTCTTAATATGTTTATGTTTCAGATGGCAAGACATTTTTGTGAGGAGGAAGCAGATACCCTGATGAAACAGCTTGAGAGAGTCCTGTTAAGGGCAAGAGTAAGTTAATAATACATTGCAGTCTGTTTGGGGAAATGACAACAAAATTGAAACTGAAAACTCCCTAAACTTGTTTTTTTTTTATGTGCATGTGAATCCAATAGGTTGAGTCATGTTAGCCATATTAACTGAGGACAAAATAATTATAAAATTTATTAATTAACAGATTAAATCCTATAATTAATCTGCCTATTTTAAGCTTACCTGACACACGTTGCCAAGGTGAGCTTTTAACCCTTCGCTTGCTAATCACGTCAATATACCAACCTGTAAATAGTGAAGACCCAGATGAGACAGCTCCTGCAGGAGCTGTCTCATCAGGGTCTGCACTATTTACATATTGATTGTGCAACCAGCGCACTCCTTGGCAGTGATTGCACAGCGAAATACTTGTACACAGTGAAGATATATGTAATTATACAACAGGGCATGGGTAAAGAAGGAGAAATGTATTTTAAAATTCAGCAAGAGAAGGATTAAGATCATCCTGTGTTTTTGGTATTAGGTTCACAGCTTAATGCAGGTCTAAAGTAATGCTGAAATATCGTGTAGAAACTTTCAGCATTACTTTCGACCTGCATTATCACATGTGTTTCTAGATATGCATAGTGATACATTTTAGCACAATTCTGTATTGTTTGAAGGACCAATCTTTGACTTTAGTTATCGGAGTTCGAAATATTGAAGTTGAACTGTATTATAAAAATTTCAAAAACCTTCTCCTTTAATACCAGATGGGATAGAGCTCTCATATTTGGCATGTAGCATCATCTTGAGATCTTCTCTTTAGATTGGTCAATTTATGTCCCTTGGTTTAATATTGGCCCCACCCAGGGGTACCATGTTTCAATCAAAATATATAGAGAAACTTTGAAAATCTTCTCTGGAACCATATTTGATGTGTAGCATCATCTTAAAAACCTCTACTTGTATTGTTCAAATTATTCCCTTAAGTTAACATCGGCCCCACTCTGGGGAAACCACATTTACAAAAGCAATATATAGTTGGAATTTTAAATATCTTCTTCTCTGAAGCATCATTTGGAGGTCCTCTACAATGACTACAAGTTATGCCCCTTGTGGTTAATATTAGTCCAACCCTGGGGGTACCTTGTTTTCAATAAAAAATATATAGTAAATCCTTTGATAATTTTCTCCTCTTAAACCATATGACTTAGAGATTGTAAATTGGCATGAAGCGTTATCTTGAGGTCCACTAACAAGATTGTGCAAATCATGCTCCTGGGGTTAACCCTTTACCCAATAGCCTGTTTCTAGTTTTGAAGACATATGACCACTTAAAGCAGGTTGAAAGTAAAGCAGAATGCGCCTTAAGGCGCATTCTGCTTTACTTTCAGCCTGCTTTAAGCTACCACCTACTAGGATATAGAAAATATTTATTATGCAATATGTTCATGACTGTATGAATTTGAACTATTTTCTTCAGCGGAGGAATAAATCAAACACGCTAAAAGCCGCTTCTATCAGGTAAAGGGTTAATATTGTAACTACTGTGGGGTTACTATGTTTTCAACAGAAATATGGCTAAAGATTTGAAAATCTTCTCCTTTTAAACCATATTGTCTAGAGCTGTCAAATTGACATGTTGCATCATGTTGAGGTCCTCTAGCCTGACTGAACATATTATGCCCCGGGGACTATTGGCCCAAATCGGGCTACCATTTTTAGCTTGTCTGTTTCGAAGAAAAGTCGAGCTATTATGATTACTGCAGTCTGGATCATACATGTAGTTGTAGGCGTTGGTGTTGGGCATGCAAAAACTTTAATGTAGCTGATTAATCGAAAAGTATAAGATGTATCAACATGAAACTTCATAGGTTAGTAGATCTCTTTGAGGAGAAGTGAATGCAGAGGACAAGCACCAAATCAGACCTACGTTTGCACCGCAAACGGCTCTTGTTTTAATAGAAATATAGCTAAATATGAACATACTCTTCTCCAAGGCTTAGAGCTCTGATGTTTGGTTTAATGCACCATCTACTAACAGTGTACACATTATGCCCCTGAGGTTAATCATTTGGCTCCATGCTGAGAAATTGTGTTTTCAATAGAAATCTATAATGAAACTTTTGAAAATATTCTCCATTGAGCAAGTTAGAACCATCATGGCCCTCTTGTTCAGATAAATTAATCAGCACCAAAATGCTTACATATTGCTTATATTATAGTGCCATTTTCCCACAGTGTATATCAATTCAGCTAAATACTGACTGTAGCTGATTACTGCTAAATCCTGAAGCAACTGGTGACTTTTTAAGAAACAGAAATTGTTTCAGGGAACTCAGCTGATATATTTAGCTATTAAAAGCTCTGATTGACTTTATTTTGATTCAATTTTTGAAGAGCTCTATGAATATTAATTAAGTGTTGCATTTTACATATGATGACAGAAGTCAAGTCAAAAGTAAAAAAAAAAAAAGAAGAGATTGTCTACTGTGTGATAGCTGACTTGCATGTACAATTAAAATGTTCTTAGGCTTTTTCCAATACAAATAATACTTTCTTTACAAAGCTCTTTATTATAATACCCCCCACAACGAAGTTTTGGGGGGTATACTGGAATCAGGTTGTCCGTCCGTCCGGCCGGCCGTCCGTGGACACAATTTTGTCCGGCCTTCTCCTTCTACAGTTTTGCTTCAATTTTGTTGAAAGTTCATGTATAGCCATATGACCATATAAACCTGTGCACCACATATTTCCGTTATGATCGGACCACTATTTCAGGAGTTATCTCCCCCTTTTAGTCCCCTACCAATGTTTTCCGGTTTTCTGGAAGTGACTGGAGATATCAACTCTATATTTAGTACAAAGCTAAATCTAGATAAGTTACAGCTTAAGTTCCAATCTCAGTCCGGTTGAATAATTATTTCAAGAGTTATTGCCCTTGAACTTTAATTGTTTTCCTCAAATTTTGAATTTTCCAGACTTTTTTTTTAGATATTAACTTTATTTTTGGCATAGAGCTAAATCTAGATGATTTACAACTTATTTCCCAATCTCAGTCTGGTTGAAAAAAAATTGCCGGAGTTATTGCCCTTGAACTTTAATTTTTTGTCAAATTTTCAATTTTCGGGTCTTTTTTTGGAAGTGGTTGGAGATATTGACTTTATATTTGACATAAACCTAAATCTAGATGAGTTACAGCTTAAGTTTGAATATCGGACTGGTTGAATAATTTTTGTCAGAGTTATGGTCCTTGAACTTAATGTTTTTCTGAAAAGGTATCTAGGTTTAGAACTTTGGAGTTGACACTTCACAAAAATAAACAAAGCTGCTTGAACGTATTGGATGAAATTGTCTGGCAGCAGCCATATCACTTCTATGAATTTTAACAGACTTATCTCCCTTTTTGGACTTGACAATATTTGGTAAAAGTTGCTTTATTTATGTTTGTGATTGATCTTGGATTGAATATTACAAGTTAGAAGTGATATATTTGAATCAATAAGTATGCTATACAGGTTCTTGTATGAATGTGCAGCATATAAGTTCTTTTCGTTAAATTATGACAGAGTTCAATCAGTTAGGGACCATGGCATTGCTTTCAATGCTCCCATAAATTATTACACATGTACTTAGAATATGAGAAAAATATGTTGTGTGGATAAAGGGTCTTATTTCTCTGAATTCTGAATTATTCTTCATTTTTCTTTATTACATAAATTGGGTTGGGGCATGTATTGTTTATTTCTGTATGTACATATGTTCAGATTGATGATAGGTGGGGGTATTCGTTAGCCTGTGGCTTACAGTTCTAGTTACATGTATTATTATTATACCACATTTATATAGCGCTCTTTTCACACAGGATATGTGCGTTAAAAAGCGCTTTAGCTCTGTAGCACAAAGTTAGTTCCAATACTCGCAGATTGGATATCTGCAGTAACTTTTTGACACAAAATTTGTGGAAATATGAGCAGAGTACATCTTTTATATGAAAATGAAAGGTACATGAGAGTTTTAGCATGCATAACCCTTTCCTTCATTAACATTCATGTAAGACATAATCACATAATGAATAATAATAATAATAATAATGATAATAATAGTAATAAATTGATCAATGTTTATTATGGCATGTAAACACAGATTTATTTTTGCCATAGCAGAAACTGTGGAATTCTATGGGTAAACAGCAGACCCTGATCAGATGGCTCCTACTGTGTTTGCAAAAGTGCCAAACATGGTCTATATGAGGAAAAGGGTTGAGAAACTTGTTTTGAAATAGATTTTATCTGTCAACTACTATTGGCACACAATGTCATAGCTTTTAGCTCACCTGAGCAAAGCTCAGGGTGAGCTTTTGGGAGACTTGAATGTCCGTCGTCCGTCGTGCGTATGTGCGTCGTCAACAGTTTGCTTGTGAACACTCAAGTGGTCACAATTGTAGTCCAATCTTCATGAAACTTGGTCAGAATGAATGTCTTTAAAATCTCGGACGAGTTCGAAAGTGGGTCAAATTGGGTTAAAAACTAGGTCACTAGGTCAAATAGTAGGAAAACTGTGAACCCTCTAGAGGTCACATTTTTAGCCCAATTTTCATGAAACTTGGTCAGAATGATTGTCTTGATAAAATCTCGGAGGAGTTTGAAAAGTGGGTTACGTGTGGTAAAACACTAGGTCACTAGGTCAAACAGTAGAAAAACCTTGTGAACACTCTAGTGGTCACAATTTTAGTTCAATCTTCATGAAACTTGGTCAGAATTAATATCTTGATAAATTCTCGGACGAGTTTGAAAGTGGTTCAAGTGGGGTTAAAAACTAGGTCACTAGGTCAAACAGTAGAAAAACCTTGTGAACACTCTAGTGGTCACATTTTTTGTCCAATCTTCATGAAACTTAGTCATAATGATTGTCTTGATAAAATCTCAAACGAGTTTGAAAGTGGGTTATGTGGGGTTAAAAACTAGGTCACTAGGTCAAATAGTAGGAAAACCTTGTGAACACTCTAGAGGTCACATTTATAGCGAAATCTTCATGAAAATTGGCCAAAATGATTGTCTAATAAAATCTAATAAATGTTTGAAAGTGGGTTATGTGAGGTCAAACAGTAGGTCACTGGGTCATATCTTAGAAAAATCTAGTTTACACCCCAGTGGCCACATTTTTAGCCCAGTCTTCCTCAAACTTGCTCAGAGTGTTTGTCTTGGTGATACCAAGGTTGAGTGTGATCATAGGTTGGATGGGAATGAAAAGTAGGTCACTAGGTCAAATCTTAGAAAAAATACTCTAGGTCACTAGGTCAAATCTTAGAAAAAAATACTCTAGAGGGCACATTTTTAGGCCAATCTTGATAAAATCAATATACAAAATTTTTGAAAATCTTGTTCTGCATAACTACTGCTCATGATCCACTATCAACTTCAGGGTTCCCACGGACAAGGAAAAGTCAGGGAAAAAAAGATTTTTTTTCAAGGTCAGGGAAAAGTCCGGGAATTTTTTAATTGGTCAGTGAAATTTGAAATTTGGCAAAAGTCAGGGAAAAGTCAGGGAAATTTGGAACCAACGGATGAGGGCTGAGGAAATGTGTCAAAAAGGAGAAAGAATGAAAATAAAAGGCTAAGGCAGTTTCTTCAATTTTGACTAAACCAAGCATCTTTATACATCTTTGATTAGCTTTGTATATTTCACATCCAATTTTATAGTATATCTGTCATGAAGTCTGTTAAAACAAAATCATTGGAGAATTCTGGCACCTCTGCAAGACTCCAGCATCCATTTTGACAGCAGTGCTAGAATAGGGCAGCAATGCTAGATATTGGACATTCTACTGTAGTGTCTTCACTAATGTTAGGACAGGCTGCAGGGCAGCAGTACTAGATATTGGACATTCTACTGTACTGTCTTCAATTGTTAGTGCAGCAATATTTGGAACAGTGAAATGCAGACCCTTTTCTGGCGTCTACAGAGACCCATTAAAAGGACCTATTTTTCCCAATTTGGGAAAAACATCCCAAGTGATGCAAAATTTTGATTAAATTGCAAAACAAGAGGGCCATAAAGGCCCTGATATCGCTCACCAGAAAATAAGAGGAGAAGATTTTCAAAAGTTTTCACTATGTGTTTTTATAGAAAACTAGCCGGCCCTGGGGCGGGGCCAATTTTGACCTCATTTTAATGGCATGCTATATCAGTGTCTTACTGTATGTACTAATTTAAAATTCAGCTTACACAGAAAAACTGAAAGATTAACTATTTCCACCATACACACTTTATCACCTTTGCAAACAGAATAGACCCATATCAGGCAGCTCCTGTAGGAGCTGCCTGATCAGGGTCTACTCTGTTTGCTTAGAAAAATATCATAAATCTGAGTTTTTACTGTAGTCTACTGCCAAAATATTTCATAACTTTGCTTAAAAATAAAATGTTACTTCATTATGTATTCATAGTAGATGGAGTCTCTAATAAAAACTCATGGAGGAAAGGGTTAAGAGAGGTAGAAAAGATTCAAGAGACTTTTGCATATTAGGACATGTTTGGCATCCTGCATGTTACATTCAATATTGAGCAATTACAAATGAAAAAGTCAAAAACATTTTTTTTAAAATGATCGAAACACTACTGCTGTATATATAGTTACATAAAGAGAGAGGTGGTAAGGATTGGCTGATGGGGAGGACGGAGTTCAACATTTATTGATCATGCTCATAGATGAACAATTAAACTACTGTTAACATGGGGTCAGGGAAAATTGAAATTCGGTCAGGGAAAAGTCAGCGAAAAGTCAGGGAATTTTATTTTTGTCTGTTTTGTGGGAACCCTGAACTTTGTTCAAATATTGTCCCTAAGGTCAATATTGGCCCTACCCATGGACTACCCACCAAAAATCTTAAATCTATGGTAATCAGGTGAGCGATTAAGGGCCTTCTTGGCTCTCTTGTTCTTTATTTAGTATGTATTCAGTTTATTAGCTCACCTGAGCCAAAGGCTCAGGATGAGCTATTGTGATCACAATCCATCCGGCGTCCATCCACATTTTCAAATGACATCTGCTCTGAAACTGCTGACCAAATTTTGTCAGAAGCATCAGTGGCTAGGGGCAACGAAATGTTGTTCACATTGTGACCCCCGGACCAAAAATGGCCCCGCCCAAGGGCTTATCAGGTTTTCAGAGGAAAATCTTTAAAAATCTTCTTCTCTGAAACTGTAAGGCCTAGACCTTTGATATTTGGCATGTAGTATGATCTTATGGTCTTCTACAAAGATTGTTCAAATTATTACCCCAGGGCCAAAAATGGCCCCACCCAAGGGCTTATCAGTTTTTCATAGGAAAATCTTAAAAAATCTTCTCCTCTGAAACTGTAAGGGCTATACCTTTGATATTTGGCATGTAGTATGATCTTATGGTCTTCTTCAAAGATTGTTCAAATTATGACCCTCAGGCCAAAAATGACCCCGCCCAAGGGCTTATCAGTTTTTCATAGCAAAATCTTAAAAAATCTTCTTCTCTGAAATTGTAAGGCTTAGACCTTTGATATTTGGCATGTAGCATGATCTCATCGTCTTCTACAAAGATTGTTCAAATTATGACCCCCTGGCCACAAATGGCCCCGCCCAAGGGCTTATCAGTTTTTCATAGGAAAATCTTAAAAAATCTTCTCCTGAAACTGTAAGGGCTATACCTTTGATATTTGGCATGTAGCATGATCTAAT
The DNA here is from genome assembly GCA_963576725.1 of Azorinus chamasolen. Lineage (NCBI taxonomy): Eukaryota > Metazoa > Mollusca > Bivalvia > Cardiida > Solecurtidae > Azorinus > Azorinus chamasolen. The sequence continues at coordinate 35,446,143 of OY755242.1, read as the reverse complement.
GGTCCTCTACAAAGATTGTTCAAATTATGACTCCCGGGCCACAAATGGCCCCGCCCAAGGGCTTATCAGTTTTTTATAGGAAAATCTTTAAAAATCTTCTCTAAAACTGTATGGCCTACACCTTTGGTATGTAGCATCATCTAATGGTCTTCTACAAACATTGTTCAAATTATTACCCGTAGGCCAAAGATGGCCCTGCCCAAGGGCTTACAAGTTTTTCTTAGGAAAATCTTTAAAAGTCGTCTGCAACTGTAAGGCCTAGACCTTTGATGTTTGGTATGTAACTTGATCTAATGGTCCTCTGCAAATATGTAACTTTGGCTTGTGGTCCTCTGCCAAAAATGTTATGACTTATGACCCTGACCTCTGGGCGAAAGTTGGCCCTGCCTTGGGGCTTATCAGTTTCTCATGGTGAAATTATAAAATATTATTTTTCTCTGAAACCATAAGGCTTAGACCTTTAATTAATGTCATACTGCTTTGCCTTGTGGTTCTCTACCAAGGTTGTGCAAATGATGACTTCTTGGTCAGAAATGGCCCCGTCCATGGGGTAACTCAGGTGAGCGCTTCAGGGCCTCATGGCCTTCTTGTTTTCTTGTTCTTATACACTTTTACTGTCAGAACTGAAAACAAAGTGTCCAGGATGAGCTTTTATTTAAGTTAAATGCCTGTCGGTCTGTTCATATTTAATGTCTTTGCACACAAACACCTACCATTCTATCAAATTCAGTAGTCACATGTAAGGCCATTATCTTTCAGTCTGGACAAAATGGAAACAAGCAGGCCTAGAGATATCGTCGCTGTGCTGACAAAACCTCGTATATCAATTTTGACCGAAAATCGTTTCTTCAAGATTTCTGATTTAAATGTACAATGCCCACATCCTGTCAAAATCACAGTGCAATCGACCAATGAAAAGTGTCAAAACTCGCCCGTGACTAAACCTCGTATAATTACTGGTCTGAATTTTTCAATATCAAAACCTTGTATAAATTTTACTCTTCAAGCATGTGGAGCAATAACATTAAACATAAAAACACATGCAGAATAGGTCAGTGCATGTATTGTGGTACATAGAGCATAGGTCTGTCCTTTTCTTGGTGTGTCAAGGTACAAAGCTTAGACTCAAGTGAAATGTAAATTGTCGTATATCATGATCGCCAGATAAAAAATAAACAACGAAATATCGTATAAGTGGTAAAAGCTTGTATATACATAAGGTGAACAAAACTTGGTACAAAAATATTGTACATTTAAAAAATCATCATACCAAATGATAGAAAAAATAAAGTTTTATCAATGATAGAATAAATAAAGTTTTATCAATTAATTTGTGTTTTAATATGGTACCAGAATATAGACCTTATTTGTCACATAAAGACGAATTCATAAAAAAAACCCCAGTTTTTTGCTTCTCCTGAAAGGTAATGCTTTTCATTATACGATGTTTTGTCAGCACAGCGACAATATATGCGATTTACTGTGTGTCATCATAGACCTCGTCATATCAAGGAATAATGTGTATGGCTATGGAAGCTTTGTCAGAGTTGGCTATGAGCAAATCAGCCAATTTTCCTTTTTCATTTTCAGACAGATAAGCCACTGCCAGATGCTGTGACAAGACAACTGAAAGATATAAAGAAAATGATGGTCCCAAGTAATGCTGATAACATATACACGGTACATATAGCACTTTTTTTAAAAGAAGCATAAGGGTTGTATCTTTGTCTATTCTTGATGATGAAAGAACACTTTTGACCTTAACCTGGTCAGTGGATTTTTAACACCACTGTGACATGTTAAAAAGATTGTCTTATTGTTGTTTTATTTAAACTTGGATATTTTGCCAATTTGAAAGGCATTGACATCCAATTGCCATGCTCTTTTAACAAATTTTAGAATAATAAAACACATTTCACATGTATATGCTATATTATTCCTGTACACATGCTATGAAATGAACACATATATTTGTTGTTTATCAGTGAATGTCATAAAATGTCACAAAGATTGGCAGTTTTGATTTATCTTTATTGCTGCAATTATAGAGTAATCTTTCACTAACAAATGTGTTTTCCCATATTAAAGAACTAATGGCATTTGTCTTATCATGCATGACTGCAATTATTTATTAGCTTGACTTATATTTGAACAGTCAACTGTTTGTCTGTAATGGGGTTGGCATTGGCACTGGCGTTAATTAAAGGTATTGCAGATATTTCAATGAAACTTGGCTGCGGAACACTGCAAAGAAATTCAGTGTACAATAACCATTATGCTATCCTCAATAAGTATGAATATATATCCTTTTTTGGTTTTACATATTTGGTGTAACTCCAAAGATAGTTTTGGTATTATAATCCTTCCTGTCATATATAACTGCTCTTTCAATTGCCTTTGCAAACAGTAGACCCAGATCAGATTGCTTCTGTGGGAGTCAAATGAGGATCTGCTCTGTTTGCTTATGGAAATATATAGATCTGATCCTACAGTTTTTGTCAAAACACGAAATGGGCTTGATAATGTTGCATTTTACAAATTATTGAATATTTATGAAGTTGCCAATTTACAGACAAATGTTTTTAAGGAAAGGGTTAACAAAGTTCACATTAGGATGCAGGAAATTGAGAGGACGGGCATTTTAAATGAATCATAATTCGATTTCAGTCAGTATAGAGTTTAACCCTTATTCACATTTCATGTCTAGAACATACCTCCTGATATATATAATAAACCATCATTATGAAAAAGTTTGTTTGATAAATTAGATCATTTTTTATGACACCAAAGATAGTTTACTCCAGTGATATAAATAATTCCAAATTTCTTTTTTTTCAATCATTTTTGTTAATACATGTAGTTGAACTAGATCTGAAAGCTCTTAAATTTTATTTCTTAACAGTAGGGCTAAAACAGATACAAATTTTGAACCCAGGTTTCCCCACATCCAATTACATGATAGTATCAGTGCTAATGTAGATAAAATAAGACTACTTATGCACCTTAAATTGTCAGAAAATATGGTGACATACAAGATGTTAAATTGCTGTATGTCTGAACATTTAATATGCCAAACACTGTCATTGACCCTTTTTTAGCTCACAAGAGCACAACATGCTCAGGATGAGCTTTTGTGATTGCCTGATGTCCGTCGTCTTTTGGTGTGTGTCGTCAGTCGTCAACAATTTGAACCTTTAAAACTCTTCTCCTCTGAATCTACAGGGTTTGCAGCTTTGATCATTGGGACATAGCATCATCTGACGGTCCCCTACAAAAAATTTATAAATTATGTCCCTTGGGTCAAAATTGGTCCCAACCCAGGGGTGCCTTGTTAGCTCACCTGAGCCAAAGGCTCAGGATGAGCTATTGTGACCGCGATGTGTCCGTCGTCCGGCATCCAGTGTCCAGCGTCTGTCGTCCGTCCACATTTTCAAATGACATCTCCTCTGTAACTGCTGACCCGATTTTAACGAAATTTTGTCAGAAGCATCAGTGGCTAGGGGGAACGAAACGTTGTTCACATTATGATACCCGGACCAAAAATGGCCCCACCCAAGAGCTTATCAGTTTTTCATAGGAAAATCTTTAAAAATCTTCTTCTCTGAAACTGTAAGGCCTAGACCTTTGATATTTGGTATGTAGCATGATCTTATGGTCCTCTACATAGATTGTTCAAATTATGACCCCCGGGCAAAAAAAGGCCCCGCCCAAGGGCTTATCAGTTTTTCATAGGAAAATCTTTAAAAATCTTCTTCTCTGAAACTGTAAGGCCTAGACCTTTGATATTTGTTATGTAGCATGATCTTATGGTCCTCTACAAATATTGTTCAAATTATGACCTCGGGCCAAAAATGGCCCTGCCCAAGGGCTTATCAGTTTTTCATAGGAAAATCTTTAAAAATCTTCTCCTCTGAAACTGTAAGGCCTAGACCTTTGATATCTGGTAAGTAGCATGATCTTATGGTCCTCTACAAAGGTTGTTCAAATTATGACCCCCGGGCCAAAAATGGCCCCGCCCAAGGGCTTATCAGTTTTTCATAGGAAAATCTTTAAGAATCTTCTACTCTGAAACTGTAAGGCCTAGACCATTGATATTTGGTATGTAGCATGATCTTATGGTCCTCTACAAAGATTGTTCAAATTATGACCCCCTGACCAAAAATAGCCCCGCCTAAGGGCTTATCAGTTTTTCATAGGAAAATCTTTAACAATCTACTGAAACTGTAAGGCCTAGACCTTTTATGTTTGGTATGTAACATGATCTAATGGTCCTCTACAAATATGTAGCTTTGGCTTGTGGTCCTCTGCCAATAATATTCAACTTACGACTCTGACCACTGGGTGAAACTTGGCCCTGCCTCAGGGCTTATCAGTTGTTCATGGGAAAAATATAAAATATTATTTTTCTCTGAAACCATAAGGCTTAGACCTTTAAGTAATAGCATACTGCTTTGCCTTGTGGTTCTCTACCAAGGTTGTACAAATCATTTCGTGTGGTCAAAAATGGCCCCGTCCCTGGGGTTATCTCAGGTGAGCACTTCGGGGCCTCATGGCCCTTTTGTTTTCTGTAGAAATACATAGTGAAAAAAATAGTAAATCTTCTCCTCTGAAACTGGAAGATTCTCAGCTTTCATATTTGACACATAGCATCATGTTCAGGTTCTCTACAAAGATTATATAAATTATGCCCCTAAGGGTCAAAATTGGCCCCGCCTCGGGGTGGCCTGTTTTCTATAGAAACGTATAGTGAAAACTTCAAAAATCTTCTCCTCTGAAACTCGACGGTTCTCAGATTTCATATTTGGCACATAGTATTATGTCCAGGTCCACTACAAAAGTAATATAAATTAGGCTCCTGGGGTCAAAATTGGCCCTGCCCGCGGGGGGGGGGGGGGGGGGGGGCTGTACGGACAAAACCCCACTAGGACATAACCCCACTAGGACGTAACCCACTGCCAAATGTGTAAAGGCGGACAAAACCCCACATGTTAACATAATTGGGTTATAAATCAACTTTTAGATAATTTGAAGAAGAAACACTCAATCAGAATATAAATTCAAAGCAAGATCTTTACATTTTCAAATTTAAAGTTACAATCTGCAAATAAAAATAGAAGTTAAAGCATATTTAAAATTAGGTCAAAATTATGAATAAATGAAGAATGCATTCATAGTTAAATGAGCTTTAGTTTACTTTTAAATCAACTTTTAGATAATTTGAAGAAGAAACACTCAATCAGAATATATAAATCCTTAATTAAATACATAATTATGATTAAAATGGGGTTTTGTCCACGTGGGGTATTGTCCTACTGGGGTTTGGTCCTAGTGGGGAATTGTCCTATGGGGTTACGTCCTAGTGGGGTTTTGCCCTACACCCGCCCCGAGGTGACCAGTTTTCTATAGAAACATATATTGAAAACTTTGAAAATCTTCTCCTCTGATTGTCTGGTGAGCGATATCAGTGCCATCATGGGCCTCATGGCCCTCTTGTCTTATACAGATTTAGCATTAGATGTATCTATTTCAGTGAAAATCCATAATTGTCAATTAAAGTGTCAAAGACTTTGGACTTGTATATATGTCACTGAGTTACTAGGCATCTTATGTTGATTGAGATGGTTTACAAATGGTATTCAAGCTATGATTTATACAAGTAATATGGCAAATATTTTCTAATAATAAAGATTATTTTTTCATCTGCAGAGATTCATTGACAGTCCTGGGTTATCCAGAATAGATATACATGGACAACAGATTCAGTCATATATTCATGAGTGTATCATGATCTGTTGGATAATGGTCAACAATGATCCACCAATTGTATTTGGGCCAGAAATAGAGCATAGTGCTGCATTGGACACTAGTGTGTACAGACACTACACAGTGAAGGGAGACCATGTAGATTACATTGTCTGGCCAGCCTTGTTTGTGACCAAAGGAGGTGCTCTTCTATGTAGAGGTGTAGCACAAGGCTTTGAAGCAATCAAGACTACACATCAAACTGTAAGACGGCCACAGACAGCACCACTAAACAGCATGGCATATGGAAACACACAAACCAATGTTTTGACCATGTCTCAGCGACCTCATACAAACAAAAGTTACATTCAGGAAAATGTACAGTCTACTGGCATTGGAAATGTTTATGATTTGGACAGAAGCAAGATGAGCAAAAGGTTTGTTGCTTCAAGTGGAAGTAATAGTCAAAGGCACAAACCTAACCCAGCATATTTTAAAAAGTATTATTAGTGACAGTCCCAACAATAAACACATATTTTCAATAACATTAAACTTATTATTCATGGTCTCAAATCAGCAGCCAAGCAGTTTCTTCATAACAGTGGGTAACCCTTTAAACTCCACTGGTGTAAGGTGTGTGCTTTGGTGATGAATAACATTGGGGCTTCGATATCAAACAAATGAGTTTTGTGTTCTTTGGCATGTATTCGATTGGTTTTCTTGCTATATACAATGTACTTCTTTTCAGCATACAATCAAATACTTTATGAAATCTTTACAATTTCTAAAACAAGTTGCAAGTGGAGACTATCACTTTAACCCTTTCCTCCATAAAATGCCTTTCTATACCTTTACAACAGAGTAGACTCAGACCAGATGGCTCCTATAGGAGCTGTCTGATCAGGGTCTGCTCTGTTTGCTTATGATACAGTGGTAAATACGCTATTCCTACCCACTTAATGCGTTCCTTGCGCGTTTCCTACCCGTTTCTTATCCGTTTCTTACCCATTTAGTTAAACGGGTTTCTAACCCGTTTACGCGTTTGTTAACGCGTTTCCTAATCGTTTAAGAGCCCGGATGAAAGGGGAGTAATCATGGACGAAAGGGGGGTAATCCTTGATATGACCTTTCTTTGATATGGGCGACATTCTCATTTACCTCATTAAATATAAACCTGCAATCTCCTGGCGTTCATCTATGTGCTGTAAAATGTACATACAGTACCGCAGCAGATATAGCAGAAGTATTTTAGAATAGATCTAGATTATATTAAACTATCTTTAAAATTAGAATTCATAAAAATTTAAATTTTAAATTGGTCTAAAACGTTTGGATTTAACTTTGTGCTGAGCCATAGATCTATAATTAGTCAAAACATAGTTTTCAACTATTTTTGGAGAAGCTAACAAATCATAATTTTAGATAATTGGGCACATTATTTAGAAGTACACCTGTTACATAATATTTCGTAACTTTGTTGATAAGAAAGTGTGTGATAGTGTCAGATGTCAACACTGGAGACCATTGTCCCCTGCTGAGAAAATAGCTAGGGCATTTACTGACCATCTGGCACCTTTGATCGTATATTTAGGCTGGGTGAATAATAAAGTCTTCAACTAAGACAATTTATTTTCTTGCATTCAAAACAAAAGTACTGACATTTAAAAGCAGTGTAAACACAGACAATATAGCTCCAAAATCAGGGTTTTGATCAGGGTATTCACTAGTATTTTTACAGGCCTAATTAAAAATGGGAAGTAGACGAAATGGGAAGTAGACGAAATGGGAAGTTACCATTAAAAATCATCTAGCAAATTTAAGCCTGATAATAATGAATTGAATACCGGTATACAGTTAAACAATAATGAGCCATTCCACTTTTAAATTTCGGCATACAAAGGTTTAATCTTCACAAAGTAACAAAATAATAAGAACGTTTTCATAGTTATATGTGTGCATAAAATATGCTTATTTGATTATTAGTTATATGTGTGCATAAAATATGCTTATTGGATTCAGGGCTTTCCCCAGGCCCTTTTCGCATGACGGGCCCGACATTCGATCTTTGTCGGTGGCGAAAATCCGACACCCCTTAATTTCTCCGACATGTTAAAATTCTCGATCCGACGCCCTTTCAAACGTGTTTGTTTATATGTCATTTTAAGTGACAAGTATACACACAGACTTCCCCTGGTGTTGCAGTGTCTCAAGCAATCAGTCAGCACCCGCAGCGCGTGCCGTACGCATGGCTGATTGCATGTCGCGTGTAAACAATTAACCGCTGAAGCAGTTCAGAGGTGCGATACGGTTAAACGAACAAACAATTCAGTCCATTGAGAAGAAGGTTCCAGAAAGTCAAACCAACAAAAACAACGATGTCAGGAACGGACACGAAATCGGGGAAAAACATTTGCGGGCTCACTGAAAGTTCAAAGCGTAAGTTTGTCTTATAAAGGCTACCGTTTTTAATAACTGTAATTGGACTCCACTTGAATTTGTTCTGCATACTCGATTTATATCGGAACAAAGAACTTCCATTCCTTGTACATGTATGATTAAATCAAGTTTCTGCTTGATTTGTAAAGGCCGAATGTACGTAAGCATAACGTTTGAAACAACTATGTCCTGGACTGGCAAAACTACCGATAATTTGACAAGATTCATCAATATTTAGAAAAAATTCACCATCTGTTTAATTTGTCAAATAATATTGATAAAAATACTTGAATATTTAGTAATGACTGTTGGAACTGAAGTTCGATGCGAGCGTCCCAGGGACACGTCGTCCATGCCGATTTCAATGTCAATTAAATTTGTTACACGATGTAATGCGCATACTGAGTGAATATTGACTATTCAGTATAAATCTCCATAAATACACGATGTAATGCGCATACTGAGTGAATATTGACTACGCCGTACGGTATTCAGTATAAATATCCATAAATACATCTTAGCAAACAGAGTAGATCCAGATTAGACAAATTCTATAGGAACTGACTGATAAGGATCTACACTCTTTCTACCAAACAGTAGTTTAGAGCCTGGTTTATAGCTTCTGACTATGTATTATGCAAAATTGTCTAGAATAAAGGTATTGAATTTGAGTGTTTTTTTAAGGGGGGGGGGGGTGTCATAGATCTTTATATCAGTTTTGATGGTAGTCTCATGTTACTTCCATGGTACATAGTCAGACTCTTTTCACAAGCTTCACTTTTTTCAGACTTTGAGAGATGATTCTCTGAACTGAAATGTTAAAAGGACCTGTGTCACATACATCAACCTCCAATCCCTTCTGACGACTTTCGCACAAGGTCCTCTAACATTGGAATTTCCATACCATGAGGCTGTGATTATGTGGACAGCAACCAAGCACAGGGCTTTCAGTGTGATGAGTGAATTTTCAAAATATTGAAACTACATGTAGTTCAGACCAGAAGTTTTAAGCAATTCAGACTTAAGTATACAGTGCCTGATCTACTTGCATTTTTTTTATGTTTGTGAATTTGCAAAAGAACACGTTTAAAAGTTTCGTGCAAGGAAGGTGGTGCTGTGGTTGTAGATGTATTTAATGTATATTCTGTTTTTTTGTACAAACATGTGCAATAAAAAACTTTCAAGAGCCCTACTATAGCTTTTACTTTATATCAGAAAATGCAAAATATTCACCATGATAACCTCATTTTTTTCAAATTTTTCGCCGCGGCGCTAGGCAGGAGGGGAAACCCCTCCCGCACCCACCCCCTCGGACTAAAAAACGACATGCCTTCCGAAAATCCTGGGGAAAGCCCTGCGGATTATTTAAAACGCTTTAGATGTACCTCATTTTTGCAAACAGAATAGACTTAGATCAGCTTGCTCACGTGGAAGCCGTATTGGGGTCTGCACTGTTTGCTTATCGCATTACATACACATGGATTTAACGCTTTTGCAAACAGAGTAAACCTAGATATGAAGGCTCTTGTAGGAGTCGTCGGATCAGGGCCCAGTCTGCTTATGAATTATAAATTAATAGACCTCACTATATTTTCTACCAATACCAAAAAGTGGTGTACATTTATGTCATCGTTAAAAATCGGCAAGATCTAATAAATATTCATGATGTCATTTTTTCTGACAGAAATATTCAAATGGGAAAATATTAAGAAATAGGATAGATCTGAATTCTTTAGTAGGTTTCTTCATTCCAGATCCAGGTGGTTTACCTTGAAACAGTTTTTTACCTGAAATGCAGAAACCTCCTCAAAAAGAACTAACTCTTCAACCCATTTGTTTGATATACAGTGGATATCAGATATTATAGCTTTGTACAAAATAGTTTTAAGAACACATCGTTCCCTAAATGAGCAAATAGTCGACACTAGCCGGGATTGGACCGCTAAACTTTCGTTGAGTGACGAATCAATTCTTAATTTTGGTTAACCCGTTTCATTCTGACATTTTTGAAAACGACTATCATCCGAAATCTCCGCATGAAACGGAAAACTGACGCACCAACCACAACTTCTCTGGTATAAACGTTTCTTCACGTGTTTAATGCGTGTAAACGGTTTATTGCATAACCATTCGTTAAGCGTTCGTTAGCCATTCATTGCTAATTTCCTACGCGTAGAAAAATGCGCAAATGGGTAGGAATAGCGTATTTACCACTGTATAACACAGATAAGATTCTAAAATTTCAGCCATGGCCAGACATTCCTGTCTTCATGTGCTATTGTAGCAATTAAACTAGCTTATATTCAAGATGTCATTATTTCTTAAAAATATATTCATGGAGTAAAGGGTTAATAAGTTAGTATATGCATGTTATTCCCTCAGAAACTGAAGTTATTATAGCCCCACCCAACATGTGCACAATAAAGTTTTTGGGGTGATATACTAGAATCAGGTTGTCCTTCCATCCATCATTCATCCTTCTGTCTGTCTTTATGTGGATATAATTGTGTCTCCCCCATTTATGAGGAGACATATTGTTTTTGCCAAAGTTGTCCGTCCGTCTGTCCATCACAAACTTGTGTCGCGCTTATCTCTGAAACCAGTAGGGCTAGAGTCACCAAACTTCACATCAATGTTAACCAACATGAGTTGTTGTGCACCTGGTGTTTTTGAATTGTCTCCCTCTGATAACTTTAGAGTTATTGCCCCTGATGACTTAAAATCAGAAAATGTTTGTCGCATGTATCTCTGAAACCGCTAGGACTAGAGACACCAAACTTCACAGGAATGTTCACCAGCATGAGTTGTTGTGCACCTAGAGTTTTTGATTTGTCTCCCCCTGATAATTGTTGAGTTATTGCCCCTAATATGAACACTTTCATTTAGACAAACTTTGTGTCACGCGTATCTGAAACCAGTAAGGCTAAAGTCGCCAAACTTCACAGGATTGTTCATTAGCATAAGTTGTTGCGCACCTGGTTTTTTTTAATTGTCTCCCCTGTTAACTGAGTTACTGCCCCTGATGACTTAAAAATAGATAAACTTTACTTAGTGTCATGCATATCTCTAAAACCACTAGGGATAGAGTCATCAAACTTCACAGGAATGTTGACCAACATGAGTTGTTGTGCCCCTGGTGTTTTTTAATTGTCTCCCCAGATAATTGTTGAGTTGTTTCCCCTGATATGATTACTTAAAATTAGAGAAACTTAGTTGTGCCATGCGTATCTTTGAAACCAGTAGGGATAGAATCACCAAATATCACAGGAATGTTGACCAGCATGTGTTGTTGTGCACCTGGTGTTTTTGAATTGTCTCCTCCTTATAACTTTGCAGTTATTGACTCTGACAATTTAAATTTAGACAAACTTTGTGTCACATGTATCTCTGAAACCACAAGAGTTAGTGTCATCAAACTTCACAGGAATGTTGACCAACATGAGTTGTTGTGCACCTGGATTTTTTTAATGGTTTCCCCCTGATAACTTTGGAGTTATTGCCCCTGATGACTTAAAATTATACCCTGCTAACTTACACTTACACTTGTGTATTGGAAAGAGGATGGAAGGGGGAGACATCTGTTTTTGTGAGGAAAACAAACCACTAGTTTTGTGTGGCGGGCATATAGTAATTGCATTGTCCATCCTTCCATCTGTTCTTCCATCCGTCCGTCTGTCCCAAATTTTGTGTCCCTTCTGTAACTTTTTATCTGTGAATGGGTTTCAAAATAACCTGGCACAAATGTTCACCACACAAAGACAATGTGTCGCATTCAACTCCCTGGTCCATGGTCAAAGGTGAAGGTCACAGGGTACAATTTTTGGGGGTATTTGTCATGTGACTGTGACAGTTCTTGTTCTATGAAATTTTCATAAATGATAGCTGCGACTGTATACTATTGATTTATTGCCGTAATTAACGTAATTAAACGTAGGTACAAGCAACACACGATATATTGTCACCATAGCAAAGTCATGTGAGCGGGGCACCTTGACATTACCATGCAAAAATATTATGTTTGCATTGCCAGTTATGTCATAGTTAGTGCTCTAATGTGTTTTTGACGTTGATATACATCAAGATCAGATAGGAGATTAACTGTACATGATATTTCTCTTAAAACTGGACTTGGAACTGCGTCTGTTCATGACATCATGATACATGAACTGGGTATGGCGAAAGTATGCGCCCGTTGAGTACCCCTCGTATTGACCAGTCAACAAAAGTTACAGCGAGTTACGGACAGTATGGCTTTCCTGAATCCGTACAGAAAAGGTGGTGATAGATTCTTGGAATCCATTATAACGGCCTATGAAACTTGGGTTAGTTTGTATGATCCAGAGACCAAACCAGACAGTACAGTATGGAAAACCCCTAATTCACCCTCACCCACCAAAGCTTTGGTGATGACGTCTGCTAAGGAGTTCATCTTTTTCGACATGAGAGGCATTGTTCTCTGCCACACAGTCCCGGCCAGGAAGACAATGACGACTCAGTATTACTCAAAGGTACAGTGTTAAGTCTTTTTAATAATTTGAAATTAAGATATTTCTTACTGTACATGGAATAAACAAATGTTTGATAAATGTAATGAAAATATTTCATTGTGGCATAGGTGCTCTCAGGTGCTGTGGCATGATTAGACCAGGGCTGTGAGGAAAAAGGGACCATAAAATGACGTCAAATTCTACTTGTATCATGACAACGCAACGCCCCATCTGCAATAAAGGAAGTACTTGCTGGGAGAGGAATTGGCATAATTGCACACCCGCCATATTCCCCAGACCTTGCACCATGCAATTTTTGGTTATTCCGGAAATCAAGTGTGACTTGCAAGGCTGATGTTTCGACGAGGTCTATGACCTGCCAATTGTTGTCAAAGGTCAAAGAGTGCATTCCGAAAATTCTATCAGAAAACTTCAAAAATTGTTTCACTTCTTAGGTTAATAGGCACCAGAAGTGTATAAGGTACGCTGGGGAATATTTCGAGAACATTTGAGCATTTCAGACCTATATAAAGACAAACCTTTATTGAGTATACCAAGGTGCCCAGCCCACATTGACGTGACACTGCTAATATATCGCGTCTTACACATACCTATGTTTAATTGTGGCAATAAACCAATAGAATAAGTCACAGCTATCATTTATGAAAATTTCATAGAAAATATCAACAAATATGAAATTTACAGCAACCCATGTATCATAGGTGGATCTCTTGTGGTAAGGCCTTTCCAACAATGTTACGTTTTTTTTACTTGTTACTTTGATATTTGAACTTTGACCTAATTTTTAAAACTTTAAGAACAAACTTTAATACTTGTATTGGCTATTGTTTTAAAACTATTTAAGCAAAATTTCTGAAACTTCTCCATCACATGGGCTGTAATCTGACCATGGGCCATAACTGTGTAAGGTTGTTTTGTTTTTTTTACAAAATTATGCCTCTTTATGGACTTAATAAATACCTTTTTTAGATGTCTTGACATATGCAAAGAAGACAGAAGAGCGCCCACATGCGGTGCTCTTTTTTATATTTTTGGGCATATTTTGTGCTTCAGTCCTATATTCTTCAAAACTACTAGGGTCGATCAAATATTATGTAGGGAGGTCTTATTATATCATGATAAAGCTATCAATGACTTCCAAAATTGAGCAAGATGCAGTTCAATATGTGGTGTGCGGTAAAAATGCCACAGGTAAAAATGCCTTAGGTAAATATGCCATAGGTATAAATGCCACAGGTAAAAATGCCACAGGTAAAGTAGTAAAAATGCCTTAGGTAATAATGCCTTAGGTAAAAATGCCATAGGTAAAAATGCCACAGTATAAAAAAAAATAAAAAAAATATTTTTGAATTTATAAATGGAAAACTGTATAATTTGAAAATATATGTTATTAAATAATTTTTTTATATACCTTTGGCATTTGAGGGAAGATGTCTGGGTCAACTCTGTTTAAATAATTGTAGGACAGGTAGGTAAGATTTCGAGATTTCTGGGTCTACTCTGTTTCTGCATTACTTTTGATTTGCATTAATTTTTGTTATCTTAAAGTATGTAGCAATACATAATACTATCTTTTGAAACAATAATGAAACAGATTTATCAAATTCGGGTAACAAACAGAGCAGATCCTGATCAGACGGTTCCTATAGGAGCCTTCTAATCTGGGTCTACTCTGTTTTGCATTACTTGTGAGTTTGTTTTTTTTTTCATCTGTAGTATGTTGCAATACATAATACTATCTTTTGAAACAATAATGAAACAGATCTATCAAATTCCAGATCCTGGATCTACTCTGTTTTTGCATTACTTGTGATTTGCAACAATAATGAAACAGATCTATCAAATTCCAGTAACAAACAGAGCAGATCCTGATCAGACAGCTCCTATAGGAGCCTTCTAATCTGGGTCTACTCTGTTTTGCATTACTTGTGAGTTGTTTTTAGCTCACCAGAGCACAAAGTGCTCAGGGTGAGCTTTTGTGATCGCCAAATGTCCGTCATCCGTCGACATGCGTCGTGCGGTGTGCGTCGTCGGGCGTCAACAATTTGAACCTTTAAAAATCTTCTCTGAATCTACAGGGTTCTCATCTTTCATCTTTGGTACATAACATCACCTATAGGTCCTCTACAAAAGTTATATAAATTATGCCCCTGGGGTCAATGGTACATAGCATCACCTATAGGTCCTCTACAAAAGTTATATAAATTATGCCCCTGGGGTCAAAATTGGCCCCGCCCCAGGGGTGGGAAGTTTTCAATAGAAACATATAGTAAAACTTTGAAAATCTTCTCCTCTGAAACCAGAATGTTATTAGCTTTCATATTTGGCACATAACATCATGTTCAGGTCCTCTACAAAAGTTATATAAATTATGACCCTGGGGTCAAAATTGGCCCCGCCCCAGGGGTGGGCAGTTTTCAATAGAAACAAATAGTGAAATCTTTGAAAATCTTCTCCTCTGAACTGAAAGGTTCTCATCTTTCATATTTGGCACAGAGCAGCATATTCAGGTCCTCTACAAAAGTTGTATAAATTAAGGCCCTGGGGTCAAAATTGGCCCCGCCCCAGGGGTGGGCAGTTTCCAATAGAAATATATAGTGAAAACTTTGAAAATCTTCTCCTCTGAAACTAGAAGGTTCTCAGCTTTCATATTTGGCACATAGCATCATGTTAAGGTCCTCTAGAAAAGTTATATAAATTATGGCCCTGGGGTTAAAATTAGCCCCGCCCCAGGGGTGGGCAGTTTTCAATGAAAACAAATAGTGAAATCTTTGAAAATCTTCTCCTCTGAAACTCGAAGGCGCTTAGCTTTCATATTTGGCACAGATCATCATGTTCAGGTCCTCTACAAAAGTTATATAAATTGTGCCCCTGGGGTCAAAATTGGGGCCGCCCCAGGGGTGGGAAGTTTTCAATAAAAACATATAGTAAACCTTTGAAAATCTTCTCCTTTGAAATCAGAAGTTTCTCAGCTTTCATATTTGGCACATAGCATCATGTTCAGGTCCTCTACAAAAGCTATATAAATTATGCCCCTTGGGTTAAAATTGGCCCCGCCCCAGGGATGGGCAGTTTTCAATAGAAACAAATAATCTTCTCTGAAACTGGAAGGCGCTCAGCTTTCATATTTGGCACAGAGCATCATGTTCAGGTCCTATACAAAAGTTAAATTAATTATTGCCCTGGGGTCAAAATTGTCCCCGCCCCAGGGGTGGGCAGTTTTCAATGGAAACAAATAGTGAAATCTTTGAAAATCTTCTTCTCTGAATCTGGAAAGTTCTCAGCTTTCATATTTGGCACATAGCATCATGTATAGGTCCTCTACAAAAGTTATATGAATTATGGCCCTGGGGTCAAAATTGGCCCCGCCCCAGGGATGGGTAGTTTTCAGCAGAAACATATAGAAAACTTTGAAAATCTTCTCATCTGAAACTGAAACGTTCTCAGCTTTCATATTTGGCTCATAGCATCATGTTCACGTCCTCTACAAAAGTTATATAAATTATGCCCCTAGGGTCAAAATTGGCCTGCCCCAGGGCCGGCTAGTTTTCTATAGAAACATATAGTGAAAACTTTGAAAATCTTCTCCTCTGATTGTCTGGTGAGCGCTTCAGGGCCATTCTGGCCCTCTTGTTTTTAGCTCACCAGAGCACAAAGTGCTCAGGGTGAGCTTTTGTGATTGCCTGATGTCCGTCGTCCGTCGTCCCGCGTCAACAATTTGAACCTTTAAAAATCTTCTTCTCTGAATCTACAGGGTTCTCAGCTTTCATCTTTGGTACATAGCATCACCTATAGGTCCTCTACAAAAGTTATATAAATAATGCCCCTGGGGTCAAAATTGGCCCCGCCCCAGGGGTTGAAAGTTTTCAATAGAAACATATAGTAAAATCTTCTCCTCTGAATCCAGAAGGTTCTCAGCTTTCATATTTGGCACATAGCATCATGTGCAGGTCCTCTACAAAAGTTATATAAATTATGACCCTGGGGTCAAAATTGGCCCCGCCTTAGGGGTGGGAAGTTTTCAATAGAAACAAATAGTGAAAACTTTGAAAATCTTCTCCTCTGAAACTGAAAGGCTCTCATCTTTCATATTTGGCACAGAGCATCATGTTCAGGTCCTCTACAAAAGTTATATAAATTATGGCCCTGGGGTCAAAATTGGCCCCGCCCCGGGGGTGGCCAGTTTTCAATGGAAACAAATAGTGACATCTTTGAAAATCTTCTCCTCTGAAACTGGAAGGCTCTCAGCTTGCATATTTGGCACAGATCATCATGTTCAGGTCCTCTACAAAAGTTATATAAATTATGCCCCTGGGGTCAAAATTGGCCCCGCCCCAGGGGTGGGCATTTTTCAATAGAAACATATAGTGAAATCTTTGAAAATCTTCTCCTCTGAAACTAGAAGGCGCTCAGCTTTCATATTTGGCCCAGAGCATCATGTTCAGGTCCTCTACAAAAGTTATATTTATTTTGACCCTGGGGTCAAAATTGGCCCCGCCCCAGGGGTGGGTAGTTTTCAGAATAGAAACAAAGAGTGAAATCTTTGAAAATCTTCTCCTCTGAAACTGAAAGGCTCTCATCTTTCATATTTGGCACAGAGCATCATGTTCAGGTCCTCTACAAAAGTTATATAAATTATGGCCCTGGGGTCAAAATTGGCCCCGCCCCAGGGGTGGGCTGTTTTCAATGGAAACAAATAGTGAAATCTTTGAAAATCTTCTCCTCTGAAACTGGAAGGCTCTCAGCTTTCATATTTGGCACATATCATCATGTTTAGGTCCTCTACAAAAGTCATATAAATTATGGCCCTGGGGTTCAAATTGGCCCCGCCCCAGGGGTGGGAAGTTTTCAATAGAAACATATAGTGAAATCTTTGAAAATCTTCTCCTCTGAGACTCGAAGGCGCTCAGCATTCATATTTGGCACAGAGCATCATGTTCAGGTCCTCTACAAAAGTAATATAAATTATGGCCCTGGGGTCAAAATTGGCCCCGCCCCAGGGGTGGGTAGTTTTCAGTAGAAACATATAGAGAAAACTTTGAAAATCTTCTCCTCTGAAACTGAAAGGTTCTCAGCTTTCATATTTGGCTCATAGCATCATGTTCAAGTCCTCTACAAAAGTTATATAAATTATGTCCCTGGGGTCAAAATTGGCCCGCCCCAGGGCCGGCTAGTTTTCTATAAAAGCATATAGTGAAAACTTTGAAAATCTTCTCCTCTGATTGTCTGGTGAGCGCTTCAGGGCCATTCTGGCCCTCTTGTTATCTGTAGTATGTTGCAATACATAATACTATCTTTTGAAACAATAATGAAACCTTTTATAAAATGAAACCCATTTTAGCTCACCAGAGCACAAAGTGCTCAGGGTGAGCTTTTGTGATCGCCTGATGTCCGTCGTTGTGCGGTGTGCGTCGTCCGTCGTCCAGCGTCAACAATTTGAACCTTTAAAAATCTTCTCCTCTGAATCTACAATGTTCTCAGCTTTCATCTTTGGTACATAGCATCACCTATAGGTCCTCTACAAAAGTTATATAAATTATGCCCCTGGGGTCAAAATTGGCCCCGCCCCAGGAGTGGGAAGTTTTCAATAGAAACATATAGTAAAACTTTGAAAATCTTCTTCTCTGAAACCAGAAGGTTCTCAGCTTTCATATTTGGCACATAGCATCGTGTTCA
The DNA here is from genome assembly GCA_963576725.1 of Azorinus chamasolen. Lineage (NCBI taxonomy): Eukaryota > Metazoa > Mollusca > Bivalvia > Cardiida > Solecurtidae > Azorinus > Azorinus chamasolen. The sequence goes on along the minus strand of OY755242.1, from coordinate 35,427,781 downwards.
GGTTTTCTACAAAAGTTATATAAATTATGACCCTGGGGTCAAAATTGGCCCCGCCCCAGGGGTGGGCAGTTTTCAATAGAAACAAATAGTGAAATCTTTGAAAATCTTCTCCTCTGAAACTGGAAGGCTCTCAGCTTTCATATTTGGCAGAGAGCTTCATGTTCAGGTCCTCTACAAAAGTTATATAAATTATGGCCCTGGGGTCAAAATTGGCCCCGCACCAGGGGTGGGAAGTTTTCAATAGAAACAAATAGTGAAATCTTTGAAAATCTTCTCCTCAGAAGCTGGAAGGCGCTCAACTTTCATATTTGGCACAGAGCATCATGTTCATGTACTGTACAAAAGTTATATAAATTATGCCCCTGGGGTCAAAATTGGCCCCGCCCCTGCGGTGGGAAGTTTTCAATAGAAACATGTAGTAAACCTTTGAAAATCTTCTCCTTTGAAACCAGAAGGTTCCCAGCTTTCATATTTGGCACATAGCATCATGTTCAGGTCCTCTACAAAAGTTATATAAAATATGCCCCTGGGATCAAAATTAGCCTTGCCCCAGGAGTGGGCAGTTTTCATAAGAAACAAATAGTGAAATCTTTGAAAATCTCCTCTGAAGCTGGAAGGCTCTCAGCTTTCATATTTGGCACAGATCATTATGTTCAGATCCTCTACAAAAGTGATATAAATTATGGCCCTGGGGTTAAAATTGGCCCCGCCCCAGGGGTGGGCAGTTTTCAATAGAAAGAAATAGTGACAATTTTGAAAATCTTTTTCTCTGAATCTGGAAAGTTCTTAGCTTTCATATTTGGCGCATAGCATCATGTATAGGTCCTTTACAAAAGTTATATGAATTATGGGCCTGGGGTCAAAATTGGCCCCGCCCCAGGGGTGGGTAATTTTCAGTAGAAACATATAGAGAAAACTTTGAAAATCTTCTCCTCTGAAACTGAAAGGTTCTCAGCTTTCATATTTAGCTCATAGCATCATGTTCAAGTCCTCTACAAAAGTTATATAAATTATGCCCAGGGGTCAAAATTGAAAACTTTGAAATCTTCTCCTCTGATTGTCTGGTGAGCGATTCAGGGCCATTCTGGCCCTCTTGTTTTTTATACCTGTGGCATTTTTACCACTTTACCTGTGGCATATTTACCCAAGGCATTTTTACCTGTGGCATTTTTACCTACATTCCAATATGTGTATAAAGAACTGTTAAAGATATGAAGCAGTCGAGCCAAGAGTGTCTGCATTAAAGTCCATTAAAGTACATGCTTAAAGCGAATGTAGGTAAAAATGCCACAGGTAAAAATGCCTTAGGTAAATATGCCATAGGTAAAAATGCCACAGGTAAAGTGGTAAAATGCCTTAGGTAATAATGCCTTAGGTAAAAATGCCATAGGTAAAAATGCCACAGTTAAAAAAAATAATAACATATCTTTAAATTTATAAAAGGAAAACTGCATAATTTGAAAAAAATTGTTCTAATATCATTTCATAATCAATTTTAGTACATAAAAAAAATATTGTTATAATAGTAGACCCAGATTATATAGGAGCAGTCTGATCAGGATCTGCTCTGTTTGTTACTGGATTTTGATAGATATTGAAATCTTACCTACCCGTTTCTTATGATTTTTCCGATAAATTATTTAAACAGAGTTGACCCAGACACCTTCCCTCAAATGCCAGAGGTATATAAAAAACATTATTTAATAACAAATATTTGGAAATTTTGTCTGAGTCCAAAATAAAAAAAATAATTTTCATACAATTATTTACAAAAAATTAGACCAAGACACCACCAAAATTGATTATGAAATGATAGTACAACATATTTTTTCAAATTGTACAGTTTTCTTTATATAAATTTAAAAATACATGTATTTTCTATTATAAAAAATTTCAGAGGTATATAAAAACATTATTTGATAACAAATATTTGGAAATTTTGTCTGAGGCCAAAATAAAAAAAATAAAAAAAAATTTCATACAATTATTTAAAAAAAAATAGACCCAAATTGATAATGAAATGATATTACATATTTTTTCAAATTATACAGTTTTCCTTTTATAAATTTAAAAATATGTGTTATTAAAAAAAAATTCAGAGGTATATAAAACATTATTTAATAACAAATATTTGGAAATTTTGTCCGAGTCAAAAATAATAAAAAGATTTTTCATACAATTATTAAAAAAATATATATATTTTTTCCTTTTATAAATTAAAAAATATTTGTTATTATTTTATTTTTTTTAACTGTGGCATTTTTACCTATGGCATATTTACCTAATATAAGCATTTTTACCTGTGACATTTTTACCGCACACCGCTTAAAGCAACCATGGTGTGGGTGTTTTGATCATGTAATGTAGCCAACTTCATCACATCAAATTACCTCAAATATCTTCTGATTGGCATCATTGCCATCCCTTGCAATTGATACAGTATTGATGTCGTCATATCCACTGCATGTAAATTATGAATAAAATATCTTTGTACCACTGTTTACTTAATCTAGCTATGACAGATTCAGTTTATCATTGTCTCAATTCAACAGTCATACAGCTCCTTCTTAGCAGGGAGTAACGCTTTAAACTCCATTTGTGCGAAGTTTGGGCTGTAAGGTGTGTAAATGTACTTTTATCTCTTTACACTGCTCGTCTGATACGGTGTAGATGGGATAAGTTGGACGTGTCCCCTAACAATGGTTTAAACCCTGAGAGGTAATTTACCACTGACTGTTCCATGGTGGTACTCCTGTCTTCACCCTATTTTTGTGTTTGTAGCATGCATCTTTCTTTCATCAATGGTGAAACCATCCACTGTATTTCAGTACCTTGATTGGTGATAGGTCTAGAATTGATGTTATCATTTGTTGTTTTCTACCTGTGTTTGTGTGTTGAAATGTTTTATCTATTTCAAATGCAGTAAATATGACATGTGACACAGGGAAAAGGTCAGATCTGCAAAGTGTGTTGGTCCTGATCAGATGCTGCGTGGAAGATGGGTGGCCTATCAGGTGTAACACAATATGTTAAGATTTAACAAATTATCTTGTCAGCTGACCCTGTAAATAATGCTTACCCAGACTAAGGTTTGAAGCCCAAGACTGATATACACTACAAATATCAAAGGTTGTGTGCAAAACTGTTGTAATTAGCATCTATGAGACAAACTCCTGATGAACAGTCTGAATCAGGATGAGACACTTAGTAACTAGCCATGATCCAAACTGTTTGATAATCCAGTTGTAATTTTGTAAAGACATGAAACAAAACTTTCCCTTCAGAATATAAGGAGAAAACAGTATTGCAAATGTTTTATAGATTGAAGTAATTATGATCATGTTTTGCTTATTTGAAAGCCTAATATAAGTATACGCAGGGAATTTGTGAGCTCTTTATCCTGTGTTTTTAACATTACTGTATTGCAGTCTTTTTATTTCATAATTACATATATTGTCTATATATACCAATCTCTATACATGTATATATAGGGAATATTTCACTTTGTGTAATATTCCATTTATTATATACCTATTTTAATAATAAAAGAACACGAAAGAACATCGATATTCTAGCTCCTTTAACCCTTTCCTCCATAAATACGCCTTTCTACGCCTCTGTAAAAATCACCTATTGAAACCATTGTGGTAAATAGAGCATTAATTTGCTCCTGTAGGAGCAAATGCTCTGTTTATCACAATGGTTTCAAACTACAAAATTCTAAAAAAAAATCCTTTTCTCTAGTTAATGCTCAATTTCGGTAGATTTATTCAAAGTGGTTGGATCTAAAAATAGCCTATGAGGGAGTGGGTACATTCAGAAACAGAATCAAAGTACTGACAGTACTGAAGGTTTCGGACATAATATATATTATATTGATTGTTTGCTGTGGATTTTTCTGAAAATCATGTCAGTAGTTTGGAAGACATTTAAAGAATTGTTTTATGAACATGTCACACACAGGACGATTCCAATAGCTCAACTTGCCACTTTGTGCCAATAGAGCCAACATTGATGTTTAATGTAGTATAGAGCCATCACTCCATTATTTGAAAGTAAGGGTCATACTTCTGCTACTATCTGGTGGACCATAACAGTAATTAGCATGCATCATTCACTTATCCATATATACACTTCCACCAATTTTAAACATATATTTCCTTGTGATTCTAAATACCCTACAAATAATTGCCAAATATACTGTGGGGTGATATTAACAATATGACAAATTATAAAGTAACCTCGAGAAGGCGTTTGACAGAGTCCCAAGGAAGGTCATCTGGTGGGCATTGAGGAAACTTGGCGTAGAGAAGTGGATTGTGCGACTGGTCCAAGGAATGTATAGCAATGCAAGGAGTCGTATCAGGGTTGGAGAAGGATACAGCAAAGAGTTTGAGGTGAAGGTTGGTGTACACCAGGGATCTGTACTCAGTCCGCTGCTCTTCATTATTGTGCTTGAAGCCCTGTCAAGAGAGTTCCGAGCAGGCGTACCCTGGGAGGACCTTTATGCTGATGACCTCGCTATCATCGCTGATTCCCTGGATGAATGTGTCAGGAGGCTTTTAGTCTGGAAAGAAGGAATGGGAAAGAAGGGGCTACGTATAAATGCAGGAAAGACCAAGGTATGATCTGTGGCTCAGGTCTAGATCTTCTGCACAGCTCAGGCAAATTCCCATGCGCTGTCTGTCGCACCGGGGTAGGCAGCAACAGCATCTTTTGCAATGGCTGTAAGCACTGGGTGCATAAGAAATGCAGTGGGCTCAAACGCCTAGTGGAGGACCCCAACTTCACATGTGCCAGATGCCAGGGAAATGCGCGCCCCCTTGATGGCAGGCCACAGAAAGACGTCCAAGTTGGGGATGACAAGTTGGAAGTAGTATCTTCTTTCTGTTACCTGGGTGACATGATCTCAGCAGCTGGAGGCTGCGAGCTTGCAACTTCTACAAGAGTGAAAACCGCCTGGAAGAAGTTCAAGGAGCTGCTACCAGTCCTGTCATCACGCCACCTCTCCTACAAGACACGGGGACGTGTGTACAGCACTTGTGTCCGGAGCGCAATGCTCCATGCCTGCGAAACCTGGCCCTTAACCAAGCCAAACCTTCAACGCCTACAGCGCAACGACAGAGCCATGGTCAGACAAATTTGTAGGATCAAGCCAGAGAATGTGGCCATGGTACGTTCAAATGAGCTGCTTCGGCAGCTGGGTCTGGAGGATCTTGACCCCATACTAAGGGAGAGGAGGCTCCGCTGGTACGGCCACGTGGAACGTTCCAGCAGTGCTGTAAAGTGTGCCTGGGACTTTCAAGTGACTGGAAGAGGTAGGCCCGGACGGCCCAAGATGTCATGGAGGGAGGTGGTAGAGAGAGATTGTAGAGAGTGGAGGCTCTCTGCCATCGACCCACATGATAGAAACACTTGGAGAACAGGAGTGAGATCTGTCATGCGTGCAGCTAGCCAGCTGTCTGGAGGGGGGCCCACTAGTGTGGTATAATGCCCCTGCACCTGCGCGTTAATCTAAAGTAACCAATGATGATGATGATGATGATGATGAACCAATATATTTCAACTTAGCATGGCAGGATACAACAGGGAAAATAAAATTAACTAGAAAATTGTTTCCAAGTCACTGATGCACCCCTCCCGCTAACAATAGTGCCTCTATATCAAGCACTTTTGGCTATGTGTTATACAGTGAAGAAAATTTCAGAGTCCCATAACTCTGGTAAAATGATCAGAGCATAAATTACATTCTTTAAGAAAATCTTCACATCAAGGTTGACAGATTATCATGGGTGAAATTTTGAAGTAAAACCTCCTATTGGTATATGGGTTGTTAGACACATAATATTGTTTCACTTTATATTATATAGTGAAGACGATTTCAGGGTTCCATATCGGGTACAATTGGTTTGAGCAAAAATAAGCCTATCTATGCTTTTGCAAACAGAAAAGACCCTGAAGTTCATAGAATAGTTTATCCATGCCTATACTTTGTCTTTGCGTGTGATTGCATTGTATTTTCTGACTTTTTCCTGAGGAGACTGCGAGTGTGGGTCTGTTCAGGGCCAGTTTGTGAGTCTGTGCTGCAAACAATACATACCCCGATCAGTTACCACAACTGGCCAGGGTCTTTGCTATTTGCAGCATCATACATGTAACAAGTATATCAATAAATGATATAATTAAAAATAAATTATAGTCATACATGCAAATAACAGTTAGTGTTGTAGTAAACACTACAGACCCTGATCAGTAACCGGCGTCATAGAAATAAATGATATGAATAAGAAATAAATTACATACATTACTATAAGATACTATACGCCTGACACGTAAATCAATAAATGATGAAATGTATATAAATTAAAAGACAAGAAAGTGCTTTCTCTCATTTTGTTTGCCTTTCTGCCTTTTTGCTGTTAATGATTTTTATACGCCCGTTTGAATAAACGGGACGTATTATGGAATGGCGCTGTCTGTCCGTCTGGTTGTCTGTCCGTCTGTAACATCTCTAACTCAAGTTCCGCTTGGTGGATCCTTCTCAAATTTAGTCACAATGTTTATCTAGACATGCTACAGTAGCTTGCCAAGTCCCGGTTTGTTTATCCAAGGTCAAGGTCACACAAGTGGACTTAGAATTTGCGTTTAGCAAAAATGTTAACCGGTCTGTCTGTCTGTAACATCTCTAACTCAAGTTCCGCTTGGTGGATCCTTCCCAAATTTAACCAAAATGTTTATTTAGACATGCTACAGTAGCCTGCCAAGTCCCGGCTCATTTATCCAAGGTCAAGGTCGCTTAATTGGACTTAGAATTTGCGTTTAGAATTTGCGTTAAGCAAAAATGTTAACCTCAATTTATGTGGAACAAGTCCACTTATTTAGATAACACTTTGTGATAAAGCTTTGAAACTTGGAACACTTGTTCACCGTCACAACCTACACCTGTAGGCAAGAGTAAATAACTCTGTCAAGCATTTTGACTGAATTATGCCCCTTTTTAACTTAGAATTTTTGGTTAAGGCTTTGTTAAAGTCCATTTATTTATATAACCCTTTGAGATAAAGCTTTTAACTTAGAACACTTGTTCACCGTCACAACCTTCACCCTGTTTGGATTCAGATCTAATACCAAGTAACTGTTTGACCTAAGTCTAAACTGTTTACAACTTGTGACAATTTTGCCTTAGGTCAAAATGCCTAAATCTGATCTTTTAGAAATTCAAATGATGACAAACCTGAAGCAGACGATATTACAGATATCTACAGCTTGCATAATCCTTACAATGCTGAGTGATTTTTCGTTTGCAACAATTGCCGTCTGCTTCAATTCTTCAATAAACTTTCTTTCATTTTATGCAAAAATATGATCAAGATGACAAACAGTTTTGATCCTGATGAGACGCAGAAATATGTGGCCTCTCATCTGGATCCAAACTGTTTGCAAAGGTAATCACAGTTTCGCCGCTAGCGTGCAAAGAGTTAAGCGTATGACCTCGAGATTTTAGCATGATGTAACAGTTGCCCTGCACTACTGACCACCAGTGCTCTAACCTTTATACTGTAGCTTTTGATGTGAAGAACAGAAGAAGTCTATTTAACCCTTAATTTCCCTCATATAAACTTGTTTTCATGCCTCTGCAAACAGATTCGACCCAAATAAGACAGCTCGCTCCCATATGATCAGGGTCTGCTCTGTTTGCTAATGGATCCAACTTCCATATCTCATTATAAATATTTGGTAAGATTCCGGAACCGGATTGTAAGCCATGCACTGCACATGCGCGTATTCTCTTAGGGGGATTCCCGCTAGGTAGAGCTCGTGCAATAGGGTTTTCCGCCATAGTTTGAGTCGCAATCCATTTTATAAGGATTTCGGCAAAAGCCGAAACCCTAAAAATTAATAGACGCGTCTCCGGTGCGTAACGGAAATTTACGGCTATTGCCGAGCGAAAGTAGTCCTACTTTTCAACATGAAAATACAGATCTTGTATTGCACGCACATGCAATACGGAAAATTTATCTGAGAGGTTGTATTGCATGATCGAATACAATCGTATTTTACTGCAGAACCTGACAGGTATATAATAAATTATATATCTCTCTATACCTATTCTTAATGTAAACTAGCTGGTCTAAACTAATGATTTTTGGCAATAGTTTCTGAAGACATTGCTCATGTACAGTACAAGAATTGATATTTAAAACAGAAATGAGTCTCCAGTTTTCCAAGTTTTCAAGATCACTCTTTTTAGCTCACCTGGCACAAAGTGCCAAGGTGAGCTATTGGGATGATCCTTTGTCCGTCATCGTTAGTCAAGCGTATGTGCATCGTGTGTTGTGCGTCAACAATTTACTTAAACATCTTCTCTGAAACCACAAAGCCTAGAGCTTTGATATTTGTTATGTAGCATGATCTAATGGTCATCTACAACGATTGCTCAATTTATGACCCCTTGCCCAAAAATGGACACGCCCTGGGGTTTATCAATTTTTCATAGGAAAATCTTTAAAAATTTCTTCTCTGAAACTGTAAGGCCTAGACCTTTGATATTTGGTATGTAGCATGATCTAATGGTCCTCTACAAAGATTTTTCCAATTTTGACCCCCCGGACCAAAAATGGCCCCGCCCTGGGGCTTATCAGTTTTTCATAGGAATTTCTTTAAAACTATTCTTCTCTGATACTTAGGCCTAAACCTTTGATATTTGGTATGTGGCATAATCGAATAGTCCTCTACAAAGATTGTTAAAACTATGACCCCCGAACTTAAAATGGCCGCGCCCTGGGGTTTATCAATTTTTCATATGAAAATCTTTAAAAATCTTCTTGTAAGGCCTAGACCTTTTACATTTGGTATGTAGCATCATCTAAATGTTTTCTACAAAGATTGTTCAAATTATGACCCCTGGGCCAAAAATGGCCCTGCCCTGGGGCTTATCAGTTTTTCATAGGAAAATCTTTAAAAATCTTCTTCTCTGAAATTGTAAGGCCTAGACCTAGATTATCTAATGGTCCTTTACAAAGATTGTTCAAATTATTACCCCTGGTTGAAATTGGCCACGTCCCAGCCTCCAGGGCATATAGTTTTTTCATAGGAAAATCTTCTCTTAACCCTTTCCTTTATATAAATGTGTTTTCCTGCATTTTCAAACAGATGAGACCCAGATCAGATGGCTCCTAGAGGAGCCATCTGATCAGGATCTGCTCTGTTTGCTAATGAAATTTGATAGATCTGTTTCATTACTTTCTAAAATGGCTATAATGTTTCACCTGCCATATTTTGTTATAATTATTTTCCATGAATATTCAGTAGGTATCGACATTTGGAATAAATATAGAACAGGGAAAGGGTTAAACTGTAAGGCCTAGACTTATGATATTTGGTATGTAGCTTGATCTAATGATCCTCTACAAAGAGTGTTCAAATTATGACCCTGGGGTCAAAAGTGACCCCCACCTCTGGCTTTATCAGTTTTTATAGGAAAATCTTAAAAAATATTCTTTTCTGAAGGTCTTAATTACTATATTAGTTCTGATTTCTATACTTACTTGCAGTGATTCTGTGTTTGAAGAATTTCTATATGTTCTACATCTTTGGCACTACCTGACCTTTTTAGTACCACAGTGCCCTAAATGATGGTGTGCAACAGGACAGGAACAGTCTATGAAACCAGTGTGTGGGCGTGCATTTCGTCTGTGTCATATTCAAATTTCTGGCCTGACTTCTATTCTATTTTGATCTGTAGATATTCTACACTATATATTTATACACTGATATGAATACCGCGGTCTATTGTAAGTTATCGATGGTATGGTTAGTGTTTAAATTAATGACGGCATTTGCATAGTTAATGTACATGTATGTTAACTAATGTTTAAATTATACTTAAGCTTAGCATGAAAGGCCCCTACCTGGCAAAAGTAAAACTTTTCAGAATCAGAATGGTTGACAGTCTACCAATTTGATAAATGCAAATCTACATGCTAAATGCAAATCTAAGTCCAATCGTGCAACCTTGACCTTGGATATATGTATTGGGACACACCCAAGCTACTGTAGCATGTCCAGATAAATATTGTGGTGAAATTTGAGAAGGATCCACCAAGCAGAATTTGAGTTAGAGATGTTACAGACATTAACATATTTGCTAAATGCAAATTCTAAGTCCAATTGTGTGACCTTGACCTTGGATATACACACCAGAACACACCCATGCTACTGTAGCATGTCCAGATAAACATTGTGGTGAAATTTTAGAAGGATCCACCAAGCAGAATTTGAGCTAGAGATGTTACAGACAAATGGACAGAGAGACAGACAGATGGACAGACAGTCAGCACCATTCAATAATAAGCGTATAAAAATTGGGCGTGAATGTTAACTGAAAATCCCTCCAATCTGAAGTGGAGGAATTTTGGAGATTTTAATATGTGTGTGACAGAAGATTGGTTTTCCGCGTCGAATGGTATATGTGTCATTAATATTCCACACATCATCGTCTATTCTGAGGCTTGATTTACTGGGCTATATCTAGTTTCTGTTTCAAATCTGATTTGCAGGAGTATTTTAGTCTGATCATTAGCTGACTCTGATAAATGTGTATTGTAACCATGTCTCAAGCTTAACTTGCTTGTCCATTATATCCCTTTCCTTAACCCTTCGCTTGCTATTCACGTCAATATACCTACCTGTAAATAGTGAAGACCCAGATGAGACAGCTCATGCAGGAGCTGTCTCATCAGGGTCTGCACTATTTACAAGTTGAGTGTGCAACCAGTGCATTCCACAGCAGTGATTGCACAGCGAAATACTTGTACACAGTGAAGATATATGTAATTATACAACAGGGAATGGGTAAAGAAGGAGAAATGTATTTTAAAATTCAGCAAGCGAAGGGTTAATATTTTCTTATACAGATATTGTCAAGGTAATACCTTTCGTGAACATAGATGGATTTCATTTTAATTTGGTGTATATCTAAATCACGAGGAAGCAATGTGTCTTGCTCAAGAACAATAACGCTATCATCATTTACAGTTACAGTAGAACCTGTCTTAAGCGACCATTAAAAATGGGTCTAACTATGGGTCTGTAAGGCAGTTGGTAGCTTAATGCAGGTCAAAAGTAATGCGGAAAGCTCTTAGGAACTTATTGCATTACTTTTGCCCTGCACTAAGCAACCGCCTGCTTTATAAGATGCCTGTGTCCAATCAATATAAAGTTGCTTCAGACAGGTTCTACTGTGTGCAATCGTGATAATGACATGGGCGTATAGTGTTACATCTGTTCACGTGTAAATGAACCTGTGTATATACACCACCTCGAAATTCCATTCTATAACTATTTGTACAGTTGTATTTCGAAACAATTTGGCTCTGACAAAGGAAGTGGGTGGTGTATGCTGCTAGGTCAAGGGTCAATGTCACTGCTGGGGTATCCATGTTGTGTAGACATATTTCTTGTTCCACGATCTGGCTTTTCCGTATTGTGTTTTAGCTAGGACTTGGCATGCTTATTGCAGACATCTAAATGTTTTATTTTAACATTTAGATAAGTTAAGGCCAAAATGTGTGTATTTTTGACTCTAGAGCTTATATCGATATTTCCCTTATTCTAAATTCAGGTGTGACAATAAAGAGCAATAACAATATTGTATACTTTTACATAAATTCTTTGTGTGACAATATATTTTTATGCCCCCCCCCCCCCCCCCCCCCCAATGTGAATTATTCAAGGACATTGTCTTGCTTTGACAAACACTGTAGAATAAGATCTGTATCATGTCTAAAACAAATAGAGCAGACCCTGATCAGCCATCTGAAAAAAACTTTATATGAAGGTAAGGGTTAATGTACTATATACCAGTACCCTAAGTATTTAAGGGCACCTAGTGAGCCTACTCCACCAGTTTGTATGGCAGAATTAGTCAATTCAGCATTATTTTGGTAACTTAATGAAACTGATGACAGCAAATAGTCTAAATGTTGTTTAAAACCTTTAGCCTGCTGAGCAAACTTTTGCTTGTAGAAAATGTCATTGATTTCAGTTGTTATTGTTCATTTATCTTGCATTTCTTTTCAACAGTATGGTCGGAGTATCAAACGTTAGGATACTGATGAGATGCAGAGTTACTCAGCATCTTATCTGGATCTAAACTGTTTGCAAATGTAATCACCCATCCGACCCCAGCAGGCTAAAGGTTAATCTGCTTGGCCATGGGTAGTTCCATCTGAATCTACAACTCCCTGTGTTTTGCTGACCATATATACATATTGAGTATAATCAACAGAGGTCATTTACCGGCCATGACCAACCATCCTACTAAATATGAAGATAGCACACCCAATAGTTATCAAGATATTGAGCGTACATTTTTTTTATTGAAGGTCACTGTGATCTTGACCTTTGACTGACTGACCTCAAAATCAATAGGGGTCATCTAATAGCCATGACCAACTTTCTAACTAAGTATGAAGACAGCACACCTAATACTTATCAAGTAACTGAGGGGACAAGATTTTTGAGTTAAAGGTAAATGTGACCTTGACCTTTGACCAAGTGACCTCAAAATCAAAAAGGGTCATCTACTAACCATGACCAACCTTCCTCCTAAGTATGAAGACAGCACACCTAATGCTTATCAAGTTATTGAGCAGACAATAAATTTGAGTTGAAGGTCACTATGACCTTGACCTTTGACCAATTTACCTCAAAATCAATAAGGGTCATCTGCTTGCTATGACCAACCTCCCTATTAAAAATGAAGACAGCACACCCAATAGTTATCAAGTCATTGAGCATACAATATTTTAGTTGAAGGTTACTGCGACCTTGACCTCTGATCAACTGACAACAAAATCAATAGGGGCATCTATTTGCCATGACCAATCTTCCTACTAAGTATGAAGACAGAACACCTAATAGTAATCAAGTTGTTGAGTGGATATGTTTTTTGAGTGAAGGTCACTGTAACCTTGACCTTTGATCCACCCACCTCAAAATAGGGTCATCTACTGACCATGACCAACCTTCCTACAAAGTATGAAAACAGAACGCCTGATAGTTATCAAATTTAGTAGACAAGATTTATGAGTTGAATGTCACTGTGACCTTGAACTTTGAGCAAATAACCTCAAAATCAATATTCTACAATACCTGCCATGGCCAAAACTTGCCGTTTTCATACACTATTATAAAATTCATCCAATTAATATTCATGATGTTAATAACATCATGAATATTAATTTGATAAATTTTAAAATTTTGGCTTTGACAAAAGCTGTAGAATCGGATATGTATCATGTCAACAGTAAAGAGACCCTATAGGACCTGTCTGATCTAGGTCTACTCTGTTTGCAAATGCGTGAAAAAAGGCATTTATATGAGGGAAAAGATTACGCCATTTACATAACTTTGATAAATGATCGCCGGAGCATCTATTCTGTGAAATTTGGGGTAAATCCATTTAATGATTTAAGAGGTGTTTATATAAACAAGTTTTTACTCATTTGCAAACAGAGTAGACCAGATCAGGGTAGAATTTTATAGATCTGGTTCTTTATTTTTAGCTCACCTGGCACTTTGTGTTGTGAGGGGGCAGGCTCTGGCATCCGTCGTCATGCGGTGTGCGTATGTGCGTCGTGCGTCGTCAACAATTTACTTAAACATCTTCTTCTCTGAAACCACAAAGCCTAGAGCTTTGATATTTGGTATGTGGAATCATCTAATGGTCCTCTACAAAGATTGTTCAAATTATGTCCCCAAGACCAAAAATGGCCTGCCCTGGGGCTTATCAGTTTTTCTTAGGAAAATCTTTAAAAATCTTCTCCTCTGAAACCGTAAGGCCTAGACCTTTGATATTTGGTATGTAGCATCATCTAATGGTCCTCTACAAAGATTGTTCAAATTATTACCCCCGGACCAAAAATGGCCCTGCCCCGGGGCTTATCAGTTTTTCATAGGAAAATCTTTAAAAATCTTCTTCTCTGAAACTGTAAGGCCTAGACCTTTGGTATTTGGTATGTAGCATCATCTAATGGTCCTCTACAAAGATTGTTCAAATTATGACCCCCGGACCAAAAATGGCCCCGCCCCGGGGCTTATCAGTTTTTCATAGGAAATTTTTTAAAAATCTTCTTCTCTGAAACCGTAAGACCTAAACCATTGATAATTGGTATGTAGCATTATCTAATGGTCCTCTACAAAGATTGTTCAAATTATGACCCCTGGACCAAATATGGCCCCGCCCCGGGGCTTATCAGTTTTTCATAGGAAAATCTTTAAAAATCTTCTGCTCTGAAACCTTAAGGCCTAGACATTTGATATTTGGTATGTAGCATCATCTATTGGTCCTATACAAAGATTGTTCAAATTATGTCCCCCGGACCAAAAATGGCCCGCCCTGGGGCTTATCAGTTTTTCTTAGGAAAATCTTTAAAAATCTTCTCCTCTGAAACTGTAAGGCCTTGACATTTGATATTTGGTATGTAGCATCATCTAATGGTCCTCTACAAAGATTGTTCAAATTATGACCCCCGGACCAAAAATGGCCCCGCCCCGGGGCTTATCAGTTTTTCATAGGAACATCTTAAAAAATCTTCTCTAAAACCGTAAGGCCTAGACATTTGGTATTTAGTATGTAGCATCATCTAATGGTCCTCTACAAAGATTGTTCAAATTATGACCCCTGGACCAAATATTGCCCCGCCCCGGGGCTCATCAGTTTTTCATAGGAAAATCTTTAAAAATCTTATTCTCTGAAACCGTAAGGCCTAGACATTTGATATTTGTTATGTAGCATCATCTATTGGTCCTCTACAAAGATTGTTCAAATTATGTCCCCCGGACCAAAAATGGCCTTCCCTGGGGCTTATCAGTTTTTCTTAGGAAAATCTTTAAAAATCTTCTTCTCTGAAACTGTAAGGCCTAGACCTTTGATATTTTGTATGTAGCATCATCTAATGGTCATCTACAAAGATTTTTCAAATTATGACCCCCGGACCAAAAATGGCCCCGCCCCGGGGCTTATCAGTTTTTCATAGGAAAATATTTAAAAATCTTCTCTAAAACCGTAAGGCCTAGACATTTGGTATTTAGTATGTAGCATCATCTAATGGTCCTCTACAAAGATTGTTCAAATTATGACCACCCGGACCAAAAATGGCCCCGCCCCGGGGCTTATCAGTTTTTCATAGGAAAATCTTTAAAAATCTTCTTCTCTGAAACCGTAAGGCCTAGACCATTGATATTTGTTATGTAGCATTATCTAATGGTCCTCTACAAAGATTATTCAAATTATGACCACCCAGACCAAAAATGGCCCTGCCCTGGGGCTTATCAGTTTCTCATTGGAAAATCTTTTAAAAATCTTCTTCTCTGAAACTGTAAGGCCTAGACATTTGATATTTGGTATGTAGCATCATCTATTGAACCTCTACAAAGATTGTTGTTCCTTTATTTAGATTTGAATTTGAAACTCAAGGCCTAAAATTATGGCCCTTGGTTTCATATTGGCCCCAATCTGAAGCTTACTTATTATTACATAGAAATACAGTGTATGCATATTTCTATAGTAACCAGGTGAGCGATTTAGGGCCATCATGGCCCTCTTGTTCTAAATGGCTACAATGTCGCACTTTCCATATTTCATTAGAACTATTTTGTCCATGAATATTCAGTAGATATTGAAATTCATAGATCAGGGAAAGGGTTATAGAAACTGTTCAATGAGATCTGTATTTAGCTCCCGTGACCTACTTAGGCCACAGACCAAACCATTTTATAATAATCTGATAGATGGTCACCTATAGATCATCCTCCGACATTTGGAGAAAATCCAGACTGTTGTCGGATGTCATTTAAGTTTTTCATCAAAACATCATTTCAACTCCTGTGATATTATTATAAAATGGACAAAAATGATTTATTAATATGATTAACCTTTTACTCCATGAACATTTTATACAAGAAATTTGACATCATGAATATTAATTATTTGATTTTTGTAACAGCACTATGAACCAGGTAGTTTTTATCAGGACAGAATTGGTAGAATTATATTTATATTATTTGATGAGAAAACAGAGAAGACCCTGGTCAGACGGCTCCTATATGAGCGAAGGGTTATGGGTCACCTGTCAATCATTCCTGTGAAATTTGGTGAAAATCCAGTAGTTTAGGAGATGTTTAAAGAAATTGTGTGTCCCAGATTAGCTAAATAATTGCAGTCCTGTAACTTAGGTACAATGTACAAACGGCCACTGCAAAACATTTTCTTCTTTGAGACTATCTTCACATCATGTTTGTCTGTGAAAATTTGAAGCAAATCTTCCAAGTGGTGTATGAGGAGTTTTTCGCTATGTTTTATAGTGAAAAAATTACAAAGTCACAATCTTTGGCAAAAATTGACGAGGGAAACTTAATTACCTTATTTACAACCATCTCCACATCAAGGTTTTTCATCTGTAAAAGTTTAAAGGAAACCTTCCCATTGGTATACAAGTTTGGCACACAAGAGTACAGGACTTGCAGTTAAGATGGACTAGTAAAAGTTTAAAGGAAATCTTCCCATTGGTATACAAGTTTGGCACACAAGACTTACAGGACTTGCAGTTAAGATGGACTAGTAAAAGTTTGAAGGAAATCTTCCCATTGGTTTATACAAGTTTGGCACACAAGACTTACAGGACTTGCAGTTAAGATGGACTAGTAAAAGTTTGAAGGAAATCTTCCCATTGGTTTATACAAGTTTGGCACACAAGACTTACAGGACTTGCAGTTAAGATGGACTAGTAAAAGTTTGAAGGAAATCTTCCCATTGGTTTATACAAGTTTGGCACACAAGACTTACAGGACTTGTAGTTAAGATGGACTAGCATAAGAATACGTATCAATAGACTAGAGCAAGGCTATATGTCTCCCACCTTGTGGTAGGCATAATAACAGGGTGAATACAGGAGGGTCGCCTTGGAACTGTCAGTGGTACTGGAGGTTTAAATACAACTGGGCTTCACTCAGATCACTTATTGATTATACCCCTACAAGCAAGGTTTGGGGGTGGTATACTGGAGTCACCATGTCCGTTCGGTTGTTCGTCTGTCCGGCTTGTCCGGATCATACCTTCCAAAGTATAAAAGCTATTGGCTTCAAACTTCATATACAGATAGATCACTTTGACCGCAAGTGCAGTGTACAAGGTTTGTAACTCTGTCTTCAGTATTTTTAGAGTTATTGTCCTTTGTTATTTTTCTCAAAATCTGGAGTTTTCTTGAGTTTTTTCTAAACCTTTACAGATATTGAAATAATATGTGGTATGTGGCTTCATTATAATGAGTTACAGATCAAGTTTAAATTTCGTTACCCATCATTGATTTTTCACGGAAATAAAGTGATTTTACGTAGAAATTTTCTGGAAATTCAGGTTTCCAGAGTTTTTTTTTCTAAATCTTTACAGATATTGAAGTGAAATTTGGTATGGGGCTTTATTATAATGTGTAACAGATCAAGTTTGAATTTCATTATGCTTCATTGAATTTTCACGGAAATACAGGGATTTTACTTAGAAATTTTCCGGAAATTCAGATTTTCCGGAGGTTTTTTCTAAACCTTTACAGATATTGAAGTGATATTTGGTATGTGGCTTTATTATAATGAATTACAGATCAAGATTGAATTTCGTTAAGCTTCATTGATTTTTCACGGAAATACAGTGATTTTACTTTGAAAATTTCCAGAAATTCAGGTTTTCCAGAGGTTTTTTTTTAAACCTTTAGGCTGTGCAAATATTGAAGTAATACTTGGTATGTAGCTTTATAATAATGAGTTACAGATCAAGTTTAAATTTTGTTACACTACATTGATTTTTAACGGAATTACAGCATTTTGACTTAGAATTGTTTTTGGAATTTTCAAGTTTTCCGGATTTTTTTCAAAACTGTAGCAGATATTGTAGTGATATTCAGTGTGTTGCTTTATTATAATGAGTTACAGATCAGGTTCGAATTCGCTTCATTGAATTTGAGTACTGTTGAACACCATCTGAAGTTCTGCACCTGCGATAAAAGTTTTGATTTGTCGCTTCGTGCATGAATGAATGATCTCCCTTTTGGTAATTTAACAAATGAAAATTTAGCGGTCGGGAGCTTTATTTCTATAACTCCCATCTCTGTGTCAAATGTGCTAGTGGGGGTATTCATCACCTTTAGTGGTAGTTCTAGTTTTCTTTAAAAACAAACCAACAATTGTAGAGATGAAGTATGTGATTAATAATCCCCATCCCCCTCCCCTCATTTACACCTGATGGGGAGGGGAGGGAAGTGTGGACATAAATGGACTAATCATGTACTGGTTACAAAACCTTCAAGAGCCAGAAAGTTTCTTCAATTAATTATTATAACACTTATCACTGACCAAGTAAAAAGACATATATAATGATTAATGGACAATTGCAAAAGAGCTTTCCTGGAAAACAAATGAATACTGCTTCAGAAAAATTGTGTTTACATATCAATGGACAAATTGATTCCTGTATACACTCCCCACCCAACTCTCTTGTAGGCGGCAATATAATGTTAAAAAGAAAACACTATCATAATATATGGCAACTTTTAATAATCAGACCGAGGACTGTGTCACAAACAATACAATTACTACTGGAAAAACACACAACAAACAAATCCTAACCATTGAATACATGAAATGAGTTGCCTGCATTTGCAAAAAGTGTAGACCTAGATCAGAGGGCTCCCACTGTGGTCAATGTCAACACTTTTTGTAACTCAGGGTTACCTAGTTTATGATGTTCACACTAAATGGACTCTGTGTACCTGTTGTTAACCCTTACAGTGCGGGACATGTGTCACTAATGTCCTTTGCAAACTGTAGACCCAGATGAGAGGGCTTCTGGAGGGACCCTCTCATCACGGTCAGCATTGTTTGTCATGTTACATGTTTCTTTAGAAAATCCTTAAATACAATTGTATTCACCATAAGCTTCATCTGTTTGAATTTTGGAATAGTCCATTTGAAAAGTCAATGTTGTAAGGGTTAAACACAGATAGGTCACTCCACATTAGCTTTCAGCATTCAAAGGGAAAGTCCTTATCCTGTTACAACCCTCCTGCAAGTGCTGAGCCACTGCCCACAGATGTTGAAAGTTCATGATGGATAGTAGAAATTGAGAAAGCTCTACTTTCTGCATTACTTTTGTATTAAGCAACCAACAATATCCTATAAAGATTCATTTATTTTTCAATCATTAAGTGGTCACTAAATACAGGTTTATTGTACATTCATTTATTCAAATTAAATTATTACGGCAGGGCAAACCATGAGCTGGAAACTCCTTATTGGTTTTAACATGCCAGCTACATATTTTATTTTGGGACAGTACAAAATTGCATGCTCCCTCCAGGTGTCTTCTTACCATAGTGTACATGGCTTGCACATGCAAGCTACACATTTTTCTTTCATTTGGAGGATTATTGCAGGATAAGGGTTAAACAAATTGATGATACAAAAATATCACAGAATGCTTTTAAAAACATCTACTGTTTACATGTCCAGTAAATAAACACACAATCACAAAACAAGCTTCATCACAAGAAAAGGTTTAGGTCTGTAAATACTGTGGATCATAAATAGCTGGTGCCTAACTGGTGTCTATCTGGTCCTGACAAGTTTCTGATCATGATTTTACTGGCTTGTCAATGTGAATAATTTAACCCTTTGCTTCAAAGTAACCCCTTTTAAAACAGAGTAGGCCCAGATTGATCAGGGTCTACTCTGTTTGCTGATGGAATAAAAAAGATCTGATTTTAACTTCTGCCATGGCTGAAATTTCCTGTATTCATGTAAATTTCCTTTTCATGATATTAATTACATGAATAGTCATGAAGTAAGTTCATAAATGTACAGTTGACTGAGCGGTCCTTCGGACTGAAAGTAGACTACAACTAGGTACTTTTTTAGCTCCTCTGTTTCAAAGAAAAGTTCAGCTACTGTGATCACTGGGTCGTAGTCGTCGGCATGCAAAAACTTTAATGTAGCTCATTACTCAAAAGTATAAGAGGTATCAACATGAAACTTCATAGGTTAGTAGATCTCATTAAGGGAAGGACCCTATATAAGAACCATAACTCTTGATTTCAAAATTTTGGAGTTATGGCCCTTTATGGTTTTCAATTTTTTTAAATTTAGCTGGACAAGTACCAAATCAGACGATCGTTTGCACTGCACGCGGCTCTTGTTTTTACTTTAAACGGGAAAATTACAGTACAGCAAATGGTAACAGGTGTGAAACTGTAAAACACCTAATCAAAGACTATATTTTCACTGCTGCAATGACCCAAAATGGACTTCTTGTGACAAAGCTCATTATTACTAGTAAGTCTAGATTAACCCTTTCCCTGTTGAATATTCATGTAAGAATAATGACATCATGAATATTAATTAGCTGTATTTTTATAATGGCATATGTACACAAGATTACTTGGTACCTGTAGGAACTGCAATATCAGATCTATAATACAGTAAAACCTCTCTATAACGGCCAATAAATTGTGTTAATTAGTTGGTATTTAGGGCAGGTGGCTGCTTAAAGCAAGGTGAAAGTGAAACAGAACGCTCCTATAGGAGCGTTCTGTTTTACTTTCACCTTGCTTTAAGCAGCCACCTGCCTTTAATACAAAATATGTTGTAATTTAGTGGCCGTTATAGAGAGGTTTTACTGCATCTCATAAGCAAACCGAGAAGATTCCGACCAGACAGCTTCAACAAGAGCCATCTGATCTAGGTCTACTAAACTAGGTTTGCAATGATGGTGAAAAGGTGTTTGAATCAGGGAAAGGGTTCTGGTTTACAAACTAACAGACTACTATATCAATGCAGTCATTACATAAGAACAATAACCTTATGGATTTGTAATCAGTATAAATCCAGACCCACTGCTACTTAACCCTTTCCTCCATGAATATTCATTTAAGAAGTAATGATATCGTGAATATCAATTACATAAATTTGCTATTATAGCACATAGGCACAGGAAGTTTTGGCCATGGCCTAAACTGTATAATAATATCTACATTACACTATAAGCAAACAGAGCAGACCCTGATCAGATGGCTCCCATCTGATCTGATCTGGGTCTACTCTGTTTGCAAAGGTGTAGAGAGGCGTACTCATGGAATAAAGCGTTAATCTTTATCTGGGTCAGCACTATTCAATCTTTAACAAGCTGCTCAAAAGTTCATATTTAAAAATAAACAATATTGTATTTTTTCTACAAACATACAATCTGAGTTCCAAACAGCTGCATCCTATTGAGAGCCAATTCACTTCAATTCCCAAACAATTTGGCACAAATACTATATGGTCATGTGCTGTACCAGCAGCCTCATATTAAACCCTTTAATTTAAAGAATATTCATGTAAGAGTTAATGACTTAATGAATATTAATGAGTTTAATTTTTATAATGACTCAAGAACACAGGATGTTTTGACCATGGCAGAAACTGCAGAATCAGATCTATATAATGTCATAAAACAGAACAGACCGTGATCGGACAGCTCCTATTGGAAGCGTCTGATCTGGGTCTACTCTGTTTGCAAATGCGTGATAAAGCATTTATACATAGGAAAGGGTTACTCTTACACTGCTGAATTTTAAAAGTGGAAAGGTTTGTCATAATTTAACCCATTCTCTCATATGCTATTTTTAGACCCAATCTCTTTGAATAAATCTACCGAAAAGGAGCATTTAATAGAGAAAAGGAAAATGCTAGAATTGTGTAGTATTGAAACAATTGTGATAAATAGAGCATTTGCTCCTGTGGAGCAAATGCTCTATTTATCACAATGGTTTCAAGAAGTGACTATTACTGAGGCTAGAAAGGCATATTTATGGAGGAAAGGGTTAACCCTGTATCCAATGAAAGATATTCAAGTAAGAATTGAAAATCATGAATATTCATTTAATAGCTGAACTTTTATAATGGTTGTTTTGACCATGTCAGACACTTGTAGATCTTTACAATTCCATATTTTCACAAGCAAACAGAGTAGACCCAGATCAGATGGCGCTCTGGATCTACTTTTGGCTTGCCAAGGATCTTCTTTCAAGTAAAAGGTTAACAAAAGTCCATTCAGTATGAAATTTTGAATGACAAACAGTGCAGACCTAGATCAAATAGGAGTCCTCTGGTCTGAGTCTACTGTTTGTAGATCACAATACACTTGCATCCTGCATACCAAGGGTTAACCCTTTACATTAAAGAGGTCCCTTTTGGGAAACCAAGATCAGATTGCTCCTATAGGAGCTGTCTGATAACAGTCTGCTCTCTTTGCCAGATTCTACAGATTCGACCTTCATTAAAAAAATCCTTTAACCCTTTCCTCCATGAATATTCATGACAAATAATGAGATCATGAATATTAACTAGATGCATTTTCTTAACAGTATATGAACAAATCAAATTTAGGCCAAGACGGAAACTGTAGAATTTCATTAAGCAAACAAAGCAGACTCTGAACTGGGTCTTCTCTGTTTGCAAAGGCGTATTTATGGTGTAAATGGTTTAATACATGTGTAACGCCACTATAAAAAATTAGTCAATCAATATTCATACAATCATTATTTCTTCCTTTACTCTATAAACACCCCTTTCTATGCCTTTATAGGAGCAGTCTGATCAGGTCTGCTCTGTTTGCTTATAGTATAATATAGATCCAATTCTACAGGATCTATTTGATCCAAAATGTTTTGCGTTCATAAGCCATTATCAAAAATAATCTAATATAAATTGATGATGTCATAATTTCCTACAGGAATATTCATGGAGTAAAGGGAAGACAATTGTTTGATTCTCAGCCTCTACCAAGTTGGAACCTTGGAAACCATGTGTTTGTGAAACACTATGCCCCGATATGACCTTTGACCTTAATGTATGATGTTGACCTTAGTAAGTCACTAAAAATATTACCTCCGTAAGTTGAACATACATGTACATGCCAAGTTTGAATTATGTACGTGCAATGGTGATAAAATTATAGCGATTGTTAAAGTTGGGGACAAACAGACACACCAACAGTTGCGACAAACCAACCAACCAACCAACAGACAGAGCAAAAACAATATGCCCCTAATTAAAGATCTAAGGGGGCATTAAAAGCTACATTCTGAGGATATTCTGGAGCCTCAAGTTTATGAATGCATCGGTAACTCAAATCAAAAGCTTCTAGATGAATAATCATCAACAATTCATACAGGAATACTATTCTCTCTAAATTTCTTGTTTCTCAACCAAACCCTATCTTGTTGATATTTATTAGAATCAACTCAGAGAGGAAATTTTAACCCATTCCCACTTAGGCTGTTTTTAGACCTAACCTCTTTGATTAAATCTACCAAGAAGGAGCATTAACTAGAGAAAAGGAAATTTTCAGAATTTTGTAGTTGTGAAACCATTGTGATAAATAGAGCATTTGCTCCATAGGAGCAAATGCTCTATTTATCACAATGGTTTCACAAAGTGACTTTTAGAGAAACGTCAAAAGGCGTCTATATGCGGGAATGGGTTAATGAAGAGAAAAACAAGATTAGGTTTGGTGGTGATATAATGAAAGCATTTATTAACCCTTTCCCTGTTCTATGTTTATTCAAAATTTCAAAACCTACTGAATATTCATGGACAAAGTAGTTACATGACATAATGAAATATTGAAGGTGGAACACTGTAGCCACTTTATAGAGTAAAGAAACAGATCTTTCAAATTCCATTAGCAAACAGAGCAGACCCTGATCAGACAGCTCCTATAGGAGCCGTCTGATCTGGGTCTACTCTATTTGCAAATGTGTGAAAATGCATTTATATGAAGAAAAGGGTTAAATATTTCCTAAATATCTCTCCCACTTGGTGCTCGGATTATATGACACCTGCATGTTGTATGAACTAGAGTGTTTGAAGGAACAGGTGTGTCACCTGTAAGCAGAGGTGAAAGAAAAACAAGAGCTGCATGAGGCATGATTTGGTGCTTGTCCAAATTTAAAACCTTTTGAAAAAAAAGGGCAATAAATCAAACATTTTTAAAAAAAAGAGTTATAGTTCTTATGTAGGGGCATTCTCCTCAATGAGATCTACCAAACTATGAAGTTTCATGTTGATACCTCTTATACGTTTTGAGTAATGAGCTACATGAAAGTTTTTGCTCACCGCCGACGACCCCGTGATCAAAACAGACGAGCTAAATGTTCCAGAGAAATGGACGGACAGACAGGGATTGGCAGACAGACAATGGAGGGTTATCCTGCAGGTGATGCAAAAATGAACAAAAGCACCTTTCAACATAAATAACCTTTAATTTAATAGCTCTTCATAGATTTGTAAAATCTAAATTCAACCTTTTTCATGATTGTCAAGTAATTATTCAACCCTTTTCCTGATATAAACACCTTTGCAAACAGAGTAGATCCAGATCAGAGAACACCTACAAGTCAGCCGGAATTATGAAGATCTGATTTTACAGTTTCTGCCAAGGTAATAATGTCATGTGTTAACCCATTACCTCATAGGCTATTTTTAGATACAACCTCTTTGAATCAATCTACCGGAAAGGAGCATTAACTAGTGAAAAGGAAAATTTTAGAATGTTGTAGTTTGAAACCATTGTGATAAATAGAGCATTTGCTCCTATAGGAGCAAATGCTCTATTTATCACAATGGTTTCACAAAGTGACTGCTACAGACTCGTCAATATGAGGGAATGGGTTAATGTACAGTAAAACCTCTCAAAACCAGAATTCTAGTAGAGAAGAATTGACATACTTTTAAGCAGGTGGATACTTAATGCAGAGTGAAAGTCATGCAGAAAGCTCCTTTTTCACCCTGTATTAAGCTGCCACCTGTCTCCAAGACCGATGTTTGTACCAGATTTAAGGTCAGGTTTAGAGAGGTTCTACTGTACCATTATAAACATCCAGCTAGTTGATATTCAAGATGTCATTAATTAACCCTTTCCCTCATACAAACGTGTTTTCACGCATTTGCAAACAGAGTAGACCCAGATCAGACGGCTCCTAGAGGAGCCGTCTGATCAGGGTCTGCTCTGTTTGCTTATGAAATTTGATAGATCTGTTTCTATACTTGCTAAAATGGTTACAATGTTCCACCCTCCATGTTTCATTATAACAAATTTGTATATGAATATTCAGTAGGTACTGAAATTTGAAATAAACTTAGAACAGGGAAAGGGTGAAACCCAACATGAATATAGAACAGGTGAAGGGATAACAGTAACACTTTAACCCCTTACTTCATGAACATTCATTGATGAAATAATGACATCATGAATATTAATCAGATCACTGTCTATAACGGCACATGGAAACAGGATTTTTTGCCATGGTAGAAACTGCTACATAACAGCTATATTATTTCATATGCAAACAAAGCAGACCTTTTCATCTGATCAAGGTCTGCTCTGTTTGCCTATGAAATACCAGATTTGATTCTACAGTCTATCATGGTAAAATATTCCAACTGGCCATGGTACCATTATAAAAATGCCAACACTCATCTGTTCAATTATTGAAGTCAACTATAAAATTAATGCTAAGGACGACAACCACAATGTGGACGCTGGAGTACAATAGCCGTTTTTTTTGTTAGAAAAACAGACGTGCTAAAAATCAGCTAATCAATATTCATAATGTGAATATTTTGTACTCAATGTTTATGAAGGAAAGGGTTAATCTCTGTCATCACTAAAACTGATAAATCACACTTCCTTTTGGAATGTAGCAATACATGTCTACGACTCTGTCTGTATAATTTCCCACTGGTTTCCTTCACTGCCCTCCTGCCCAGCAACCTGAGTTGGAGAACTCATCTCCACATCTTGCGTTGATATGATAACTGTAGGAGATGAAGGACCAGTAGACAGGTCTAAGGGACTGTCTGTATTTTGGCCTTTTATATCTGTAGCACCTTCAATATTTGCGGTAGTTTTGGCATGGTCTCTATGTGAAACCTTCACTGTAACACCGTTTTTGTAATTCAGTGTTGATAAGTTTTGTGGCTGGACCGAGATTATTGCAGATGAGAGAAGTGGGTTTGATGCTAGATTAGGGACTTGCAGTATGCTACCCAGCCCTCCATTCTCAAACCCCACAGTACTGAAGGAAGAAGTAAAACAGAATGATGAAGCATGAGAGACAGGTAATAACAAATTTGTTGGTGAGAGTGGACACACTTTCATTCCTGCTGGGGGACTCAACACTTGTCCTGGGTCACTCTTGGGACTGCCCGGAGTATGGACTTGCATTGTCTTTGGCTGTCCATTAGTTTTACAGTGGTGACCATGTGTGCGTACATGTTTTCTTAGCGAACTTGGATCAGTGTAGCGTTTATTACATCCTGGCATTTTACAGATGTATGGCTTGTCCTCCTGATGTGTTCGCACATGCTTGAATCTGTCACTGGAGTTAGAGTATGCTTTTGTGCAGCCTTCAAATGGACATTGATATGGTTTCTCACCTGCAAAATAGCATAACAATATAGAACAAAATATCCATTTATTCCATGATAGAATTAACCCATTCTCTCATATTGATGCCTTTTGACGCCTCTGCAAAAGTCACCTGTTGAAACCATTGTGATATTTAGAGCATTTGCCTATAGGAGCAAATGCTCTATTTATCACAATGGTTTCAAACTACAAAATTCTAAAATTTTCATTTTCTCTAGTTAACGCTCCTTTTCGGTAGATTTATTCAAAGTGGTTAGATCTAACAAGAGGGCCATGATGGCCCTGATATCTCTCACCAGACAATCAGAGGAGAAGATTTTCAAAGTTTTCACTATATATTTCTATTGAAAACTGGCCACCCCTGGGGCGGGGCCAATTTTGACCCCAGGAGCATAATTTATATAACTTTTGTAGAGGACCTAAACATGATGCTATGTGCCAAATATGAAATCTGAGAACCTTCCAGTTTCTGAGGAGAAGATTTTCAAAGTTTTACTATATGTTTCTATAGAAAACAAGGCATCCCTGGGGCGGGGCCAATTTTGACCCCAGGGGCATAATTTATGTAACTTTTGTAGAGGACTTACAGATGATGCAATGTGCCAAAGATGAAAGATGAGAACCCTGTAGATTCAGAGGAGAAGATTTTTAAAGGTTCAAATTGTTGATGCGGGACGACGCACACCACACGACGACGGATGACTGACATCAGGCAATCACAAAAACTCACCCAGGCACTTTGAGAGGTAATGGGTTAACCTTCAGCTGACTGAGAAAACTCTTGTTAGCAGGAAATATTGTCGATTTCAGTTTTAAAATTCTGTAGGAAAATACAACCAGGGTATTCAACCTTTTATTCCATATATATGCCTTTTGACACCTTTGCAAAAACAGAAGACACAGATCAGACAGCTCCTGTAGGAGCCATCTGATAAGGGTGTACTGTGTTTACTTATGGCATTATGCATGAAAAAGTGTTTACACGACGGAATGGATTAGTGTACAGTTAATACTTTCACTAATGAATATTTATACATGAATTGATCACTTCATGAATATTCATTTACTCAATTTTCATAATATAAAATTTTCAGGGGAATTTTTTACTTGGACAAAAACTGAGAATCAGATGTATATAATTTCATAAGCAAACAAAGCAGACCCTGATCAGACAGCTCCTACAGGAGCTTCTGATCTGGGTCTACTCTGTTTGAAAAGGCTTGGAATAGTGTTTCTGTGATGGAAAGGGTGTTGCATAGACTAGTACACATTTGCTCTCCTTTTCTCATTACAAATTCAGTGAACTGTCTTTGTTTATTGAAATTTTACAAGAATCTGTTTCATACTATTTTCATGCAATCTAAGTTTAGTGTAAATGTTACTAAACAGTTTGCTGACATCTTCAGTAATCATTGTTTTTCTGACCTCTAGTATATAAAGATATAGACTTGTTTACCAGTATGTTTGGTCTTTAGTTTTTATGGAAATTCCACTTAGAAAACAATCCATGTGAAAACAGAATCAAATATATAAATAACTACAACAAATCAATAGTATATGATTGTGTACAGGTAAAATTAGATCTTATGGCACACCTTTTGTTCTCAGTGTTTACAAACACTACAGGTAAATACACTGTATAATGCCCAGGTTGCCGCTATAATAGTTTGATTCAAATCTGTTTTGCTTTTATTATTTTATATTTGGAATGGGTAGTTTTGTTTTTTCATACGTTTTGATGGGCGTATACATTTTTTATCATTTTTTTATTTTTATTTTTCTCGAGACCACCGTTACAGGTATGTTTTGTTTACATTTTAAGTAGGTTTTTTTGGTGTGCCATAAGATCTAATTTTGACTGTATATGTTTTTGAAGCTTTACAAAAGTAAATATTTATTTTATTGAACATCAGAAATTTAACCCTTCAATCCATAAATATTGCTAATCTAACAATTACTCTAATTACTATTCATGATGCCATCATCTCTCACATGAACATTCATGTAGAAAGGGGTTAATTCCTTTATGGATGGGATTGTTATTTGTAATTAATCCATTCCCTCATATTGACGACTCTGTAAAAGTCACTTTGTGAAACCATTGTGATAAATAGAGCATTTGCTCCTATAGGAGCAAATGCTCTATTTATCACAATGGTTTCAAACTACAAACTTCTAAAACTTTCCTTTTCTCTAGCTAATGCTCCTTTTCGGTAGATTAATTCAAAGAGGTTGGATCTAAAAATAGCCTACGAGGTAAAAACTAGGATTTCCTTCGGTAGCACAGGATATGAATGAAGACCTTAGTTAACCATTCTAGTGTATAACATTTTCCACTTGTGTATACAGAGTATTTACCATTCTAAACAGCTAAATATAGCTCCGAAATGATACAAACAGAAATAAATAACATCAACATAATACCACAAGTGGACTTTACCTGTGTGTGAACGATTATGTATTTTTAGATTCTCCAGGCGAGAAAAAGACTTCCCACAGAGCGCACACTTGTGAGGCTTTTCATTCGTATGAGTCCGAATGTGGATCAACATCTTGTACCTACAGAGCAATAAACAATTATAGTAATGTATTATTCGTCAAAACAAAGCAAAAGATTTGGAATCATATTTCTCATCTTCGTAACACTTTACCTGATAGAGATGCCTTTTGACCTTTTTGCACACAAAGTAGACCCAGATTTTTACATGGCTCAGTTTGTTTACAGAATTAAATAAATCTGATTCTACAGTTTCTACTTTGACAAAAAAATCCTGAATTTCAATACCATTATATAACTTCAGCATACACATATTCCTGATGTCTTAACCCTTTCCCTGTTCTATATTTAGTCCAAATTTCAGTACCTATTGAATATTCATGGACAAAATATGGAAATTAGAACATTATACAAAATTTAGAAAGCAAAGAAACATATTTATCAAATTCTATTAGCAAACAGAGCAGACCCTGATCAGACGGCTCCTCTAGGAGCCATCTGATCTGGGTCTTCTCTGTTTGCAAATGCGTGAAAACACGTTTATATGAGGGAAAGGGTTAATCATGAGGTGCATGTATAAAGGGTTAGCCCTTTCACTCATACAAATGCTTTTTCTCCCCCTTTGCATTTGCTCCTGTAGAAGCCGTCTGATCAGGGTCTGCTCTGTTTGCTTATAGAATTATATAGATATGTTTCTATAGTTTTTATCAAAGTAAATAATCCCCTTGAAAATGATATACATGTAATTAAATCAATGAATATTTATGAACTGATAAATTCACACATAAGAGAGGTCAAGAAAGAGTTTCCACCTGGGTCCATGCCTATAAAACTTTTAGTTGAGTCTGAGTTCGTTCTCAAGTTTTTGATTGGTCAGATTAAAGCCTTTGGCTCAAATCTGACCAATCAAAAGCTTGAGAACTCAAATCCGACCAATCAAAAGCTTGAGAACGAACTCAGACTCAACTAAAAAGCTTTATAAGCATGGACCCAGTATATGTAGTTTTATGTACATTACTGAATTATGATGCAGAGGTCCAAATAAGATGCATAAATTTGAACATATTCAAAAATAGCTCCTTTATTTCTCCATCAAACCCTACACTGTGACCACTCTTTAGAATCATCTCAAAGAGACAATTCTAAAGAGTGGTCACAGTATAGGGTTTGGTGGTGAAATGACAATTTTAGTATTTGGTTACGCACCCTTATCCGCAACTCTGTACGGTAGTTTCATTTTCTTTACCAAATTAAAGTGTCAAACAGTTTGGATCTGAATGATAGTCAATGTATCTTTCTCTCGTTAAACCCTTTACTCCATGAATATTCATGATATAAATAATAATAATATACAGGAGCCATCTGACCAGGATCTGTTCTGTTCCCAAAGATGTTAAAAGATGTATCTAGGGAGTAAAGGGTAAAACCCATATTCGTTTCAAGGCTTTGCAAAAAGAGTAGACCCAGATCAGACGAATTATTGCATCTGAACCCACAGCTTGGACTTTGAATATATAAATATCTTCTTTATTGCATCTGAACTAAAAGCTTGGACTTTGAGTATCTGAATATTTTCATAATTGCATCTGAACCAACAGTTTGGGCTTTAAATAGCTCATATCTTTGTTATTGCATCTGATCTGCATCCAAGCTGGTTCAAATTGTCAGCCATGTCATGATTAGCTGGAAAACAGCAAGGCAACTATACAAACTGACCTTGCATTGAAACCTTTGCCTTTCCTAGGGCAGCCATCCCATTTGCACTGGTACTCCACGTCTGGACGCTCCACACGGACATGATAGTCATTCACATGATTAACCAAATCTTCCATCACTGCAAAAGTCTCCTCACAGTTCATCCAATGACATCGTAGTGGTTCCCCACTCTCAGGACTGCTGGCTCCCTGTAACAGTTGCAATGCTACATAATACCGATATAACATTTATGATGGCATGTGTTAGTTGAAGAGCAGTTAGTCATTAATTACAAAGACAAACTTACAGCACCACAATGAAACATACTGATTAACCCATTCCCTGTTCATGTTTATTCCAAATTCCAATACCTACTGAATATTCATGGACAAAATAGTTGTAAAGAAAACTGCATTGCAGCCATTTTAGAAACTAAAGAAACAGATCTATCAAATTCCATTAGCAGACCCTGATAAAACAGCTCCTACAGGAGCTGTCTGATCCGATTCTACTCTGTTTGCAAATGCATGTACATGTAAATGTGTTTGCATGTATATAGAGGAAGTGTCAATCCTTGTTTGTACTTTTTTCTAACATTATACAGATAAATGTATTCGGCAGAAGCCTATGATGACAAACAAGCCTTCGTCTTGATCAAATGGAGTTATAACACTACAGAAATATTCCATTATGTTTTTCTGCACTTAGCACTATGAGGAATCGTGATTTGCATTAATTTTAACCCTTTACCTGGTATAAACTCCTTTTCATGCCTTTGCAAACAGAGCAGACCAAGATCAGACAGCTCTTGTTAGCAGGGTCTACTCTGTTTGTTTATATAGAAAAAATCCTGTGTTCATGTATCATCATAAAAAATTGGTAGTAAGTATTCAAGATGTCATTATTTCTTACATATATAGTATAACCTCTTTATGACGGCCACTAAATTGTGTTAATTGGTTGATATTTAGGGCAAGTGGCTGCTTAAAGCAAGGTGAAAGTAAAACAGAATGCTCCTATCGGAGCGTTCTGTTTTACTTTCACCTTGCTTTAAGTAGCCACCTGCCTTTAAAACAAAATAATTGATGTAATTTAGTGGCCATTATAGAGAGGTTTTACTGTACATTATATTCATCAGGTTAAGGGTTAAATGAGGGCATATAATTAACTTGTATTTGCAAGCAAGGTAACCCAGATCAAAAGGCTCTTAAAGGAAACTTACTGAGATGCTTCATATAAAAGTGAACTTTGACAACTGTAGCCGATAAGATTTTTGCAGAGGAAAGTTACTGAGATTTTTGCAGAAGAAAGTTACTGAGATGCCAGTTTCATCGGATTCCACACTGTCTGCATCGGTTATCACACATTTAATGCTAGCATTCACCCTTTCAGTGCAGGAAATAAGTCACTAATGTCCTTTGCAAACAGTATAAACCCAGACGAGAGGGCTCCAATAGGATCCTTCTAATCAGGATCTGCACTGTTTGTCATATTACAATTTTCTTTAAAATAAATCCCTGAATATTCACGATAACTTTGACTTGCTTGAAGTTTTGAATAGTCCATTTGAAAGTTCAGCATTAAAAGGGTGAATGCATGTTATGACAAAAGATGATAAGTATGCTAAAAACTAAGAGTACAGCAATACCTAAACTTGTCATTCTGAACAAGAGTGCCAGTTGGTACAATATACGCCGTTGAGTTGAGGCCTAGTTCAACATAAATGCAAATTCTAAGACCAAGTGTGCGATGTTCCAAGTTTCAAGGTTTTATCTCAAAGGGTTATGTAAATAATTGGACTTTAACAAAAACCATAACCAAAAATTCTAAATTAAAAAGGTACATAATTCTGTCAAAATGCTTGACATAGTTATGTACTCTTGCTTGAAGCTTGTAATGGTGAACAAGTGTTCCAAGTTTCAAAGCTAGATCTCAAAGGGTTATGAAAATTAGTGGACTTTCAACATAAATCGAGGTTAACATATTTGCTTTGCTAAACGCAAATTCTAAGTCCAACTGTGCGACCTTGACCTTGACCTTGGATATACATACCTAGACACACCCATGCTACTGTAGCATGTCCAGATAAACATTGTGATTAAATTTGAAAAGGATCCATCTAGCAGAACTTGAGTTAGAGAAGATACAGACAGACTGACATTTAACATATTTGCTATTTAATGCAAACGCTAAACACATATTCAAAGTCTAATTATGTGACCTCGACTTTGGAAATACATACCAGGACCGGACAGGCTACTCTAGCATGTCCAGATAAAGATTGTGGTCTACCCAGCCAAACTTGAGTTTGAGATGTTACAGACAGACGGACAGACAGACAGCGCCATTCCATAATACGTCCCATTTTTTCAAACAGGCATATAAAAAGCAGAAAGCAGAGCAACAGATAAAGTCGTATATTCAAATACTAAAATCATCATTTCTCCACCAAACCCTATGTTGCGAGCACTCTTTAAGACGATTCTTACGAGTGGTCACAATATAGGGTTTGGAGGAGAAATAAAGAAATTTTTATTAAAACTGTTTTAATTTACGCATCTTATCTGGACCTCTGAGAGAATATGCAGAACATGAAATAACTGATAAAATTTGATACCTGCTGCTGATGTATTACTGATTCCGACCTTTGAACATTGTTGCCTAGCAACTGTGATGGCACCATAGGTAGCGTTACTATGGGTAATGTGTCAATGTAGGTGGGTGGAGTGCTGTAGATTGAACTTTCAATGGGAATGATGGGAATTGGACGGATGATGGGCTGTGAAGCACTGACGATTCCACCTGTGCTAGTGGGGCTTGATCCAGCTTTTGCTGCAGGATTTGGGGACAAAGTGGCATGACTTCCATGTGAACCTGGAAAAAACAACATGACAATGCCTCTTTATGTATTGCTTCCTTTATATATTGCCTTCAAGATGCAAAAAACACCACCACCAAAAGCAACAAGTAAAAATTGGATGAACAAGAGTGTTTGAAGGAACATATTTGTCACCTGTTTGGTAGAAGTATGACTAGAAAAGTGATGAAAAAAAGTGTGACAGATCAATGATCAGATATACAAACGCTAGAGTAGAGAATTGTTTCATAACCCTTTAATAATGACAGCATGAATATTAATTAACATAATTTCTATAATCATGTATGAAGCAGGAAAAACTTCATCCTGATGATCACTATAGAATCAGATCTATATTATATCATAAGCAAACAGAGCAGACCCTGATCAGATGGCTTCTATAGGAGCAGTCTGATCTGGGGTTATTCTGTTTGCAAAGGCATAGAAAGGTGTATTTATGGAGTAAAGGGTAAAATTGCACAAATGGAGTAGAAATAGAGTATACCCAGAAAACACTGCTCCTTTAACCCTTTCCCTGTTCCATGTTTATTCCAAATTTCAATACCTACTGAATATTCATGGACGAAATAGCTTAATGAAATAAGGACAGTGGAATATTATACCCATTTTAGAAAGTGAAGAAACAGATCTTTCAAATTCCATTAGCACAAAGAGCAGACCCTGATCAAACAGAGCCATCTGATCTGGGTCAACTCTGTTTGCAAATGTGGAAAACACATTTATATGAAATATAAAGTCAAAAGCAACCTGATCTAAGTCTGCTTTCGTCTTGCAGCATATTTGGGCTAGATACAGTACCTTTGCCATTTAGCTGGTTTATAAAGTCTGTTGGCGAGTAATGCTCCTCTTCCACTGGAATACGGTCACTCAGACATACATCCCCATCCTTACTGTCACAGCCACGGTTTATTCTCTTTAAGACAACCTTCAATACAACAATGAAGAGTTATTAGAACCATACTTAACCCTTTCCCTCATACAAACGTGTTTTAACTCATCTGCAAACAGAGTAGACCCAGATCAGACGGCTCCTAAAGGAGCCGTCTGATCAGGGTCTGCTCTGTTTGCTAATCGAATTTGATAGATCTGTTTCTTTGCTTTCTAAAATGTCTACAATGTTCCACCTTCCATATTTCTTTATAACTATTTTGTCCATGAATATTCAGTAGGTGTTGAAAGTTGGTCTAAATATAGAACAGGGAAAGGGTTAATCCTTCTAATGCTGTTTTTTTAAAGTAGAGTACCCCATCCCTGTTTAACCCTTTAATCCATAGATAAACCTTTTAATGCATTTGTAAACAGAGTAGACGCAGATCAGACGACTCCTGTAGGAGCCGTCTGATCAGGATCTGCTCTGTTTACTTATGACCCTGTGTCTACTCTGTTTGCAAAACTCTTTACTCTGGAGTAAAGAGTGAAAAGTCATTTCATATGAAATTGACATCATACTGATATGGATAGTCCTACAGGTACAAACAAATGATTGTCACACATGCAATAAAGTACATGGATTTACCTAGCGCAGTAAATCTCTGGGGACAGAAAAACACAATGCCAGCAGATTCTTAAATAAACAAAACATACAACTGTTTAGTATTATCACTTCATTGGCTGTTTGTTTTTCATTCACCACGATGAAACACAATGTAAACAATCTAATGACCCCAGCATCTTTAATTTCAGCTAAAAACGTGGCTATTTTCTGCTACTACAGTTTATTTCTGTAAACAGCAGGTGGAACTTGATGGGGAGCAGATTCCAAATAAGAGAGAACAACTTGGGGACATTGTTCGAGGGAGAGGGCATGATATTGTCTGTAAAAACAATTTCCAAGGATGAATAGCAAATCAAACAGTGTACTAGAGGGAGCCATAGTAAACACTAAACTTGCACATGATAGAGATGTGTCTTCCTATGCCTTTGCAAACAATGTAGGCACAGAGTCTACTCAGTTTGCATATGGAATAACATAGATCTAATTTAGCATCTAATTTAGCTTCTATCAAGGCCAAAAACTTTCCGTGCCATTATAATAAATCATCTAATTAATTCATATTGACGACTTTTGTTGACTCTGGAAAAGTCACTTTGTGAAACCATTGTGATGAATAGAGCATTTGCTCCTATTGTAGCAAATGCTCTATTTATCACTATAGTTTCAAACTACAAAATTCTAAATATATATATACCATTTTATGCTTTTGCACTAGAAATAGACCCTGATTAGGACATACTCTGTTCACGTATGGAAAAATAAAAGATCTGGTTCTACAGCTTTTGTTATGGCCAAACATTTTTGTGTCCTGTCCATATATATGCCATTATTAAAATTCAGCTAATTATTATTCATTACGGCATTCATTTCTTAC
This sequence comes from Azorinus chamasolen, assembly GCA_963576725.1. Classification (NCBI taxonomy): domain Eukaryota; kingdom Metazoa; phylum Mollusca; class Bivalvia; order Cardiida; family Solecurtidae; genus Azorinus; species Azorinus chamasolen. The sequence goes on along the minus strand of OY755242.1, from coordinate 35,391,821 downwards.
ATGAATATTTATGAAGGATAGGATTCAAAGTGACAGAACTTGTCTCTATAGAACATTTTATGCAAATTTTCTTGCACTGTATAATTATACAGTAGACCCCCTCAAATGCGACCACTTAATGAATAAACATGTGTGTCTTTATAAGCAGGTGGTTGCTTAATGCAGGACAAAAGTAATGCAAAGCTTTCTGCATTACTTTTGTCCTGCATTAAACTACCACCTGTATCTAGCACCCAGAATTATACCTCTTTTAGGTGGTTGCATTAGTGGAGTTTTACTGTATAGATAAAAAAAATATATAAAAATTTCAAAATCACGAATCCAAAAAAATGTGCCATTTCAAAATGCTTAGATAGTATCTGATTGTCTTGACAAGGACAAACATGAACATACATGAAATTGCCATCCAAACATTATTAACCATTTATATCATGAATAATTATGTAAGAATATATCACTTCGTCAATATTAATAGACTGTGATTTTATACTCATAGCTAAATATGGGAACTTTTGGCCATTTCCGAAACTGTAGAATCAGATCCATATAATTCAATAAGCAAAACAGAGCAGACCCTGATCAGCAGACTCCTAGAAGAACCATCTGATCTCAGTCTACTCTGTTTGTAAAGGTATGAAACAACATCTCTATGAATATTCATGCAAGACTTTACACATTATGAATATTAATATTAATTTAACTCTTATATTAACCCTTTCCCTGTTCTATATTTAGTCCAAATTTCAAAGCCAACTGAATATTCATGGAAAAACAGTTATAATGAAATATGGAAGGTGGACTATTTTAGATTTAAAGAAATTTTAGAAAGTGAAGAAACTGATCTATCAATTTCCATTAGCAAACAGAGTAGACCCTGATCAGACGGCTCCTCTAGGAGCCGTCTGATCTGGGTTTACTCTGTTTGCAAATGCATGAAAACACGTTTATATGAGGGAAAGGGTTAAAAACTTAATAAAGTAAGGATATTTTACTTATTATGGCAAATAGTAAACAATCATACCTGTAACTTATGAGCAAATGGTGCAAACTGGGATGACCAGACAAAATTCAAATACAGGGTTAATGCAGGGCGAAAGTCATGCAGAAACCTCCTTGAGGAGCTTTCTGCATGACTATCACCCTGCCATGACCCATTACCTCATATTGACGCCTTTTGACCCCTCTGTAAAAGCCACTTGGTAAAACCATTGCAATAAATAGAGCATAAATGTTGCTCCATAGGAGCCAATGCTCTATTTATCACAATGGTTTCAAAACTACACAATTCTAAAATTGTCCTTTTCTCTAGTAAATGCTCCTTTTTGGCAGATTTATTCAAAGAGGTTGAATCTAAAAATAGCCTTTGAGGGAATGGGTTAAGCTGCAACCTGTCTCCAAAACCAATACTTATACTAAATTAAACATCCGGTTTGAAGGGGTTTTACTGGAATAAAGAGTTAACCCTTTCCCTCATATAAACATGTTTTCACGCATTTGCAAACAGAGTAGACCCAGATCAGACGGCTCCTAGAGGAGCCATCTGATCAGGGTCTACTCTGTTTGCTAAAAGAATTCTACAATGTTCCACCTTCCATATTTCATTATAACTATTTTGTGAATGAATATTCAGTAGGTATTGAAATTTGGAATAAACATAAAACAGGGAAAGGGTTAAAATAGACTGATAGAGTAGCAGACAGTGTAGACCCAAATCAAACAGCTCATGCTGAAGTGGTTTGATACAGGTCTGCACTATTTGCCTAAATGGCTGTCAATATTAGGCACTGATTCATTGGTGTATTGATTATAACGTATCATCAAAAGTAAGAAGTACACACTCTTTAAACCTTTACTCCATAAATACGCCTTTCTATTATTATTATATTATTATACCACATTTATATAGCGCTCTTTTCACACAGGATATGTGCGTTCAAAAGTGCTTCACATGGATGAAATCACTAACCGGAATGAACCGCATGATTATCTATCCGGACAATAAAAGATATACAATATAAATGAAATCACTAGCCGGAGGGAACCACATGATTCCCTCTATGGCAATGGGCGGCCAAATGAACCAGCCCAAGTACCACTTGAGCCATTATATACACAAAACAGAGAAAATATAATTACGGAATCTGGTGCATACAGTAACCCAAGTGAATGAACACCCTACAGTGACCACAGGAGTTCAGTGCAAACAATGGCAATATCTGAAAACGATACAGCCTACCGAAGTCATAACCCAAAGTTGGTCGGAAAGACCACTCACAACCAGACTCGGGATCAGGGTCCCACTTTAACATGAAAACATGTTGCTCTCAATAGTCGAGAACAGGGAATGAAATTCTCCCTCGCCAACATGAGATATGTTACTCTCACTATTCCTTTGCATACACAGAAGACCCTGATTAGACGGCTGCTGGAGGTGCTGTCTAATTAGGGTTTGATCTTTTGCTTACAAAATAAAATAGACATGACACTACAGTTTCTGCCATGGCCAAAATTACCTGTGTCCCTTACCATTATACAAATGAATGTAATTAATATTCAAGACCATGTTATTTCTTACATGAATATTCATGGTGTAAAGGGTTTATCCTTTATCTGATGAATATTCATGTAAGACTCTATCCATTAACCCATTCCCTCATATTTTTAGATCAAACCACTTTGAATAAATCTACCGAAAAGGAGCATTAACTAGAGAAAAGGAAATTTTTAGAATTGTGTAGTTCTGAAACCGTTGTGATAAATAGAGCATTTGCTCCTTAGGAGCAAATGCTCTATATATCACAATGGTTTCAAAAAGTGACTTTTACAGAGGGGTACAAAGGCATATTTATTGAGGAAAGGGTTAAAAAAATATTATCGATAATTTAGATATTGCATCAAATACAAAGTAGGGACATTTATTGCTATCGCAAATAATATAAAATCAAATTTGTAACATATAAGCAAACAGAAATACCCTAATCAGAAGCTTCTACAGGACCTATCTGACCTGGCTCTACCCTGTTAGCAAGGTCACAACATGGCAGGATTACAAAATAAAGGATTAGTCAATAGTGACATACAACTAAAAAGATTATCATTTTTTCCCATTCTAAACTTTGCTATGATATAAAGACAAAGACAGGCCAGACTGCAAAACCCTATTTTTTCAAAAAATAAAATAAAAATTACAATGTTACAATTTAACACCATCACAATTTTCTGACAAAAACACAACATATAAACCTATTTCTCAAAAATAAAGAATAAATCAAATATGGTTGTACCTCAACTGTATCCATACTATCATTGCTTGACGAATTTTCTCTTGCAAAAGAAAACTTTCTTACCCAGACCATCGTCTCTAAGTAAATAATGAAGAGCATATTCAAATTCTTGGACTATTTAAACACGAAGAATCCAAGCTTATGACATCAGTAACAAGACCTCTGCAGCTCAGCTACCTGTATTGGTCAGTTGTTGTTTTCACAAGTAAGTCCTAGTACATTTCCATTATATATTCTTATAATAGCTTATTGTTTAGTCTGTTGACCCTTTCCCTGTTGAATATCCATGCAAGATATAATGATATCATAGATATTTAATAGCTGAATTATAATTTTTTGATATTGGTAAACACTGCAGAGTGAGATTTATCACCAGCAAACAGAGCAGATCCTGACCAGACAGCTCAGAGTATCCACTGGATTTGGGTCTACTCTGTTTGAAAAGGTGTTGAAAGGCATATTTATGAAGGATGTGTTTATCTCTTTGCACACTAGCGGCGAAACTTGATTACCTATGCAAACAGTTTAGATCCAGATGAGACGCCACATAATGTGGCGTCTTATCAGGATCCAAACTGTTTGTCACCTTGACCATATTTTTGTAAAGAAATGACAGAAAGTTTATTTTAATAATTGAAGCAGACGACAATTGTTGCAGACGAAAAATTACTTAGCATGCAAAGAGTTAAGTAATTGTTGCTTGCAATACTATTACAAGTCACAAATTAATGACTTTTTCTATTATTCCTAAAAACTGTTAGGATCCCAAGGAGATGTTGGATCACATGGTTTCTCATTTTTCACTCTGTTTGCATATGTAATCGAGAATTCGCCACTAGCGTTCAAAGAGTTAAAAGGTTGTTTTTCAATATTTGCTGCAAAAATCGTGAGCATATGAATTTATTTTTGTATATAAGGACATAGAGGAAAAATCCACAGAGTAATACAAACAACATGCAGGGAAATAAATACAAACAAATTCTTGAATATTTTTACATTATGTTAACCCTTTCCCTCATACAAACATGTTTTCATGCATTTGCAAACAGAGTAGACCCACAACTCTAACCTTCTTTTCAGACAAGACATTGTGTAAACAGTCAAAAGGAGTGCAGTACAGCTGCATATGCACCATTCTGTACTCCAGAATACCAATGACTTTTCACCCTTCCTTCATATACATGTAAAAGACTTTTCATGCCTTTGCAAATCGAGTAGACCCAGATCAGACAGCTCTTATAGGAGCCGTCCGATCAGGGTCTGCTCTTATTGCATAATAAAATTCTAACAGTCCTGACCATACAGTTTCTACTAATATCAAAACATACATTGTATATATGCCATTACAAAAATTCAGCTAAAAACATTTTTGATGTCATTATTTCTTACAAGAACATGCAAATGGGAAAGGGTTAACTCATTCACTGGCATGGGTTAATCATTGATCAAATTTGAGTTTTGATCTCAAGCTTTTGATTGGTCAGATTTGAGTTCTCAAGCTTTTGATTGGTCAGATTTGAGCCAGAGGCTCAAATCTGACCAATCAAATGCTTGAGAACGTTCTCAGACTCAACTAAAAGTTTTATAAGCATGGACCCAGATGACAAACTGAGTAATTCAGCTTCTCTTCAGACTACAAATTATTTGAAACTCAGATTACCTTTTTAAAATACAGAGTTGAAACAAACAAAAAAATGTGGAAACTGCATTAAAGCCCGATTTTTTTCAACAGAAAGACCCTCACCCAAGCCATCTGCGTACCAAATATAAATCATCTAGCATAATTATGTAGTTCAGAAGTTATAACAAATTTTTAATGATAGCCAAGTTTATAAAATAGTGACCTTGACCTTGACCTGATTTCATGTATCTTTATGTCATCTGTAAGGTCCTTACCAAAGCTATCTGAATACCAAAGGTGAATTGCCTAGTGTTCGTGGATCAGAAGTTATAGCAAAATGTTAAAGCTTGTTAAAAACAGTCAAGTTTTCAAAATAGTGACCTTGACCTTGACCCTATTTCATGTATCCTTGTACCAACTGAAAGGCCGTCACCAAAGCTATCTCCATACCATATATGAATTGCCTAGCATATGTGGTTCAGAAGTTAAGACAAGTTTTTCAATGATGGCCAACTTGTCAAAATAGTGACCTTGACCTTGACATAATTTTAAATATTTTTATATCAACTGAAAGGCATTTGTCAAAGTCATCTGTAAACCAAAGATGAATTGCCTAGCATTTGTAGTTCAGAAGTTATAGCAATGTTAAAGTTTGTTAAAAATGGCAAAGTTTTCAAAATAGTGACCCTGACCTGATTTCATCTATCCTAATATCAAGTGAAAGGCCTACACCCAAGCTATCTGCATACCAAATGTGAATTTCCTAGCATATGTAGTTAAGAAGGCATAACAAAATTTTAATGACAGCCATGTTTTCAAAATAGTGACCTTGGCCTGATTTCATGTACCCTTGTATCAAGGGAAAGGCCTTCATCCAAGCTATCCAAGCCATCTGATCAGGGCCTGCTCTGTTTGCTTATGAAATAATATAGATATGACTGCATTTTCTGCCATTACCAAACTTTCATGTGTTCATATGTCATTTATACCAGAAATGGTGTCAAAGCCACCTGATGCTCACCTGTTTAAAAGTTAAATCTAAAACATGCCATATTGAACAAAATAAATAATTCAATTTTCAATATAAACTTAACTGCACCAATATCAGAACCAAAATGCAACAAAATACCAATTTTCAGCAACTTAAGATAATCAATCAAGAAAGATACATACCATGTATATAAGTCCTATGTCTATTGATTCCAATGTAATCATAGGCAGTTAAAGATTTTTGCAAAAGTAGGTCAAAGGTGAAGGTCAGAAGGGCAAAAATGTTGGCATGGTCATACCACGTATGGAATCCCTATGCCTTTTGCTTTCAATGTTATAAGCATTTAAAGAGTTTTGCAAAAGTAGGTCAGGTCAAGATCAAGGTCATATGGTTAAAAAACATTGGTAGGGTTGGAAAAATCTTAACACAGGAAATACACATACCAAGTACCATAGGTCTATTGGTTCCAATGGTATATGCATTTAAAGACTTTATAAAAAGTAGGCCAATGGTCAAGGTCAGGAGGGCAAATATGTTGGCATATCATATCAAGTATGGAAGCTTTAGGTCTATTGGTTCCAATGTTATAGGCACTTAAAGATTTTGCAAATGTAGGTCAAAGGTCAAGGTCACATGGTAAAAACACTGATATGTTTGAAAAAGTCTTTAGACAGGAAAGATACATACCAAGTATGGAAGTATACACATTTAAAGACTTTTGCAAAAGTAGGTCAAATGCCAAGGACATTGCCAGAAAGGCAGATGTATTAGCACGGTCATACCAAGTATGGAAGCCCTATGCCCATTGGTTGCAATGTTATAAGGATTTAAAGACTTTTACAAAAGTAGGTCAAGGTCACATGGTAAAAACAATGGTACAGTTGGAAAAGTCTTACACCAAGAAAGTTGCATACCAAGTATGGAAGCCCTAGGCCTATTGGGTCAAATGTTACTGGCATTTAAATATTTTGCAAAAGTATGTCAAAGGTCAAGGTGACATGGTAAAATCAATGGTATGGTTGGAAAAGTCATCAGTACAAAGTATGGAAGCCCTAGGCCTATTGGTTCAAATGTTATGGGTATTTAAAGAGTTTTGCAAAAGTATGTCAAAGGTCAAGGTCACATGGTGAAAACAATGGTATGGTTGGAAATGTCTTAACTTTCTTAAGACAAGAAAGTTGCATACCAAGGAAGCCCTAGGCACATTGGTTCAAATGTTATAGGCATTTAAAGATTTTTGCAAAAGTAGGTCAACGGTCAAGATCAATGTCAGAAGGGCAAAAGTTTTAGCACGATCAGAAAGGTCTCGACAATATGAATCTTCTCACCAAATTATAGTATTGTAGCACAAATATTAAGCTTTATACCAACCCGTCCTTAAATAAAACTTAACCTTGTGATTTTTGGCCAACACATGCCAAAAATTGAATAAAGTTATAAAATATTTAAAAGTTTAACTTCATCACAGTAATATCTAACCCGAAATGAACCTCCATACAAAATTTCAGCATCCTAGCACAAATATTAAGTTTTAAAATAACCTGTCCAAAAAAACTTCACCTGGTGATTTGTGCCCAAAAGAATTAAGTTCACCTAGGCCACACTCATGCACACGCACACACTCACGCCAAGGGTATTGCATAAGCTCTGCTGTTCTATGAACAGGCAAACTAAAAAATGAATCTAATTAATATTCATAAACATCATTTTTTGTTACATGAATATTCAATGAGTAAAGCGTTAAGGCTAACTTTCAAGTAACATTGTTCACACATGGATTGATTATCCTCATGCCTTCAGCATTTTGATTACCTCTGCTTTCATGTCCAATGGTAAACCTTTCCAACAGCTGGGTTCCTATGTCTTGTCTAATATACCAGCCATCCCAGTCATTGCAGGTATGTTTCCTCAATGCTAGCTCTGTTTCAACTGAAATAGTACAAGATATCAATCTTTCAAAAATGCATACAGTAAAACCTCTCTATAACAACCACTAAATTACATCAAGTATTTTGCATTAAAGGCAGGTGGATGCTTAAAGCAAGGTGAAAGTAAAACAGAACGCTCCTATAGGAGCGTTCTGTTTTACTTTCACCTTGCTTTAAGCAACTACCTGCCAAAAATACCAATTAATTAACACAATTTAGTGGTCGTTTTAGAGAGGTTTTACTGTATTATTTTTATGCAAATAGAAATATCCCTCAAATAAACACCTTTACACACATTTGCAAACAGAGTAAACCCAGATCACACAGCTCTTATAGGAGCCATCTGATAAGAGTCTGCTCTGTTTGCTTTTGACAATATAAAGATCTGAATGTATAGTTTTTGCAAGGGCAAACACTTCCATTGTAGTACAGCTGCTAAGCGTCAGAATCGTTCAGTTTTTGAAGAAAGCATGAAACTTTGTGTATGAAGTCTTTGATACCTAAGGTTTATGAAAAAAGATAGACCCCAAAAATTTACGCCCCCTGGCAGCCGCCATATTGAAATCCAAAATGGCCGCCGAAATGGCGTGACCCAGAATATTGTCCGCTCTCTAACTTGACCATTTCTTTATCAATCTTAATCAGACTTCATGAAAGAGTCCAGGGATATAAAATCTCAATTAAATTCGATAATCAGTCAGATTGCCTTTGACAAAACAGAGTTATTGCCCTTGAACTAGCGAAAATAAGCGAATTCAGCAGTTTTTGCTCTCTATCTGAACAAATCTTGTATCAATCAGCATAAAACTTGTTGAAAATGTTTATTGGATAATAATCTCAGACATATTAGATTAACATCCTGATTTCTCTAGAGATTTTAGAGTTATTGCCCTTGATTGTATGATTTTGATCAGTTTTGGCACTGTCTGCTCCCTATCATTACCACTTTGTTTTCAATTTTGATCAAACTCAAGGACAATGTTTATTGGCATAGATTCTTGGCAAAATATAGTTATTAGTTAGTTGCCCCTGATTTGATATAATGCTGTCCCTTGAATAGATGAAGTTTAGAAAATTAGATTTCTGCTCTCAGTCTTGACCTTTGCTTTTCCAATCTGAATCAAGACTTGTTGGGATCATAATGGAGGGCATAGTGACTGTTGCAAAACTTTATAATATTCTGTCGGATAAGTCATGCAGTCGTTTTTGTTTGTTCATCTGAACATGGGATTGAACAGTGCTTAACCCAGTCGACAGTTCCCACCGCATTTACAAAGTGTGATGCACTCCATATTTGCCTTGAAGCATTTACAGTAACCCCTGCATGCTTTGCTGCACTTGCATGCTATGAGTTCCAGGCATGTTTCTTCAGCAATAGGCAAGGTGGTCCATTTTGGCATGTATCCGACATTCTGTGAGAGCTCCAATCCCCAGTCAGTTACATCTGGAATCAATGGCTGCAATGTCAGTGACTGGCCCCATACATACCCTGCTTGGTATATACATGTAGCTCTCTTGAAATGCTGCTCCAGTGCAGCTCTGGTTGGGAGTTGTTCTCAATGTTCTGTGAAAGCATGGCGTTAACAGGGCCACATGTCGATGACTTCTGGCCATGCAGCCAAAGTCTTCCATGCAGACTTCTTCCGATAGTTGACAAAAAAGAGGTCAGGTCCCAGCCGGTGAATGCAATTGAAAAACAGCAAGCCTTGAGACAACTGGGTAGTCAATGTAGATAAAATATTATGTATAGAAATGAATCGGAAATCCTTTCCCGTTCCAAATGCTATGTTCGATGTTTGCTAAACTGTGGAAATTAGCAGCAGCTAGCACAACGACATCAGTGTCAACGGTCCTTATAATCATCGATTTGAAACCAGCATGGTGTCTTGGACGTGAACAAATATCCACGTATCTGTCTCTCTCGATAATATACAGTGCAGCTGCAGTGACTTGATATGCTTTTCTTGTCTTTGTTACGTGCGACATGTATATGAAACTATCAGCAGTTCCTTTTGTAGCAACCTCTGCCTGGACTATAGCCTTAGACCAACCGGTTCCATCAAGCAAATCACCAATCACTTTCAAGCCAGCCATTTGATATGAAGTGGACCCAACAAAACCACGTCCTTGTTCATACCGAAACGATCAGGGAATCTCCATTGGAATTACTTTCCCAAGGCATACAGTGGTTGGTACATGGTCAAGACAGGGGTCTGTCCTGGAATAAGAAACTGCGCTGCTGGTTATTTATGTAGCAAAAGAGTGAGGATCTTCTCAAAACATTGGCATCAAAGCAATAGTTGTTGCAGGCTTACAAGGTAGTACTTGACAAATTGCATGACATGCAGCCCAATATATAAAATCACCTTCAGCAATGTCTTCGCTTTTCATCAAAGGTACCTGTTGCAAGCCAGTTGTGCTCCATCTTATAGGCTGCAAAGGTTCATGGACTACCTTGAATTCCTTTAGCCTTTTGAATTTTCCTAGAGCTGGCAGAATGTTTGTGTAAGCCAACGGAAGAGGGGCAATTTGTTTTCCTGGCTCCATGGTGTTATTGCAGCATGATCTGTTCCTTGGTTGTCTGCTACTGGATGTTGACACAAATATTAAGCAGTTCCATGGAAAAAATCAGCTGCAGTTACCGAGCTTGGATTGTGACCAATGTTATCAACTTGCTGATGTGGACAGTCTACGCCACTATTTTCAAAACGCTTGATTATGCTGTGAGCAATTGAGAATATATCCTAAGACCTCGATCATATGATATGGAAAGACCATGTTGATGAAAACAATCTATCAGATCACGATTCCGTGTTTTGGTGTTGACTTTCAGACCTAGATAGATAGGTATTGGAGTCTCTATTTCATTGTTATGGTGAACAGTATCTTTCCTGGGACCATTAGTACCTCGGATACTATTGAAAATGATGAGCTCAGATGATGTTTGCGCTGCCTGGGTTGAGGAGACTTCCCTAGTTGTCTATGATTGGATACTAGTACCGTCCAGAATCATATTAACAAGTGCTAACACAAGGATCCGTTTAAGATATGTCCGTGAGAGAAAAGCTGGTCTCTAATAATAAAAGCAGCTTTGCAAGTTGCAGCGCTTCCGGGTCCTCATCAGAGCGTGCCTTTAAGATTGCTTCACCTACTGTCGTGTCAGAAGAACATCCCTTCCTTGCTTCACAGTTTTAAGGTATGGGCAATGCAATAAAAGAGTGTAGAAATGACTTTCGCTGTATGTTCTGGACTCAGTTCGAACAAGCGTTTGAAGTGTAAGCAGAAACAGGGTCAACAAGGCGAAAGACAGGAACAGTTTCAGACATATCCCACTTGTATCTGTTATATAACTGACATAAACAATTCTTATGGTACTTGGTCTCCCATGCTAACGTATCACATGATGCCAGTTTTGCCAACTGCTTGATGTCTTTTAGTTCTGATGCATAATTCGATATGTGTGGTCATCCCCGTGGTTCTTGCCTCATGAATACCTGCAGTGCCAGACTCTCTCTCTTGTAGAAAAAGCAAATGGACGCATATACCATGGAAGTATGGGCATCTTGAATGCTAGATCTCCTCAATTTAACTTGGCTCGCCACACTGCTCTCCTGGTAATCTGGTTCTTGTGCACGTTTTGATAGCCGGTGGAGCTTCAAGTCATTAAATAAATATCGGCAAGTCTAATGCCAGCTTGCCTTGTTCTTTTGTAAAGTCTCAACAACACCAAACCCACCATCAAGTTTGTCCACTGATATGCTCAGATGATCTTGAAGTTCCTTGAAATTAGCAAAAGATTGGTAACCTGTTCCTGTAGCTTCCTTTGTACCTCGCCCTCGACCCTTCCATGTGCGTGAAAGAGGCTCTGGTGAAACATTTTGACAAAGAATGCATAGGTTCCAATCGATTGGAGACCTCTGGACATCAGCAACCTCGTCTGGTTTCACAAATCTGAACTCCTTTGGCATTATTCAGCAAAATTTAGATGCTTGATTAGCCTTCTGCACCCTTGCAGTTTGATTTGTTAGGCTTGTTAGGCTTTTTTCTACACGGACATCGTCCGTTTGTGGTACTTTATGCTAGTATTATTTAAATGTACATCTAATGAAAACAACAGTCTCGGCAGACATTGTTTCCTCTAGCAGCGTGATATTGGTTACCTATCCTGTGTACATATTAACCTTTAGCTTGCTGCGGACGGATGAATAATTACCTTTGTAAACAGTTTGGAACCAGATGAGACACCGAGTAACTTGACGTCTCATCAGGATCCAAACTATTTGATACTCTGGCTGTGCTGTTGAAAAAGAAATGCATGATAAATGAACAGTGACAACTGAAATCGATGACATTTTCTACAAATAAATTTTGGCTCAGCAGGCTAAAGGTTAAGTCGGCCTTTGCGTAAATGTTCTACACCGACACTTAAACAGATATTCTTTAAATTTATATTTTGCTTTGAAAATACAACTCTTTCATATACTCAACAATGTCACTATTAATGCTAGTACAATATGTAAATGGCTAAAAGTGTGCACTTTTGGCGGCCATATTTAAATGCAATATGGTGGCCGCTAAGGGAAGAGGGTGAGGTGGGGGTAATTTTGGGGTCTATTTTTACCAATATCTTAGATGAAGAAGAACATGGCCGAAGTTTAATGCCAAAAACATTTTTTATTTCGTTTGATGTGTATTGTTAAGCCAGAGTCAAGATTTAAAGTGGACACTGTTATAATTTGCTTTATTTTCACTAATTCAAGGGCAATAACTCTCGACTGTTTCATGCAATCTTAATGATTATCGAACCTGATTTAGATTTGATGTCATTTAATATTTGTGCCAAGTTTGATAAAGTTTAGTCCGGAAATGGTCAAGCTAGAGTACCTACTACACTTTTTACGCCTAAATTGTGGCAGCCATATTGGAATTCAAAATGGCGGCCGCCAGAATGCGTTATTTTTTTGGGTCTATTTTTTTTCATAAACTATAGGTATCAAAGACTCCATACACAAAGTTTCATGCTTTCTTCAAAAACTGAACGATTTTGGCATAAAATCTGCCTTAGCAGCTGTACTATTGAATAGTATACGATACATGAAGTTTATAAAAATTCAGGTAATAAAAATTCACGATGTCATTATTTCTTACATGAATACTGAACATGGAAAGAGTCTACTGGTGACCCCTATCTATTTGAGTGCTATTGTAATTAAAATGGAAATCAAAGTTGATAGAGATCTTCAAGAGCAGTTTGAGCTGGATCTGTATTATTTGTTTGAGTTTGTCTGACCAAATAAGTTTTATTTAGGACAATTTTGCAATCAGGAACCCTTGTTTGCTGATCAAATCTTGACTTAGACGTTTCTGGTGGAAGGATATGCCAGAAGTTTAACATTTGCTTGCCAATAAGTAGATCCAGCAGAAAATAGGGAGAATATAAACACTTTCCCCATGTAGAGGAGACATTTGGAACATTTGCAAACAGAGAAGACTCAAATCAGATAGCTCTTACATGAGCCCTCTGATCAGGGTCTGCTATTTGCTAATCATATTTCATAGATCTGATCCTTGAGTTTTTGTCATGATAAAAAAATTGCTCTGCCATTATAAAAATTCAGTCATTGAATATTCATGAAGTTATGAATTCTTGTATAAATATACATGCAGGAAATGATTAAAAGTAATTAAAAATATCCTAAATAAATGTATCAGTATTTAACCACTTCCCTGATAGAAATGCCTCTTCATGCCTTGGCAAAGACAGCAGACCTAGATCCCATTGCACCCGTAAGAATTGTCTGATTATTGTCTAAACTATTGAACTATATACAGTAAAACCTCTCTATAACGACCACTAAATTACATCAAGTATGTTATGCTAAAGGCAGGTGGATGCTTAAAGCAAGGTAAAAGTAAAACAGAACGCTCCTATAGGAGCGTTCTGTTTTACTTTCACCTTGCTTTAAGCAACCACCTGTCCAAAATACCAACTAATTGATACAATTTAGTGGTCGTTATAGAGAGGTTTTACTGTATTCATTCTTCTATAATCAAACACAACAGACACTGATCGGTGGCTCCTATATGAGTCCTCTTATCTGGGTCTACTCTGCAAAGGCTTTAACCCTTTACTCCATGAATATTCATGAAAGAAATGACATATATAAAATTGGCATATCGACACATGAAATTCTTGCTAAAGCAGAAACTATAGAATCATACCTATATTATATTATAAGCAGTAGACCCCGATCAGACAGTTCCTATAGGAAAGGTGTAGAAAGGTGTATTTATGGAGTAACGGGTTAACCTTTCTATGCCTTTGCAAAAAGTGATGACTCTGATCAGACGGCTCCTATAGTCCTAAGTTATGACCAATGTTAAAGTTGGTGACAAACAAACAAATGCATTTGTAGATAAACAAACCGACAAACAGACAGGGCAAAAACAATATGCCCCCCAGATCTGATCTGGGGGGCATAAATATGTATTGAAAATATACTAGGACTAATTGGTGTATCAAATTACAGTAGCAAACAGAGCAGATCCTGATCAGACAGCACCTATAGGAGCCATTTGATCTGGGGCTACTCTGTTTGCACATGCGTAAAAACATGTTTATATAGGCTATTTTTAGGCCAAACCTCTTTGAATGAATCTACCAAAAAGGAGCATTTACTAGAGAAAAGGAAAATGTTAGAATTGTGTAGTATTGAAACCATTGTGATAAATATCACAATGGTTTCAAGAAGTGACTATTACAGAGGCATAGAAAGGCGTATTTATGCAGGAAAGGGTTAAAAGACTAATTTTCTACAGTAAATAGTTATAAATATGTTGTGCTCAGGCAACAACTTTTGCAGAATAAAACTAGAACAAACACCAAAGGTGATGAATACCCCCGCATGGCAGCCTCTATCGCAAAACACAAGGGCTGGATACACCTATAAGTTACCTACTGAAAAACTTTATGTGATGCACACCTACACTTCAGAGATCATGTGTATCAACTTTCATTGAATTATGTTGAAAACTGTAGAAGTTCACTCCTCAAACTTTATTGGCTTGCAAGACATATTGTGCAAGTCCAGGGGCAGATAACCTCTGTATGAATCGTTAGATACTGAAAAGAACTATGTAATGTATATATCTATACATGTACATTTACTTCAAACAGATCATGTGTACTAACTTTAATTGAAATCTAATGAAAACCGTAGAAGTAGTTTGTACCACAAGTTCAGTTACCCAATTACAACATTACAACCATTATATGTAAGTTCAAGGGCAGGTAAAGATAGCAAGTGATAATTAATTAATACATATATATCCTTCATAGATGCCATGTATATTATACTCTTTCAATGAAATCTGTTGATAGATAAATTGAAGGAGGAGTTTGTGACATCAATTACCCAGTTATAGGCATAAATGACAAAAATACTCAAAGTTCAAGGGGAGATAATTCTGCAATGCTTGACGCTAAACACATCTTGCATCATGTGTGTCTTGCACATCTACTACCCAAGGTTATGATGTATACCTATTATAAATTTATAATAAGTTTTCAATAGGCCAACCCCCCACCCGCCAGACCGACTGCCTGGCCACAAGGGTGATTCCAGTATACCCTTTACTCCATGCATATTCATGGCAGACTTCATCTACTACGAACATGAATTAGCTCATTATGTTATGCTCTTATATGAACAATTGTACCTATGCCAAATATTATAGAATCAGATCTAATTGATATATTCTATAAGTCAACAGCAGACCTTGATCAGTTGGCTCAAGGTGTACACTTTAACCCTTCGCTTGCTGAATTTTAAAACACATTTCTTCTTCTTTACCCATGCCCTGTTGTATAATTACATATATCTTCACTGTGTACAGGTAGTTCGCTGTGCAATCACTGCTGTGGAGTGCACTGGTTGCACAATCAACTTGTAAATAGTGCAGACCCTGATGAGGCAGCTCCTGCAGGAGCTGTCTCATCTGGGTCTTCACTATTTACAGGTAGGTATATTGACGCGAATAGCAAGCGAAGGGTTAACATCAAAAGGCGTGGTGTATAGGGTTAAGTATACATCATTGTATCACCTTTTTCCAATAGCTTCCAATCATGGAATTTTGTCGTAATTGCACACAAACTTTTTCCACAATGGTGAGCGTGTTCACATAAATTCTTCTTAATTTTTCATCTCCAATTTACTGGCAGGATCTGAGAATATAAAGAAAAACAGTTCTGGAATATAAAGATTAAAGAAAAAATGAAAAAGGTCACAGTGATGGAATTACAATGTATACCAGAAATATCTGGATCCAACCGATATAGCATGTGCTGATTTGTGTCAAGTTTTTAACACTTTGAATAAGTTTCAAAGTGGAATGGCTCATGTTTACTAATTGAGTCCAGTCTGTATGAAGGGCTTAACCATTTCCTCCATAAATACGCCTTTCTACACCACTGTAAAAGTCACTTTATGAAACCATTGTGATTAATAGAGCATTTGCTCCTATAGGAGCAAATGCTCTATTTATCACAATGGTTTCAAATTACAAAATTCTAAAAATTCCCTTTTCTCTAATTAGTGCTCCTTTTTGGTAGATTTATTCAAAGAGATTCCATGGTTTAAATTTTAAACTTTAAAATAGCATATGTCCGAGTAATTAGGGTTAAATCTGCTATAGGATTTTGAATGACAAACAGTGTAGATCCTGATGATTGGACTCTTCACGGAATCCTCTGGTGAAGTTTAACCACTTGACTCTCTAATCCATGAATATTCATGTAGGAAATAATGACATCATGAATATTTATCAGATTAAATGTTATAAAAGCACATGGACAGGACTTTTTGGCTAGGGCAGAAACTGCAGAATCATATTTATATTGAATCATAAGCAAACAGAGGAGACCCTGATCAGACAGCTAGTATGTAGGATCTGGGTCTATTCTGTTTATAAAGACATAGAAAGGCATATATATGGAGTATACTATAAACTCACCATGAGTACTTCGTGCTCAAGTACGAGACATTAAAGATCAAGCACAAACTGTAATAAATACCTCATTCAGAATTTCACTCGATACTGTAAGTGTTATGCACATAAAACACAAAAAACATTATCGGCATTTGTCATTGCCTGGCGTATAATTGTTGTTTGCAATAAATACAATGATTCCATTAAAAAAGTTGGGTTTTTTCCCATAGAGATGATCAGTGAAACACTTTGTATTTTGAAAGTTGATGCCTGCATGGTTATACTGCATCTCATCTGGATACAAACAATCAGAGCAACACCCAGATAAAGATCTCATCTGGATACAAACAATCAGAGCAACACCCAGATAAAGATCTCATCTGGATACAAACAATCAGAGCAACACCCAGATAAAGATCTCATCTGGATACAAACAATCAGAGCAACACCCAGATAAAGATCTCATCTGGATACAAACAATCAGAGCAACACCCAGATAAAGATCTCATCTGGATACAAACAATCAGAGCAACACCCAGATAAAGGACAATGCATACTCAAATACTAAAGCCGTCATTTCTCCACCAAATACTATGTTGTGACCACTCTTTAGAATCGTCTCTTAGACAACATAATTATGGTTTGGTGAAAAATTAACGGAGTTATTCTTAAAAATGTTCTAATTTACTTATAATCTTATCTGGACCTCTGAAACTGTATATAAATAAAACAAGAATGTTTGGAGGAACACATGTGTCACCTGCTCGCAGCTGACACAAAAACTATTGTTAATATTAAAAAGGGGAATAACTACTAAAAAAATATTGATGCTAGAGTTGTGGCCCCTATGCATGACACTTCCTCTTAGCATGCTTGTTCCATGTGTGAAATTTGAAAGCTCTATAATGATTAGTTTAGAAATGACAGCCAAAACAAGAAAATGTGATGGACAGACAGACAGACAGACAGACAGAAAGACGATGGAAAAGTGATCCCTAAGTGACACACTGCCTCTCGGCAGGTGACACAAAAAAATGTGTCCATGGGACACGGATGCCCCCGCCGGCCAACAGGAAGTAGATTTAAAAACAGACCTGAAAAGCGGAGACACAGTACAACTCACTATGATTACGCTTCAGACCAAATATAAAATAAAGATTCTTGATCTCTTCTTGTATTGCAGCTTACACAAGCGAAGAAATCTTTGACGAAAATTTTTGTCATTAAACAATCACCAAAATTCAATCAAAGTGTCGGCAAAATGGCAGTAAATTGACCACAGTCCTGAAAAGGGGAGACACGTTACAACTCACTTTGATAATGCTTCAGACCAAATATCAAATCATTCAACCTTACACAAGCCAAGAAATCCTTGACAAAAACTTCGGACGGACATACAAACGGACGTACGGACTGACAAGGGTAAATCTTAATGCCCTGTCGCCTAAAGGTGGGGCATAAAAATTACGGGTCTTCATGAATTAGAACATTGCAAGTTTAAAGCTATACATCATGAATATTCATGTAAACAAGAGCACCGCAAGTGGGTGCCAATGGTCATCTGTTGTCATTGTCAAGATGAACATGCATACCAAAAATGAAGGTTGTAAATGAAACATTGAAGAAGTTATGGTCAATGTTAAGATTTCGGACGACAACGATGACGACGCGGACGCCAGAGTTAAAACAATAGCTCATGATTTCTTCGAAACAGACGAGCTAAAAATAACTGCATCATGAATATTAATTAGATTAATTTTTATAATGACATAACTATGAACACAGGAAATTTTGGCCATGGCAGAAACTGTAGAGTCATATCTATATTATTTCATAAGCGAACAGAGCAAACCTCAATCAGACGACTCCTAGGCAAAGGCGTAGAAAGGCATATTTATGGAGTAAAGCATTAAAGTTGACCCTTTTAATGCTGAAATTTCAAAGTGATTAAATGTTCCATCAATGTTTCAATGAAGATAATTTCCATTCAGTGGAAATAACTAAAATATGTTAACCCTTTTCTCTATGAATATTCATGTGAGAAATAATGGCATCTCATGAATATTAATTAACTTTAATAATGGCAATTGAACAAAAGAATGTTTGGTCATGGCAGAAACTCTAGAATATTATCTATATAATTTCAGAGCAGACCCTGAGGAGACGGCTCCTACAGAAACCGTCTGATCTGGGTCTAGTCCCATCTACTATTTGCAAAGATGTTAAAAAGCCACTTGTATAGGATTACATGCCAAACAGTGCAATCTAAGGTCTGAGAAAAGACTCCTCTCATCTGAGTTTAAACTTAAAAATACCACATATCTCATTCCTTGCATTGACAGAGATCAATCGTCTCACAAATCCCATATCCACTATCATAAACACTTTACTTACTGAATAACTGTTGTCAGCAGAAAACTACCACAACCTTACAAGTTAATTCTCCTTCCATTTCTGGCTCAATAGAAAGTAAGTGTCACGGTGAACCATCTGGATCTTAAATGTTAGTAAAAATTATTACAAGTTCATTGCTAGTATACAGTAGAGCCTGTATCAAGATGCCATCAAAAAGGTTTAACCCTTCGCTTGCTATTCACGTCAATATACCTACCTGTAAATAGTGAAGACCCAGATGAGACAGCTCCTGCAGGAGCTGTCTCATCAGGGTCTGCACTATTTACAAGTTGATTGTGCAACCAGTGCACTCCACAGCAGTGATTGCACAGCGAAATACTTGTACACATTGAAGATATATGTAATTATACAACAGGGCATGGGTAAAGAAGGAGAACTGTATTTTAAAATTCAGCAAGCGAAGGGTTAATTTTTGGGCTGTAAGACAGGTGGTATATTAATGCAAGTCAAAAGTAATGCAGAGCTTTCTGAATTACTTTTGTCCTATGTTATGCAACCACTTGCTTTTTAAGTGTCCTATGTTCAATAAAAGAATGACCGCTCAAGACAGGTTCTACTGTATAAAGCCTTGAACACAACTGAACATTCCCTGAATATTGATTAACACTTTGAAGAGATAAACACAATACAAACACAACATACCACAAGAAAAGCTTACCAATCAAGAATATAGATTCAAAATTAATTAATGACTGCAGTAGAGCCCCCCCTCGACAGAAGCGTGACAGTTTGTATTCTACAATCAAAGCATTAATCAGTACCTAGAAGAACTGCGGACCCCCACTAGACATGACAGAAATCCTTGTGCTCTTCAACTGGCTGAATGCAGGAAGCAAAGTTACTGATATATGCAAACAGTGTAGATCCAGGTCAGACTGGGCTCCCAATGGAACCATCTGATCAGATCTAAATGAACCAAAACATTAACCCATTCCCTCATATTAACGACTTTTGACAACTCTGTAAAAGTCACTTTGTGAAACCATTGTGATAAATAGAGCATTTGCTCCTATAGGAGCAAATGCTCTATTTATCACAATGGTTTCAAACTACAAAATTCTCAGAAACTTGTCATGTTCAAACATTTTGTCTGCTTTCTTACTATAATTCTCTTAACCCTTTCCTCCATAAATATGCCTTTCTACGCCTCCATAAGAGCAAATGCTCTATTTATCACAATGGTTTCAGAACTACAAAATTCTAAAATTTTCCTTTTCTCTAGTTAATGCTCCTTTTCAGTAGATTTATTCAAAGAGGTTGTATCTAAAAATAGTCTATGATGTAATGGGTTAACCCTGACAGTGTGGGACACATGTCACTAATGTCCTTTGCAAACAGTGTAGACCCAGATGAGAGGGCTACATGTACTCTCATCAGGATTTGCACTGTCTGTCATGTTACCCTTTTCTATAGAAAATCCCCAAATAATCACTATTAACTTGACCTGTCTGAATTTTGGAATAGTCCATTTGAAATGTCAGTGTTGTAAGGGTAACAAATATGGACCATTAGGGATATACTAATTACAATACTTACCCTAAGTATTCTGACACACAATATCCCTCTATATAAAAAATAACTCCCTCATATTTAAACCTTTTCACGCCTTTGCATACTAAGTAGATCCAGATCAGACAGTTCCTGTTGGAGCTGTCTGATCAAGGTCTACTCTGTTTGCATATAGTATTATATAGATCTGATTTTACAGCTTCTGCCTTAGCCAAAAATGTCCTGTGTTTAATATAACGTTATAAAATAAACCTAATTTATATTCATCATGTCATTTTTTTAATTCTTAAATGAATATGCAATACAACAGGGAAAGGGTTAATCTGAAAAACTGAATCATTCAATTTGCCACCATTTTGATAACTTTAACCCTTAGGTTGTTCAATATTCATGTAAGAAATAATGATATCATGAATATTTATTAGATGAATTTGTATAATGGCATGTGTATAAAGGATTATTTGGTACCGGGTAGAAACTGTAGAGTCAGGTCAATAATAATTTCATAAACATGCAAACGGAGGTGACCCTGATCAGATAGCTCCTATAGGAGCCATCTGATCTGGATCTGCTCTGTCTGCAAAGTCATGGAAAGGCATTTATGAAGGAAAGGGGTTAAATTAGACCGACACAGTATCAAATTGTGTAGATCTTCATCAGACTGCTTATTCAGATGCAGTTTGATCTAGGTCTGCACTATTTGTCTAAGTTTGTCTGTTCCAGTACTTACAGTAATCAAGTTCCTAATACAATGCGGGAAGCAAGTCACCAATATCCTTTGCAAACAGTATAGACCCAGATGAGAGGGCTCCTCTAGGAGCCCTCTCATCAGGGTCTGTACTGTTTGTCATGTTGTATGTTTCTTTTGAAAAATCCCTAAATATTCATCATAATTTTTATTATATTCCTGAAAATGTTGGTAAATAGTTTAGATCCATATGAAACACTGGGTAACTCCTTATCTTATCAGGATCTCACCTGTTTGATACTCTGTTATTCTAATTCCTTTCAAGAAACGGACAAAAAAATTATACTGAAAATTAATTAGACAAAAATTTCAGCCGACGACAGAATGATAAGTATCAATCAGCTCGCAAAGAGATGACGGCATGCGAGGGTTTTTTGTGCAATAAACAAGCTATTGGAGGTCCTACCCATTATCCTGCCTTAAATTTGATCAATTAACTTTCTTATCCGAACATTTAACTTCAACCTGTATAACGTATATCCAAACTAAAAGTTGTTTGATATAATTTTGTTACTTATTATTACACAAATCAAATCAACTTAAGATCTGGATAAATATTAGTCACAAAATCCAGTGAATTCAAGCTACAAATCAATATAGTGTTTAACTAAGCCCACATTAAATCATGAACATCAAACAATTAATTCTACGACCCCCTACTAAGGTACAAATGTACAACTCTTAGGAAGCTATGTAATTGTCTTCTGCCAAGAAGTTTCATCTGCTTCAATTCCTCAGCTCACTATTTTTCCACTCATTTTCGAGTATACAAACAGACGTCACTGCATCAAGAACCTAAATAATGATGCCAAGTTACCTGGTATCTCGTCATGATGCAAATTGTTTGCAAAGGCCATTACAATTCACCCGTTCAGTTCAATGGGTTAAAAGAGCATGTTATTGTTTTGTTTGAGCATAATAAAGCCAAGTAAAGTAGTACAAGCTACAGAAAAACTCCTCTTAACAAGATATTCAAGTTAATATAAATGTTGGTCTTTAACCCATTACCTTATCAGCTATTTTTAGAACAAACCTCATTGAACAAATCTGAAACGGAGCATCAATACCAGAAAAAAAAAAAGTTTAAAATTGTGTAGTTTTGAAACCCTTGTGATAAATACAGCATTTGTCCCAAGGGAGCTATAATGCTCTATTTATCACAATAGTGTCTAAAAGTGACTTTTACAGAGGCATCAAATGGTGTTCATATGAGGGAATGGGTTAACCCTTTCCTCCATAGGCTATTTTAAAACCCAACCTCTTTGAATGAATCAACCCAAAAGGAGCATTTACTAGAAAAAGGAAAATGTTAGAATTGTGTAGTATTGAAACCATTGTGATAAATAGAGTATTTGCTCCTATGGAGCAAATGCTCTATTTATCACAATGGTTTCAAAAAGTGACTTTTGCAGAGGTGTAGAAAGGGTAGCCCTTTACTCCTCAGATTACTCCTTTTGATGCCTTTGTAAACAGTATAGATCCTGTATAAGTTATCTAAACTGGGTCTGCTTTGTTTGCTTATTAACACAATCCCTCCTCAATATTCAAGTAGGAAAAAATTACATCTTGAATATTTATTAGCTGAATTTGTATAAAAATAAAATGTTCATGGGAATTTTTACAGTTACTGTAATTTCGGTATGGATTTGGCCACGAAATAAAGAAAGTCAAATGTTTCCTTAACCCTCTTATTTAACGGCCAAAGTGACTACTTTTGGCACTACATGATTGTATGCCTTATCTCCATACTGCCTACTTTTAGCACCATTATAGTCACAACTTTTGACATCTCTGGGTTTATATTTTAATAATTCTTATTATTGGCGCTACCTGGTGTTTTTAAAAGCTGTCTTACAGAATTTCCAGCTAAACTTATTGTATCAATCAAATGCAGAAACACATGCTGACATATTAACATTGGCAATAGGATTTCCACTGGTTCTTTAAACATCCACCCTGGCAAACCGAGAACAATCCTAGGTATCGGGGTTACTCTGTAACCGTTTCCTCTATAAATACGCCTTTCTAAGCCTCTGTAAAAGTCACTTTATGAAACCATTGTGATAAATAGAGCACTTGCTCCTATATGAGCAAATGCTCTATTTATCACAATGATTTCAAATTACAAAATTAAAAAAAATTCCTTTTCTCTAGTTCAGTGCTCCTTTTCGGTAGATTTATTCAAAGAGGTTAGGTCTAAAAATAGCATATCAGGGAAAGGGTTAAGGAGCAATCTGATCAGGTTCTCCATTTCTATGGTTTCTGCCATGGTAAAAATTCCCTTGTTCATAAAATTCAGCTAATCAGTCTTCCTACAGTCATTATTGTTTACACGAATAATCAATGATGTAAAGTTTTAAAGGGCAATAATTCTTTAAATATGCATGAAAGAGTAATGTCCCATTGTCAGAGCTACATATAACCCTTGTGATTGGGAACATTAATTTACTGTGAAATAGCTGTAATAATGTTGAAAATATAACAAAATTACAAAGGTTTTGCACAACGACAAACATTAGGAAGACACCAATGATGACAGTGACACCAAATTCACTTGAGTTAAGGAGACATGTCACTCAGGCTTTATGTGGTGCCACTAAAGGAGAAAAGTTATTGGACCCACACTTGTTGATATTCCAATACAAGAGTGTTTGGAGGAACACATGTGTCACCTGCTCGCAACTGACACAAAAACTGTTAATATGCTGGAGTGCGAAAATCAGAACAAAGGGGAATAACTCAAAAAGTACTGCATGCAGAGTCATGGACCTTACTTACATCAATGGTCCTCAACAAGAGGAAGGCACATGTAAAATTTGAAAGCTCTATAATGATTAGTTTAGATATTTTTCATATCTTTGCAAACAGAGTAGACCCATATTAGATGGCTACTATAGGAGCCATCTGATCTTGGTCTGCTCTGTTTGTTTATGAAAATATAATAGATCTGACTCTACAGTGTCTGCTAATACCAAAACATGTGTACATTATAACAAGAGGGCCAAGATGGCTCTTAATTGCTCACCTGATTACCGTAGATTTAAGATTTTTGCTGGGTAGCCCATGGGTAGGGCCAATATTGACCTTTGGGACAATGTTTGAACAATGTTGATAGTGGATCATGAGCAGTGGTTCTGCAGAACAAGATTTTCAAAGATTTAGTATAATTATTAATTTTATCAAGACAATCATTCTGACCAATGAAGATTGGGCTAAAAATGTGCCCTCTAGAGTATTTTTTCTAAGATTTGACCTAGTAACCTACTTTTCATTCCCACCCAACCCATGATCACACTCAACCTTGATATCACCAAGACAAACACTCTGAACAAGTTTGAGGAAGACTGGGCTAAAAATGTGGCCACTGGAGTGTAAACCAGATTGTTCTAAGATATGACCCAGTAACCTACTTTTTGACCTCACATAACCCACTTTCAAACTTGTCCAAGATTTTATTAGGACAATCATTCTGGCCAATTTTCATGAAGATTTGGCTATAAATGTGACCTCTAGAGTGTTCACAAGGTTTTCCTACTATTTGACCCACAGGTGCTAGGCGTGTGGCCATTTCACAAATACTGATTATAAATACCTTCAAAAACAGTTAGACATCATAACTTGACATTATAAAAAAAAAGATTTTTTTTTTTTTTCGTATAGTATATTACTATAATTATATAGTAATATACTATACGAAAAAAAAAATTTTTTTTTTAAATTTTTTTTTTATAATGTCAAGTTATGATGTCTATTTGTTTTTGAAGGTATTTATAATCAGTATTTGTGAAATGGCCACACGCCTAGCACCTGTGATTTGACCTAGAGACCTAAGTCTTTAACCCCACATAACCCACTTTCAAACACTCGTTTGAGATGTTATCAAGACAATCATTATGACTAAGTTTCATGAAGATTGGACAAAAAATGTGACCACTAGAGTGTTAACAAGGTTTTTCTACTGTTCGACCTAGTGACCTAGTTTTTAACTCCATTTGACCCACTTTTAAACTTGTCTGAGATTTTATCAAGACATTCATTCTGACCAAGTTTCATGAAGATTAGACTAAAATTGTGACCACTAGAGTGTTCACAAGGTTTTTCTACTGTTTGACCTAGTAACCTAGTTTTTTACCCCACATAACCCACTTTTCAAACTCCTCCGAGATTTTATCAAGACAATCATTCTGACCAAGTTTCATGAAAATTGGGCTAATACTGTGACCTCTAGAGGGTTCACAAGGTTTTCCTACTATTTGACCTAGTGACCTAGTTTTTAACCCAACTTGACCCACTTTCGAACTCGTCCGAGATTTTATCAAGACATTCATTCTGACCAAGTTTCATGAAGATTGGACTACAATTGTGACAACTAGAGTGTTCACAAGCAAATTGTTGACGACGGACGACGCACACCAGATATTCAAGTCTCCCAAAAGCTCACCATGAGCTATGCTCAGGTGAGCTAAAAAGTCAATTAGCCGATATTCATGAAACTATTATTTCTTATAAATATGTAACAAAGAAAGGACTAATGTCTTCTGCTAAAGAAAAATCATAAAAATGTATTGAACAGCAAATGGAAATACCTTTTTCCCTGCAAAGTTATGAGCAAGTTTAACAACAAAAGGATATGAATGGATATATAAATCTAGGTTTCAAATCCAAAATAGCTGTAAAACACTTTAATGTCACCTTTACAGTACCACTAAAGTCATTAAAGCATATGTTAACCAGCTATTGTTCAATTTGTTTGAGAGTCGCAATCTCTATTTGCAACTTCATATAACATTAATTACCCATTGAAAATAATCCTAAATCTATAATTTACTGAAAAAAAATTCCCCCGACTTTTTCATGCTTAACCTGCTATGAAAATGTCTAGCTGTCAGTCTGTATCAGTTTTAAAAGTCTTATTAAATTATTTGTTTGACAAACAACTGGCTGGAAGCCAAATAATTTGACTACTAAAAACACATGAAGCTACTCATCATCTGATCTGGATCCAAGCTGTTTGCAAAAGGTAAAAAAAGTCAACCTGTCTGTGAGCAGAAGGTTGAGAGTGAAAAAGTATACTGTACCTTAATTTAAAATACAGAATTCTTCATACAAGTTTTTTAAATTTTTGCAAACAGTATGGATCCAAATTCGTTGCTTAGTAACTGTGTGTCTCATCAGGATCCATCATGTTTGACAAATATAGTTTGTAAAGAAATGGTAAAAAAAATTGCATAAACAATTGCTTCAGACATTTTCAGCAAATAAAGAGCTGCAATGAGTGCTTAAGGTTAACCCTTTGAAAGCTGTGCACTGTCATTCACAAACAGTGTAGACCCAGGTCAGAGGGCTCCTAGAGGAGCCCCAGTCTGATCAGGGTCTGCACTGTTTGTCATTGAAAATCTTCTAGCAAGTTTAATCCTTCTATACTGAATGGATTCTATAGCTAAGCACTGATGGACTATTCCACTCTGACAATTCAGTGTCGAAAGGGTTAAATACCTCTAAAATATCGGAACATAACTTATCTGGGTATTTGATCAATAAAATTTGAACATTGCGGGCAATAACAGTAGCCAGGAGTATTAAGTTACAGGGTGTGGTTGAATCAAACTAAAATAACAGGACTGAAAGTTGGCACACAAAATAAGGCTATGGAAGAAACTGAATCAAATGTTGTCTACCTATACTCCATAAATATGCTTTTCTATGGTGCCTTAAATTTGTAAATAGGATAGACCAGGGTCTGCTCTGTTTGCTTATGAAATAATATAGATATCATTCTACAGTTTCAGTCATGCCCAGAAATTGTGTCCATGTGCCAATATTAACCCTTTGCTTGCTAAGCGCGTCAATATACCTACCTGTAAATAGTGAAGACCCAGATGAGACAGCTCCTGCAGGAGCTGTCTCATCAGGGTCTGCACTATTTACAAGTTGATTGTGCAACCATTGCACTCCACATCAGTGATTGCACAGCGAAATACTTGTACACAGTAAATATATATGTAATTATACAACAGGGCATGGGTAAAGAAGGAGACATGTATTTCAAAATTCAGCAAATGAAGGGTTAAGATTAATCTAATGAATATTTATAATGTCATTATTTTTTATATAAACATTCATGGAGTAAAGGGTTAAACTCGGATTTACTCCATGAACATTCAGGCAAAATTAATGACATCATGAATATGAATTCAATGAATTTTTATTACTGCACAATGAAAAAAAGGAATTTTTCAACATGAATCAGATCTATATTAATATTATAGAGCAGACCCTAATCAAGTGCCTCCTACATGAGCCACCAGCTCTAGGTCTACTCTGTTTGAAAGGCATTAAAGGAGAAGCCCCTACATAAATTTTGACGGCTTTCAAAAATGCTTAGAATATACGAAACTCATTATGCTGAAGAGTAGTATATTGCAAGAAAAGCCATTACATAAACAATGGAGGGATCGGGTGATCATCGGCAAAATGTGGACAATTTGAACGGAAAAAGCCGATACTACTTTGTTGTAGAACAAAAATTATATGTATTGATGTAATCAGTCTATTTTGAATCACATGGTCATTTTTTCGATATAAGTTCAAACTGACAATCTCCATTATAATGATTGAGCACAACAAATACCAAGTGTTATAATATTATTCAAAATATCTGTTCATTGTCAGGACTTCCTCTTTAAAAGCATATCTAAGGAGTAAAGCTTTATAATGGCCCATCAGGAATATTAGTTACAGGAACTGTCTTTATAGCCATGGGTCTTAGAACTGTATTAATTCTTATTGCAAAGGCATTAAAGACGGAACTATCAAATAAAGAGTTACTGTTACAATGTGTATTGATTTTGCTGGGATTGAGCGTCACAATGGTTTAAAAACTACATGATTCTAAAATTCTCCTTTTCTATAGTTACTGCTCCTTTTGGTAGATGTATTCAAAGAGGATGGATCTAAAATTAGCCTATGAGGGAATGGGTTATTAACACCTGACTTTGCAAACATTTGCAAACACCCTGTTAACCCATAACCTCATAGGATAATTTTTAGATACAACCTCTTTGAATCTACCGAAAAGGGGCATTTATAACTAGAGAAATGGAAAATTTTAGAATTTTATAGTTTGAAACTATTGTGATAAATAAAGCATTTGCTCCTATAGGAGCAAATGCTCTATTTATCACAATGGCTTCACAAAGTGACTTTTACAGAGTCGCCAAAAGCTGTCAATACGAGGGAATGGGTTAAAATGCAAAGGCATAGACAGGTGTATTTATGCAGTAATTTTTTGGTATAAATACCCGAATCACTGTTTGATCACATCAAGATCCAGATTGACGGTTACTTTGGAATATTCCTTTGGTAAGTCTATCGCGAAACTTAATACCACAGTGATCATGAACCCTAAATCAAATAAAACCAATCACATGTAAAGTTTGAAAATCTATGAGTATATAATGATTACTTGGACCTCCTGTGAAGAAAAACAATGTTTCAAGTGTTATAAAATTTAACTCTTTGCACACCCAGGAACTGTCTCTCATAAAATATGACACCTGATAATCTATTAATTCTTAACCCTTTACTCCATAAAGACACCTTTACAAACAGACCAGTCCCAGATCAAATGGTTTCTGTAGGAGCATTCTGATATGGATATGCTGTTTGCTTATGAAACCACATAGATCTATTTCTACAGTTTTGTCATGGTAAACATTTCTTGCCATTATAAATATTCAGCACATTAATATTCATACTGTCATTATTCTTATGAACATTCATGGAGTAAACACTTAACTCTTTACTCCATAAGTATGCCATTCAGCACCTTTGTAAAACAGAGTAAACCAACCGAAGCTTTTGATTGGTCAGATTTGAGTTCTCAAGCTTTTGATTGGTCAGATTTGAGCCAGAGGCTCAAATCTGACCAATCAAAAACTTGAGAACGAACTCAGACTCAACTAAAAGTTTTATAAGCATGGACCCAGATGGCTCCTATAGGAGTTGTCTATCTCGTTCTGCTGTTTGCTTATGAGATTATAATAGATCTGACTCAACAGTTTCTACCAACACTAATCGTTCCTCTGTACATAATAATGCCATCATAAAATTTAACTAATAATCATTAAATATTCATGGTGTCAATATTTCTGCCACGAAAGGGTTAAAATGGATATTCTGTGCTGTTTTCAAAGACTAGTGTCAAACAGTTCAGACACTGCCTTGTCTGGATCAAACTGTTGGCATCGATACGGTAATCAGCAAAGCACTGCTACAGATCAAGAGATAAACACAATAAACTCAGATTAGACAGTTCCTGTAGGAGTCCTCTGATCAGCATCTGCTCCGTTTATTATGGAAAGTTTCTGCCATGGCCAAACCTTTTTGTTTCAATGTGCCATTATTAACACAATCTAATTCATATTCATGTTTTCATTCATTCCTACATGAATATTCGATGCAGTAAAGGGCTAAAAGAGTTGAGCATCAGGCACGGAATTCTTCTACCTAGCTCTTGGTCAGTATTTCTCTCTAAATTATCATACCAATCAATCAATCACAAATATACAATGTTGAAGGTTAACCCATTCCCTCATATTGACGACTTTTGACGCCTCTGTAAAGGTCACTTAGTGAAACCATTGTGATAAATAGAGCATTTGCTCCTATAGGAGCAAATGCTCTATTTATCACAATGGTTTCAAACTACACAATTCTAAAAATTTCCTTTACTCTAGTTAATGCTCCTTTTTGGTAGATTTATTCAAAGAGTTTGTATCTAAAAATAGCCTATGAGGTAATGGGTTAATCATTACAATGCTGAATTTTCAAATGGACAGTTACAAACTTCAAAGAGGTCAAGATAACTGTGAATATTCGGGAATACTCTCATCCGGGTCGACAATGTTTGCAAAGGACATTAATGACTCGTTTCTCGCATTGTAAGGATTAACGTTTAAGTATTAAACTATATAAAACATTCTACCAATGTATCACAGCCAATCAATGATCAACTATTTATTTCAGGTACAAACTTAACTCCACATGTACAATACAGATTATTGCACCGGCATGAACTCGGGAACTTTGGTTTGCAAAGATCACCCCAAATTTGCAGATCCAATTTATAGTGTGGTAATTTGAAAGTCATTACATGCATGTGAGGATTTTAAACATTTCCCTAATAATTATTTATGCATGAATTGATCACTTCATGAATATTCATTAACTTGATTTTTATTAGGTAAACATTTAAAGGGAATTGTTGACTTAGACTAAAACTGTACGATCATATCTACAGTTGAACTTCGATAACTCGAACTTCAAGGGACCATACAAATTATTTCGACATAACAGAAGTTCAAGTAATCCGATTCCTGATTTGAACAATTTCTAAAGGCTATAGCTTAATACAGGTCTAAAGTAATGCTGAAAGCTCCGACAGGAGCTTTCAGCATTACTTCAGACCTGTATTAAGCTGCCAAATGTGTTTCTAGATATCTGTAGTGATACATTTAGAGTAATTGTATTGTAAGTTTTGGAAGGACTGAAGTTTTTGTTCGAGTTATGTCGAAGTTCGAGTTATCCGAGTTCGAGATATCGAAGTTCAACTGTATATAATTTCAATATGCAAGCAGAGCAGAACCTGATCAGAAGGTACAGGAGTCATCACTCTGTTTGCAAAGGTGTGAAAGGGCATGATGATGATGTATACAGTAAAACCTCTCTTAACCGGAAGTTAAATGTAGTATAAATATCGGTCTTGGGGACAGGTGACAGCTTAATGCAGGGTGGAAGTCATGCAGAAAGCTGTCCTAGAGGAGCTTTCTGCATGACTTTCACCCTGCATTAAGCAGTCACCTGCCTAAACT
Source organism: Azorinus chamasolen (assembly GCA_963576725.1). Taxonomy (NCBI): domain Eukaryota; kingdom Metazoa; phylum Mollusca; class Bivalvia; order Cardiida; family Solecurtidae; genus Azorinus; species Azorinus chamasolen. Next base: position 35,360,465 of record OY755242.1, on the reverse strand, counting down.
GTATAAATTCTTCTCTACTAGAATTCCGGTTAAGAGAGGTTTTACTGTATATACATCTACAATATGAAGGGAAGGGTTAATGCTGTAAATTTCACCGTCATTTCAATATAAAATAATCTCAATCAATCCAATAATAATTGGCATTATTTTGATAACTTTAACCCTTTCCCTCATGTAAACACTAATTCTAGCCTTTGTAAACATCGGGTAAACCCAGATCAGACGACTCCTGTAGGAATTGTCTGATCATTGTCTACTCTGTTTGCTTATGAAATTATATAAATATCTAACTCTACAATTTCTACCAATATCAAAAAAATCCTATGTACATACAATGTATGCTATTATAAAAATTGAGCTACATGTAATATATATATACATGGTGTAATCATTGATTTTATGGATATATACAAACATGGAGAGGGTTAATCCTTTCCCTGTTCTACGTTTATTTCAACTTTCAATAGCTACTGAATATTCATGGACAAAAATGTTACAATAAAATATGGAAGGTGGATTATTGTAGCTATTTCAGAAAGTAAAGAAACAGTTCTTGCAAATTCCATTAGCAAACAGACCAGACCCTGATCTGACAGCTCCTATAGGAGCAAAATTTTTAATGCTCTATTTATCACAATGGTTTCAAACTACAAAATTCTAAAATTTTCCTTTTCTCTAGTTAATGCTCCTTTTTGGTAGATTTATTCAAAGTGGTTGGATCTAATAATAGCCTATGAGGGAAAGGGTTAATGAGCCTTCTGATCAAGGTCTGCATTATTTGCCACTCAAAATCTTCACAAAGTATACCCTTTCAAACTTAATGAACCCTACTGTTAATTCCGCACACCATGATTACCAGTTGATGCATTGCAGTTTGGACCCAGATGAGAATGTGGTGTCTCACCAGAATCCAATCTGTTTGACACATTGGTCATACTTTTACAAATATTAATGAGAGATTTTTTTTTATTTTAACCCTTTCCTCCATAAATACGCCTTTCTACGCCTCTGTAATAGCCATTTCTTGAAACCATTGTGACAAAAAGAGCATTTGCTCAATAGGAGCAAATGCACTATTTATCACAATGGTTTCTATACTAAACAATCATAACATTTTCCTTTTCTCTAGTACATGCTCCTTTTCAGTAGATTCATTCAAAGAGGTTCGGTCTAATAATAGCCTATGGGGGAATGGGTTAAGAATTGAAGCAGACGACTATTGATACAGACAAAAAAATACATAGCATGCAAAGAGTTAAACGCTGATGAGCTATTCCACTTTGAATATTCAAATTGTTAAACATGAATCGTTCAAATGGTTTGCTACTTTTTACACGTAAACAACATAGGTATTTGTAGATTAGACAATTGGTAATTTTTTAACCAGTATTTACTTGGACTCCATCTTCAATAGACTATCTGGAGAGAATACAAAGCCTGCCATTGTATGACCTGAAATTTCCCCTTTCTCCCTTTGTAGAAAAAAACCCTTTAAATCAGATTTGCACACTAGCGGCAAATACGTAACTACCTATGCAAACAGTTTGGATCCAGATAGGACATTGATCAACTTGCATATGAACATGATCCACATGTTTGACACTGTGTTTTTAACAGAATTATAAGAAAATTGTTTTTGAGAATTGTAACTGACAACCATTTTTGCAGATGGAAATAATTTACTTAACATACAAAGAGCTAGACACTAAACCATTCACCTGCAAAATCTGCAACCTGTTAAAAGTCTAAACACACATTAATTGTTCTTCAATTGTTTCTCTTTTCCAAATCTAACAGTGTCAGAGTGTCAAACACGTGGGATCTTTATGACATGCTGAGTTAATTGATGTCTCATCTGGATCTAATCTGTTTGCAAAGGTTATCACAAAATCCATCATAGTGTGACAAAAGATGACAGACTGGAGAAATTTGAGACTTTTTCAATGGTACGCCAAACATGATTTTAACTCTTTCAACACCAAATAAATTTCAGCTGTTAAACTTCCATTCATATATAAAACGTCTTTTTCATGCCTTTGCAAACAGGGTAGCCATAGATCAGTCTGGCTCCTTTCTGACCAGGCTTTAATCCATTGGCTTGTGAAATCATAGTACATAGTTTCTATCAATACTACAGTAAAACCTCTCTTAACCGGAATTCTGGTAGATAAGAATTTAGACACTTTTAGGCAGGTGGCTGCTTAATGCAGGGTGAAAGTCATGCAGAAAGCTCCTCTAGGAGCTTTCTGCATGACTTTCACCCTGCATTAAGCTGCCACCTGTCTCCAAGACCGATATTCATACTAAATTTAACGGCCGGTTAAGAGAGGTTTTACTGTACATACCCCATTATAAAACTACAGCTAATAAATGTGCATGATGTCATTTCTTACATGAATATTCAACAGGGAAAGGGTTAAACTTGTCGTCTGCTTCACTTCTTTCTTCCACTTCTTTTAAAAATGTTTTAACCCTTTCCCTGTTCTATGTTTATTCCAAATTTCAATACCTACTGAATATTCATGGACAAAATAGTTATAATGAAATAAGGAAGGTGGAGCATTGTAGCCAATTTAGACAGTAAAGAAACATGTCCATCAAATTTCATTAGCAAACAGAGCAGACCCTGATCTGACGTCCCCTATAGGAGTCGTCTAATCTGGGTCTACTCTGTTTGCAAATACATAAAAACCCATTTATATGAAGGAAAGGATTAAAACACTATTGACTGAGTATGAAATACATGTAGATTGGGTCCTGATAACCCATTCCTCCATCGGCTATTTTTAGATCCAATCTCTTTGGAAAAGGAGCATTAACTAGAGAAAATAATTTTTTTCAGAATTTTGTAATTTGAAACCATTGTGATAAATAGAGCATTAATTAATTTTGCTCCTATTGGAGCAAATGCTCTTTATCACAATGGTTTCAACAGGTGACTTTTACAGAGACGTAGAAAGGCGTATTTGTGGAGGAAAGGGTTAGACTGGGTTATACTGTGGCGGGCTGAGTGTCTCATCTAGATCCAATCTGTTTGCAAAGCTCATAGGTCAGAGGTTAACTCTCTCCTTGATATAGACCCCTTTTGATGCATATGCAAACCGAGTAGAACCAGATTTGATAGTCCTGCAGGAGCCTTCTGATCAGGGTGTGCTCTGTTTACCAATGGAATAAGTTAGATCTGATTCTATAGTTTCTGAAAGGCCAAAAATGCCTGTATTCATCTGTTATTAACTTATTATCAAAATTTCTAAACAGTGCTCATGATCCGGGTCCATGCTTATAAAACTTTTAGTTGAGTCTGAGAACGTTCTCAAGCATTTGAAAAGCTTGAGAACTCAAATCCGACCAATCAAAAGCTTGAGAACGAAACTCAGACTCAACACAAAGCTTTATAAGCATGGACCCAGATGTCATTGTCTCTTACATGAATATTCATCAGATTAACAAGCTTGTATTCTACTTTACGAACACTGTTATCATAGAGCAAATGAAGATAAGAGTCCTGACAATGAACACGACAAAATCATTCAAACAATCTTGTATTGTACGGCCCATGATAATTTAATCCTTTTCAGTAATGAACATCCATGTAAGAAATAATGTGCAGAGGTCCAGATAAGATGTGTAAATTAAAACATTTTTTAAAATAACTTCTTTAATTCTCCAACAAACCCTATGTTGTAACCATTCTTTAGAATCGTGTCAAAGAGATGTTACTAAAGAGTGGTAACAACATAGGGTTTGGTGGATAAATGAGTTGCTCAGATAAACATGTGTATTGAGGTACTGAAATCATAAATAATTTCTCAACCAAACCCTATGTTGTGACCACTCATTAGAAACATCTCTTCTGTTAAAAGGATCCATACCCAATGCAAAATAGGAAACATTTTTCCAACTTTTGGAGAAAAATCCCAGACAGACAAAATTTTGATTAAATGCTAAAAACAATGCCAAAAAGTTAAAATGGGACCAAAAATGCTTTTGATCCATTGCGCTATATGCGCATGAAAAAAATCCCAATTATTGAAAATTTTCCCAAAATTGACAGAAAATTGCCTGCAAGCCATGCACTGTCTTTCAAAATACTTTAACCCTTCCAGTGCGGGACACGAGTCACTAATGTCCTATTCAAACAGTGTAGACCCAGATGAGAGGGCTCCTAGAGGAGCCCTCTCATCCGGGTCAGCACTGTTTTTCATGTTACAAAGTTCTTTAGAAAAATCCCCAAATATTCATATTAGGCTTGATCTGTTTGAAGTTTGGAATAGTCCATTTGAAAAGTCAGCATTGTAAGGGTTAATAATTTATTCCTGTCACACTGTATAGATTCTACTGGTATCCCCTTACCTAATAGAAATACCTTTTGACTCCTTTGCAAACTGATTGGACCCAGAAAGAATAGAGCATTCAAAATTCAAAGGTCTAACCCATAACCTTTTCCTTGTTATGTATTCATTTAGCCCATTCCTCCATAGGCTATTTTTAGATCCAACCACTTTGAATAAATCTACCCAAAAGGAGCATTAACTAGAGCAAAGGAAAATTTTAGAAATTTGTAGTTTGAAACCATTGTGATAAATAGAGCATTTGCTCCAATAGGAGCAAATGCTCTATTTATCACAATGGTTTCAACATGTGACTTTTACAGAGGCATAGAAGGGCGTACATACATAAGAATTACTATGCTAGTAATTTGAAAGTTCAGCTGTATTTTGGCGAGTTGGAAAAGTTGTTAAATGCGAGCCTTGGCGAGCATTTAACTACTTTTCTGACGAGCCAAAATACAGCTTAACTTCCAAACTACTAGCATAGTAATTCTTTTATCATGCAACACCCAGAAAAATGGAGAAAATGAAGAAAAAGAATGGTTGCTAAAGCGGTTTCGTCCCCTGAATGAAAATACATGTAAGTGCGATATACGTGACGTCATGTGGGCGTGCAGTGACGTCATCGACTTTTACAACATAAACAAACTTGATTTAATCCTTTTATCTGGACAAATAGTTGAGACAAAGGTGAGCAAATGTGTTAAATTTGATGTTTATGTTTAATTATGCCTTTTTCGTCCTTCCGTTTTCCTCCTATTGGCTGAACCAAACGTGCATCCCCGTGGGGTCAGTACACCTGCACTATACCTCACAAAATACAGCGTCGACGTGGAAAATATTATGCTAGTAGGAAGTGACTGTATTTCGTGACGTTGCATGATAAATGTATTTATGGAGGAAAGGGGTAAGATATAATAACAGAATGAATATTTATTAGCTGGATTTTTGCAATATAAACTTTTCAATCAAATTTCTTGCTTTGACAAAAAATGTAAAATCAGCTCTATATCATGTCAAAAGAAACAGAGCAGACCCTGATCAGACAGCTCTTATAGGAGCCGTCTGATCAGGGTCTGCTCTGTTTGTCAATGGAATTTGATAGATCTGTTTCTTCAGCTTCTAAAGTTGGGAATAAAAATAGAACAGGTCAAGGGCTTATATACTAGGTGCGACCTAACTGACATTTGCAAACAGCTTGGATCCAAATAAGATAACAAATAACTCAGTCTGAGTCTCATCAGGATCCAAGCTGTTTGACAGCTTTTAGCTTGAGTCCGAGTTCATCCTCAAGCATCTGATTGGTCAGCTAAAAATCTGACCAATCATATACTTAAATTGAGAATGATCTCACTCAGGAGTAAGTATCGGTAGCTAGCAGACACCATTTAACCCTTTCACTGTTCCATATTAATATTTATAGAAGAAATAATGACATCATGAATATTTATTATCTAAATTCATATAATTGCATATGATATGTACGCAAAATTTATTGGTAGAACTGTGGAGTTAGATATAATATAATGTCATGAGCAAACAGGGCAGACCCTGATCTGATGACTTCTACAGTAGTTCTACAATATAAAACTTCTGTATTTCGAAATATAACATATAATTATCGTTCTTCATCACATTTTTATTCTTTTATATCTGGTTTTTTTTCTATTTTTTACTATTTTTTTAATTCTTATCATTCCTGCGAAATACGAAATTCACGCCAGCAGCGAAATTTAAATATGAACATGAATGATAAAAACAAAATGAAGAATGATAACGGGATAATTTGGATGAAAAATAAGCTTGCGTGATGTCAAATTATTTGGACTAACTTCTACAGGAGCTGTCTCATCTGTGTTTAGTATTTAACTATGCTTGCAAAGGCGTGAAAAGGTGTTTGCATGAAGGAAAAGGTTAAATCATCAAGCTACTGTTCAACAGCTTATAGCATGAACCGTGCAAATGGTCCTTTGAAATCTCAGTGATGTAGTGTTAATTAACCTATAAACAGGTCCCTGTATGCTTCCATAAGAAACACAGATATGCCATTTTACAAACTGGTAATGGTAATATGCAGCAAAATAGAAATACGAAAGAAATATATTATCATGATGATTCACACTGTCAAAGTTTAAAACCCTTAAAACGCAAAATATACAGAAATGAAAATAATTGCCCCACCCACTTCTACAATAGTTTGAATGAGATGTGTATCAATTGGAAAGTACTTTAATTGGTACACAGTTTATGATTCAGCGTTCTGACAACACTACTAAAAATATCTCAACATTGTAAACAGTGACATTACCTTTCTGTGGCACATGTTTAACGCTAGACAATTCTGTATGTCAGTTTCCAGGTGTGTCTACTTTTGACACCTCTGTAATACACATGCCTTTAGACCCCCTGCAAGTCAAATAAATGACGTCATTCAGCTAGGTCAAAACGATCAACAACTGCAGAACCCAATCGTAACTACTCGCCGTATTCCGTCAGGGTCCGGAATATGGAAATAGCCGAGTTGTTCCGAGTGCTGCTGAACCCAATCGTAACTACTCGCCGTATTCCGTCAGAGTTCGGAATATAGGTCTTCAATCGCAACTACTCGCCGTATTCCGTCAGAGTTTCGATAGAAATAGCCGAGGTGTCCGAGTGTATAGGTCTTATTTCGATAGAAATAGCCGAGGTGTTCCGAGTGCTGCTGAACCGAGCTAGACAATTCCATTCTCCGGATTAAAATAAATATAGGGTTATGAAAAAATCCGACGCAATGATCGCCCCTTTGTACACTGTTACTATAGTATTATTTCGGTGATGGTCGTTTCGTCGACAATCCCGTCCGTCAACCTTATTTTATATAGTATAGACCACAAAGGGGTGGGGGGTGGGGGTGGGGGTGGGGGTGGGGGGGGGGGGCTAATATAACTTTAAATCGACCCAATCATTTTTTTCTTTTTAGACCATCTAGACGCACGAAATGCCCCCCCCCCCCCCCCCCCCCCCCCGTGGTAATAGACCTGAAGTCGCTTCGTCGATAGAGGTTATAATTACATGGGTGATTAGGGCCACAGTGTGATATTATTGACCCGCTACCTTGATATTGGCACGAGGGTCTGCAAATAATTATCAAGGTAAAGGCCAATGATGTCACTCTGCGGTCCTATAGCCACCCGTTTAATAACCTATTTCTTACATTTGTAAAAGATTGGCGAACATTTCAGCAGGTCAGAGTTAGAGCAGACACTATTTCTCAGCATGAAAACGGTTTGAAAAACTCAATTGAGGGAATGGCGCTATCTCCTGACGTCGATGACGTCAAAATGACGGGTTTACGCTATTTGAATAATAGGCGATGGAACTAGTAGCGGCTAGACTTCACGTACTTTACCGGTACGTGTACCCTATACTGTGCATGTGCATAAATCTGAATCGAATCGGGCGAGGATTGTGGTTTAGAAACTGGGGCTGATCGGTACGTGTACGATCATTTTGACAACATTTGCAGCATCGGAGCAGAATAAGACCTTCACCACCTATCCGGGTTCTGTTGCTATAGATTAAGAACAATTATCTTGGCAGCTGGCATATATCGGTTATTGGCCCGTCGCTAGGTCCGTATATGCCCGCTCGGACAATACGACTCATTTTTTTCGACTGATATAGGACCATTTCGAGTGTAAAAAGTTACTATTTGTAGTAACAAATGTAATAAACCTTATTATTAAATATAGGGATTGTATGCCCCAACGGCGGGCATATAGTAATCGCATTGTCCGCCCTTCCGTCCGTCCGTCTGTCCGTCTATCCGTCTGTCCTTCCATCCATCCGTCCGAAATTTCGTTTTTTATCTGTGAATGGATTTCAAAATAACATGGCACAAATGTTCACCACACAAAGACGATATGTCGCGTTCAGCTCCCTGGTCCATGGGTCAAAGGTCAAGCTTCACAGGGTACAATTTGGGGGGGGGGGGGCAATTGTCACGTGACTGTGGCAGCTCTTGTTTTCAAATAGGCACCTGCTTGTGTACATCACAGGGGTCTGGACCGCTTCATAATAACTATATAGTACATATAGACCCCCATGAAGCGGTCCAGCCCCCTGTTGTGTACATAATGAAATATTGTGACCCCCGTAATATTACGACTCGGGTTTATCACCCCCTAATCATAATAATGATATTTGTTGTTCATTGGTCTGAAGAAAACGACAAAGTTTCAGATAAGCAAAATGACTTCAGAAAGGGCAGAAGTAGAATCTACAGTCGATCAAATTTCCTCGATATTATAGAAGCAACAAAGAAGCTGCGCAAATCTACATTGTGCTTTTATAGATTTTAAAAAAAGCCAATGATACCATTAATAGAAAAACATTATGGAATATACTTTCTGACATAGGAATTTGTGGTAAAATGTTTGCAGCTATAAACTCATTGTACAACTATATGACGGCTTGTGTTCGTGTCAATTCTTAATACAGAATGGTTTGATGTAAATTGTGGATTGCGTCGATCAGGGCTGTATAATTTCGTCGATACTTATCAATCTTTTCATTAACGATCGATTTGTCAATGTACCTGAAGTCTTTTAGTGTTGGTGTACCCATAGATGATGAGAAACTATGTATTTTGTTATATGCGAATTATATGGTTTCTACACCAGAATCTGAAGAAGATCTCAAATTACTGTTGTCTGCATTAAACGATTGGTGTGGTTTGAATGATATGCGTGCCAATGCTGCTAAAAGCAATGTTGTTCACTTTTAAAACTCATTCAGTACCACGCACATCATTTAATTTCATATTAGGTGCTAACCGGTTGCTCACTGTAGATATATATACTTATATCTTGGAGTTGTTCTTCATGAAAACCTTGATTACAACGTGACTATTAAGTCCCTTGTCCAGAGTGCCAGTCGAGCGTTGGGCCTTTTGATTGCCAAATGTAAAACCTCAGGTTGTTTTCCCCATGACGTGTTTTCGAAGTTGTACGACTCGGTTATTGATTATAGTGCTTCTAGATAGGGTTATAAAACATATTCTTGTATAGAAGCCGTCCATAACAGAGCCCAACTATTCTTTTTAGGTGTGGTCAAATACACGTCAATTGATGGTGTAGCTGGGGAAATGGGATGGAAGCCACCTTTAAAAGCCCGTCAATGGAAATGTATTGCTTTGTACCATAAGGACCTGTACCGCTTGACGGGAGTCTATACATACTATATTATTATATAGTATGTATAGATTCCCATGAAGCGGTACAGACCCCTATGGTACGGAGAGGTTAAGGGTTAATATATACGCATTGCGCTTTGTTCGTACAGAAAATAAAATCGTTCTTGTAAAAATTGGTACAATAAAGTTCAGTTATATTTTTATGAGAACGACTTGAATATTTATTGTCGTTTAGAATATCCGATCACTCGATTAATTTTTCAAATTGTTGAGGCTAAAACGATTGGTAATTTCTTTAGTAGCTGGCTACGTAGAATTAATAGTTATAGGATATCTGGCCGCGGTCGTAACAAGCTTAGATTGTACAAGTGTTCTAAATCCAGCTTCTCTACAGAACAATACTGTAGAATGGTACTCCCGCCTTTGCAACGGTCAGCCTTTTGTAAATTTTGATTTGGCGTTGCTCCAATTCGGATTGAAACTGGCCGTTATGAGGGTCTTAGTGAGGAGAGTAGAGTTTGTCCATTTTATCTGAACAATAATGTAGAAAATGAAATGCATGTGATTTTGAATTGCAATATGTACAGTGATTTAAGAGAAGAGCTTAGTAATGCATGTGCTTTTAAGCAAGATTTCTTAGACTTAGATGATTTTAATAAATATGTGTTTCTGTTTTCCAATACCAACGTGATGAGGGACTGTGCCAAAACCTGCTTTTACATTTTACGGAGACGGCAAGTTATACTATGTAAATAAACTTGTCATTCTGACCTTTAACTTTGCTTAACAAATTTAAAATTTTGGCATCGGAGTACTTTATCTTGCTTTTGTTGACTATTCTTATTCATTTCATACTATCTTTTTTAAACGTTTTAATATGTTAAATCAGTGTTGCAATGATGAATTTTATTTGTGTTATACTGTGATGTTATAAACTTGTGTGTTATATATGGCATGCAATGTCATTTATACCATCTCTTATAAATCCTTTAAGGAATGGCTCTGCACTAATTGAAAGATTTATTGTATATGTGTTTATAGTTACTGAATGTACACTGATGAGATGTAAATACAGATTCTATCTATCTTGATTGTGCGGTCATTATTTAACCCTTTCCTCTATAAATACGCCTTTCTACGCCTCTGTAAAAGTCACTTTTTGAAACCATTGTGATAAATAGAGCATTTGCTCCATAGAAGCAAATGCTCTATTTATCACAATGGTTTCAAAACTACACAATTGTAAAATTGTCATTTTCTCTAGTAAATGCTCCTTTTCAGTAGATTTATTCAAGGAAGTTGGATCTAAAAATATCATATGAGGGAATTGGTTAAATGTCATGATGGGCAGTGACGACGTTCATTAATATGAGATAGGTGTACATATCATATCGTTTTATTGATCAAAAGTCGTAGCCTTCTAAGTTCTTTATGACATGTCGACATGGGTCGTCTCAATGTCAAGTCATTGTGCTATTAACCACGTATGTGGTCGTATAGCCCAGTCAATACAATACTTTTACAATAAGGCGTTTTATGATGCTATCTGATTCTGGTGTCAGTTATGGTGTCACACCTTGTCTTTTGTTTTCGATGAGTTTGACTGAGTTTTGGTTTAATGGCACTGTATTCATAAAGAGCAGATATTATTTCTTTGGTGAAACGGCAAGGGACAATTCTGTGAAAGTTGTGTGTATGTGCTTCTTGTGTTGAAATTGTGGTTACCCCCTGCATGTTTGGCTTCTGTTCTATATTTGTAATGTAACAATTCAGAGCCACAAATACAGGATGTAGTTTAAGTACTAAAATCTTCATTTCTCTGACAAACTCTATGTTTTGGCCACTCCTTAGTTGTCAAAACATAGGCATAATTGATTTATTCTTGAAATTGTTTAATATTCACATGTTATCTATGCCTCTATAATTATATATAACAGTTGGTGTTGTTATCTCTACCAAGACAATCCATATATACGCTGTAATTAATATTTAGAATTTCGTCGTCTAATGTAGGCCTAGTGTAATATTGCTTCAGTTGAACCGGTCTAATCAGTAATGTGACCACTCAAAAAGGTCCTATTGTTAGGGTTTAAGACAGGTGACAGCTTCATGCAGGATGTACGTTATATAAAAAGCTCCTATCTCCTATAAGAGCTTTATTCATTTTTATGCCCCGCCTTTAGGCGATTGGGGCATTAAGTTTTACCCTTGTCCATCCGTCCGTCCGTACATCCGAAATTTTCGTCAAAGATTTCTTGGCTTGTGTTAGGGGGAATGATTTGATATTTGGTTTGAAGCAATATCATAGTGAGTTGTAACGTGTCTCCCCTTTTCAGGTCTGTCATCCATCTACTTCCTGTTTGCCGACACTTTGATTGAATTTTGGTGATTGTTTAATGACAAAAAAATTCGTCAAAGATTTCTTCGCTTATGTAAGCTGTAATGATTTGATATTTGGTCTGAAGCATAATCATAGTGAGTTGTACCGTGGCTCCACTTTTCAGGTCTATCATTCATCTACTTCCTGTTTGCCGGCGGGGGAATATGTGTCCCATGGACACATTTTCCTTTATTTCATCATGCATTAAGCAACCACCTGCTTTTGAAGGGCAATATCTAATTGTCGCTTTAGAGAAGTTTTACCGAATAAATATCACATGTTATTATATACATGTACCTGTCAATGTTTTTTCAGAGATTTCTCAGTTAGATAAGTCCATATTTGATGTCGTCACTAGTAATGATATCGGTTTGCATTCCATGTATTTTTAGTACAGTAAAACCTCTATATAACGGCCACTAAATTACATCAAGCATTTTGTGTTAAAAGCAGGTGGTTGCTTAAAACAAGTTGAAAGTAGAACAGAACGCTCTTATAGGAATGTTCTGTTTTACTTACACCTTGCTTTAAGCAGCCACCTGCCCTAAATACCAACTAATTAACACAATTTAGTGGCCGTTAAAGAGAGGTTTTACTGTAGCAGTATTGACCAAACTGATTAACCTGTACAGTAGTAACAGTACTGGGTCATGCCGAATCCATACTTATATACAGAGCTGCAGATGAAGGTGCGTACTCAAATACTAAAATCGTAATTTCTCCATCAAACCCTATGTTGTGATCGTCTCGAAGAGAATTTCGAGACTATATAGTGTCAATATAATTGCGCTAAGTAACTTCAATTTTGTAACTACAATGTATATAATTATATCTGTGAGTGAATGAGCGCCTTAATTAAGTTTTTATTTTTAATCAATTACTAGTAAACATAGAAATTATAAACACAATGTGAACCAAACATGTTGCGTCTTTTAGCTTTCCCTGGAGCTTTGTTAACCCTTTACTCCGTAGACACACGTTTTAACACTTTCCCTGTTCTATGTTTGTTTCAAATTTCAATACCTACTCTTTATTTATTGATAAAATAGTTATAATGGAGTATATAAGCTGGATCATTGTACCCATTTTAGAAAGTAAAGAAACAGATCTTTAAAATTCTGTTAGCAAACAGAGTAGACCCTGATCAGACGGCTCCTCTAGGAGCCGTCTGATCTGGATCTACTCTGTTTGCAAATGCGTGAAAACACGTTTATATTAGGGAACGGGTTAAAGTATGTACATGTATCTTCAAATAGTGTGTGAGCTGTCTGATCAGAAACTCCTGTTTGATCAGATGCATTTACATACATGTTTATGTCTCTGGATTGATTTTGAAATAATTAAGTTCCGATTCGCCAGTTTCTTCCATGACCAAACTTTTCAGGATCCGTATGCAATCTTAAAAATGTACAGTAAAACCTCTCTATAACAGCCACTGAATTATGTTAATTAGTTGGTATTTAGGGCAGGTGGCTGCTTAAAGCAAGGTGAAAGTAAAATAGAACGCTCCTATAGGAGCGTTCTGTTTTACTTTCAACTTGCTTAAAGCAACCACCTGCTTTTAACACAAAATACTTGATGTAATTTAGTGACCGTTATAGCGAGATTTTACTGTATATGATTAGTAGTCATGGTGACAGAATTTTTGAGTAAGGGTTTTAACATGTTTAAGGCTTACGAACTATATATGTACGTGATAAAAAAAACAACCCTACACTTTAACGCTTTCCCTTATGTTGATATAAACGCCTTTTCACGCCTTTGCAAACACAATGCAGTGGACCCAGATCATACGACCCCCTTTTGCTCATGAATATAAAACAGACCTGACTCTGCAGTTTCTACCAATATATCAATAAACCCACATAGACCAGCATGCCATTGTAAAAAATCATCTAATAAGTGTTCATGCAATCGTAACTACTCGCCGTATTCCGTCAGAGTTCGGAATAAGTCTTATTTCGATAGAAGTAGCCGAGGTGTTCCGAGTGATGTTCATGATGTCACAGTTTAAATCAAACCGAAATAAAAATGAATCAGATTTTATAATTTAACCCTTTACTCCATTAACCTTTAGCCTGCTGAGCAAATTATCTTTACAGAATTTTTCACTAACTACATTTTCAAAATGCAAGCTATAATCAATGTGTCTCCCAAAATGCAAGCAGTGTGTCAAACAGTTTGGATCCTGATGAGACGCCGAGTTACTTGGCGTCTCATCTGGATCCAAACTGTTTGCATAGGTATTCACTCATCCTCCCATGAACAGGCTAAAGGTTAAATACGCCTTAGCAAACAGAGTAGCCCCAGATCAGACGGCTTCTATAGGAGTCGTCTGATCAGGGTCTGCTCTGTTTGCTTTTGACGTAATACAGACCTGATTATTTAGTTTCTGCCATGACATAAATTCATGTGTCTGTGCGCTAATTTATGATGGAATAAATATACAACAGGGAAAGGTTTAAACTTCGATCTGTAGCTAAGTCTCGCTTACTTATGATTCGTTCACGCTTTTAAGCCTTTCCCTGTTGTATATTCATGTAAGAAATAAGACGTCATTAATTTTAATAAGAATATTTTTTATAATGGCATATGAACACATGACATTTTGGCTCAGACAGAAGCTGTGGAATCAGATCTATATTACACCATAAGCAAACAGAGCAGACCCTGATCAGACGGCTCCTATAGGAGCTGTCTGATCTGGATCTACTCTGTTTGCAGATGCGTGAAAATGCGCTTACGTCAGGGAAAAGTTGTTAAGAAACTGTTGACCGAATGTCAGATACATGTACGTGGATCGTGGTGACACGCTAATTTCTTTCCAAATGCCAGCTAGGTCGCGATTAGGAGGCGAAAGGTTAAATGTTACTTAAAGACATTACCCAGGTCCATTCAATGATTCTCCCCCCCCCCCCCCCCCCCCCCATTGTTCTCAATAGGCGTGAAAGTAACAGTAAAAGCATGATACAAGTGTGCAAAATATGGCAAGCCGTCTTATTCTGTCTAGAGAGGCCCTGACATACAATTAGTCAAGGGGAACACACTCAAAAGACCATTGTTGGTCAGAACCCAATAGAAGTTTAACCCTTAAGAAGCCTACCACTAACAAACAAAGGGCCATATGCAAACAGGTTGGATCCAGATGAGACGTCAAGTAACTCGGCATCTTATCTGGATCCAAGCTATTTGACAGACAACATTTTCACAAATCTTTACAAACTATGAAGCACTTTCACATCTGAAGCAGACAAGCAATTTAGCAGATGAATATTTTATAAGGATTAAATACATTAAAAAAACCCTGAGCGCTTATGTATATCGGAGATAAAACTCTGGACATTTGGCCTGCAGTAGAATCCATTTAACCTGCAGTGGAGGAGAGCTATAATATGTTCAAAGGCGCCCTAATTAAAGCTGAGAATTCAATTTTGTCTTGTAGAGCTGCCGTTGTTCATATATAAAAAATAAAAACATATACTGCATTAGTGACAATCTAATCAGTTCCAAATCATCAAATGTAAGAGACGGGCCTCACATGGAACGCTCCAGTGGTTCTTGACAGGCAGACTGTTATAGCTCTTACCATGTGCCGCATGCTTTTTCACAGGTTAGCTGTAAATACCCAAGCCGGCCAAGGGAATGTCTTTAACCATTTCCCTGTTGACTATTCATGTAAGAAATGATGACGTCAGGATTATTCATTCGCTGAAGTTTAGTAATGCAATTTTTTAAGGAAATTTGCTAGCTGCTTTGACATAAAATGTAGACTCTGATCTGTGTCATGTCAAAAGCAAACATAGCAATCTCTAGGAGCCGTCTGACCTGGGTCTACTCTGTTTGCAAATGTTTGAAAATGCGTTTATATTAAGGAAAGGGTTAATGTTCGTCATTTGATTTATATGTACATGTATTAGTTTAATATCCACCTCACTTTTAACACCTTTGCAAACAGAGTGACAACTCATATCGAGGGCTTGGTGCAAAACTATTCTAACTCCTTCACAAAGTGAAGGAGTTAGAATAGTTTTGCACCAAGCCCTCGATATAGGAACGGTCTTAACCCTTACCTCCATAAATACGCCTTTCTACGCCTCTATAAAGGTCACTTTTTTAAACCATTGTGATAAATAGAGCATTTGCTCCTTATCACAATGGTTTCAAAACTGCCCAATTCTAAAAGTTTCATTTTCTCTAGTTAATGCTCCTTTTCAGTAGATTTGTTCATAGAGGTTGGATCTAAAAATAGCCTATGAGGGAAGGTAGAAATATATCTCTGTTGAATGGTCGCTATAGCTGTGCTGTACAATAGACGACACAAACATGAGCTATCTTGGATTCTGAAGAGTTACGAAACATTGTCTTGAGTAAAAGCAGAAGCTGATCTGGGTCTCCCCTTTTTTGTTGGGTGTGTGTCATATTCTCTTGATACTGGTCCTATATAACGGGGGGTTTAAGACTCGCTTAGTATGGATATCATAAGTCATATACAAAATGTACGATGTTTAGTTAAAATTATATCATGTGTCTAACCACAGGTGTTCTGCGCGTGCTAACCCCCACCCCCACCCTACCCCAACCCCTCTACAATCCAAAAGTAAAATGAATAAAATACACTAAAATATGCATACATATAGTCAAATCATCATAACATAGCATAACAACCAGTTTCTGACAAACACTCCCGGTGTCAAAATACAATGTATATCCTATGATATACTTGTGTGTCTAACAACTAAACCTTTTGAATGCGGGGAACATGCATACTGCTATTTGCAAACAGTATATATCCAGACCAAAGAAGTCATACGGAGACTTTGCGCAATGTATGCATTCAAAATCCTATAGCAAATTACACCCCTTCAAAGTGAATGGACTCTATTGTTGATGTAAATGACAGGTTTTGAAGTGGGTGGTTCAAGGTTCTAGACGATACAATGTAACACCTATGTGACACATATCTACATCTACATGGTACGAAACTCTGTCATAATTGACCATTATATCTTGTGTGTGCTGCTTGGCGAGAGGAAAGAAGTGAATGATAGGACAGATAGAAAGGGCAGAAGGCATGAAAAGATTCTACAACTGCATTTCTGGACCTCAATGTAAACCTATCTGGCTACCGTAGCGACCAAAGACACCAGGAACCAAGCCGCTTAGCTCTACAGGCGCGGATTTAGAGGGGCGGAGCCGGCGTGCGCCCCCTAAAATTGCCAAAACATTTTTTAGTAATATTTTATATCTATATACAGTGAAATCTCTCTATAACGACCACTAAATTGTGTAAATTAGTTGGTATTTAGAGCAGCCACCTGCCTTTAACACAAAATAATTGATGTAATTTAGTGGTCGTTGTATCTACTAAAAATCAATGATTCAGTAGGAGTGTTTTATTTCCCTCACCCAATTAAGCTCTTTTTCAACATGTATTACAAACACACTATTTATTTATGTCATCAAACATAAAAATCTACGCCCCCACCTCCAAAATAATTTCTAACACCCCCTCCCCAATCTGAAATCCTGGATCCGCACCTGCTCTACAAATTATTAGTCTGCATTTAACTCTTTACACCATAAATACGCCTTTCTACGCCTTTGCGAACAGAGAAGGTCAAGACTGTAGGAGCCGTCAGTTTCTGCCATGGCCATTATTCCCGTGTCATTGTGCTATTATAACAATTAATATCATTAATATTCATGATGCCATTATTTCTTAAATGAATATTAAATGAATATTCATGGAGTAAATGGTTACAGTTGTCCCTTTTGGGTGAGACACTATGGAAAGCTCCCGCTTAAAGGATACCAATTCGGCTATCGAAGCTGTCACTATCCGGTAGAGAATTCCACAATTGTATAACATGGTGAAAGGTACTTGAAAATATCTGTTCTTGCAGAGAACTCCCTCATCTTCAATGAGTCATTTGCCCATGTAAGATTAGACGTGACGGTGGCTTAATCTGATGTTTGCTCATCTATCAATTTGTGGACTACTTTGTAAAGCGTGCTTAGCTGTGCGTTGGCTCTCCTTGATTTCAGACTTTCCCAGCCAAGGTCAACATGTTGCTCACACTGCTGGCGGTCCGGTACCAGGATGTGACGTACCTTGCAGTAAGTTTCTGCACCATCTCAGTCTTATGTTTGGCTGCAGCTGTTTGTGGATTCCCACGGTGACACAGCTGTCTTGTTGAAGCCAGGGCCTGACAAGTGAGAAGTTCGCACCGGCATTGTGTTTGACAAGCTATGTTCAGGTTTATCTGCAGGAATCCCAGCATACTGTTTACCTTCTTCCCAACACGATTTACATGGGCGTTCCAAGACAATGCTGAAGTGATGTTCACACCAATATACTTTGCCGACACCGTGGTTTCTGGTATATGGTATTTGAGTGTATACACATGTACACACGACCACTGACTTTGATCTTGAAATACGGTGTATGTTGCACTTGTGGGGATGGAACAGCATCCCCAAGGTGTATTCTAGGTCTCAATATAGTGTATGTCTTCCTTGAGCTAGTGAAGTCGTTTTCTGTCTTTAACTTGGTGTAGATGATAGCATCATCTGCAAACAGTCGAATTATGGATATAACATAGTCTAGCATTTCATTTACGTGTAAAAGGAAGAGCAGTGGACGAAGGACTGTTCCCCCGGTGTTCCCCACTGAACACTTGGATTCTGTCCGATGTCTGCTGCGTTTGTCCATCCAAGAAGCCTGTAATCCAGTCCAATGCTGACCAACCGATACAGTAATGGCGCGGCCTTGGTAGCAGTTGTTGGTGTGGGACTCTGTCGAAGGCATTGGAGAAGTCCAAAATAATTACACCTGCCTGTGTCCCCTTGTCCAAAGAATCAACCAGCTTATGCGTGAGGGCGATCAGCTGCGTTTCACAGCTTCACATACAAACAAACACAAGCGAGGTTTTACGCAAGCGTAAAGCATGTTTAAGCAGGGTAGGAGATAAAACAGAGAGTAACATTATTATTTAGTAAATTTGATTATGCAAGGACATACACAGTTCTGACCAAAAACAATCAAATGACTTCTGAAATATAAGCAACTGTTCCTCTAAACAGATATGAGTTTTGTTCCAGCTGCTTTTGCTTTGGTTCTTAGCATTTATAACAAACTTTGCAAACATTCTGGATCATGATGAGACCCCGAGTAACTTGGCACCTCATCAGGGTCCAAACTGTTTTTCACTCTGACATTTATTTTGAATATATATGGAAGGGAAAATGCAGCAGACGCCAATGTTTGCAGACATGAACTGTCATTTGCAAACAGTGCAGACCCACATCAGAGAGCTCCTAGCCATATATAAATTAACGGGGTCATAATTTGTGAGTTAGAAAAAGGTAATGTAGCCGGGTAGAGATTGCGGTGAAAAAGTTGATAGGCTTAGACTGTGTAATTGTTGGTAGCTCAGTCGGTAGAGTGTTTGCATGGTAAGCCAAATGCCCTGAGTTCGAGTCACAGTCGAGTCACAACATTTTCACCGTGTTGCATTTGGCGCCCAACGTGGAGCTACAGAAAGTAAAAAAGCATTTCATACAGAATGGACTCAATCTTTGAACATTCAGCATTAAACAATACCACATATGTTGGCTTTTAGAACTATACGCCAACTGTTAAATCCTGATATCCTTTATTCAGATATGAACCATTAACCCCCTTTCCCTGTTTAACCCTTCTCTTGCTGAATTTTAAAATACATTTCCTCCTTCTTTACCCATGTCCTGTTGTATAATTACATATATCTTCACTGTGTACAAGTATTTCGCTGTGCAATCACTGCTGTGGAGTGCACTGGTTGCACAATCACTTTGTAAATATTGCATACCTTGATGAGACAGCTCCTGCAGGAGCTGTCTCATCTGGGTCTCCACTATTTACAGGTAGGTATATTGACGTGAATAGCAAGCGAAGGGTTAATATTCATGTAAGGATCGATATCAAGTAATGAATGTTTATTGGCTGGATTTTCATGATGGTATATGTACACATGCAGAAACTGTAGAATATTATCAGACCTACATGTATAAACAAATATACTTTCGTGTTTGAAATATGTGTGCTTCTAAATGCCTTTTTGTATCGTATTTTTCTCAAATTTATAATACGTAGTATAGTACATGTATTCCTTGTTTTAAATAATGTGCAGGTTATAATCAGACTGCATATTTTTTTTAAAACAATTACTATATAACAACTTCTTAACTGTTACTGAAATTCTTAGCTTTTTCTTATTTTCTTTTCTTTCTTATTATACATTGTATATATCTATGTTTATATGTATGTGATGTATAACTTAAGTGGGTGGAGCTTATGCTAAGACTTGACTCTATAAAAGCAAACAGAGACCCTCGATCGTTTAGGAGCCGTCTAATCTAGCTCTACTCTTTTTTAAAATGCGTGAAAAGGCTTGTACTAAGAAGGGCGCCTGAATACATATTTAGGTGATATCATTGACCGTGTACAATCCGTTTTTATGATACCGATATTTCGGATTGACGAGACCGGAGGATAGCAAATGGAGCCGGGATGTAATAACAACTGAGAAATCGGGAGCCAGCACATTTATTGTCAGTTAGTCTGCAAATAAAATTGCGTGGCTTACAAAAAAGACCCATCATGCAAAGAAAGTAATTCTAGTGGTAAGCTCATAATTAACACATTTATATATAACAGACGATAGACGTGCATACGTTTCCGCATAGCTTACCGCACTATACGCAGATAGTTTAATGATGTTAACGAGTTTTCGTGGATGGGATTTGCCCCCCCCTTACTATAAATAACATAAAGTATTAATACATAAAGTATTATAATATAACAAAATACTGTAACGAAGTACTGAAACAAAGGCATGTTTCATGTTTGTATTGTTTAATCTGTCTATTATGTACGTCCATTAAGCCTTCAGCAATTAAAATTTAACATGCTTTATCTAAATGTGTTTCCTTTATGGATAGTATATTGTAAGATGTATAAATGTATGTATATTATACAATAAGCAAACAGAGTAGACCCCGATCAGACATCTGCTACCAGAGCCATCTGATCTGGATCTACTCTTTTTGTAAAGGAGTAAAAGATGAAGTGTCCAGACAATATATTTATTCAGGAAAAAATTTATACTCAAACGAGTTGTGCACACAAGTGTATGGTGCTTTACTTAATCCTTTACTCCATAAATATGCATTTCTGCACCTTTGGCAATTGTGAACAGAGTAGACCCAGATCAGACTGCTCCTGTAGGAACTATCTGATCAAGGCCAGCCATGTTTACCTAAGGTTAATTGCCATTCATATGTTGAAACTAAGTATTTGCAAACAGTATATTGAGTATATTGTAATTTAGTTTCACTATGTACAAGGAACAGTAATCAGTCTCGCAATAACTTGAATAAGTCAAGTAATCAGACTTAAGAACACTAGCTTTGGACCTTTAAACATTTGTTTGAAACCAGACAGTCAACAGTATGGAATGAATAGCTTAAACCTAAACCCTATGTCATACATATAGTATAGAACAATATTTGTTTGAGGCCAAGCAAACTTGGGCTGTGGTTAAATGATCAATATCACTCCAGTAGCAGTCAGACTGGGACCAAGAGTTTCAACCTTTTCTCACAGTAACGGCCTGTGACGAAACACTAGTACAAGACTCTAGTGGGTCATGCACTCATCCCACAATGAAAGCCTGCAACCATGAGGTCCCGATGTGAGCCAAGCACAAATGTCACCTCTGTTGAACATAGCTATTAATTTTGACTACCAAAAGTAGTAGATAGTTTTATACTGTTTGCTGCCCTGACGTGCACCTTTTCCTGCCTGTAACACTCGAGAGAGGGGTTGGCAGTACACAGAGATAGATAGATAGACTAAAATAATAAATTTTCTTTCCTCTATATCCTGATCATCTGTTTGCTAATGAGATGGTAAAAATATGTGATTCTACAGTTTTTTGCAATGGTAAAAATTTCTGCATTCACATGCCAGTGTAAAAAACCATCGCATTAAAAGTCGTGATGTCATTATTAATTACATGAAAATTCACAGATTAAACAGAGTAGACCCAATCAGATGGGTCCTGTAGTCTGCTGTGTTTGCTTTTGTCATGATATAGATGTAGTGGAAACTTCTGGATGGAATGGCATTAAACTTTATAGGAGTGGTTAAAGGCAAGCAGTGCATGCTATCAAAACGTATTTCATGAACCTTTTCCAAGAGTTTTTCATGGACTTTTTCGAAGAGTTATCATATGTCCCTTTCATTTGTTTTACAGTATACAGTTGAACTTCGATATCTAGAACTCGGATAACTCAAACTAAAAGTTCAGTCCTTCCAAAACTTACAATACAGAATTGCTCTAAATGTATCGCTATAGATATCTAGAAACATATGTGACAGCTTAATACAGGTCAAAAGTAATGCTGAAAGCTCCTACAGGAGCTTTCAGCATTACTTTAGACCTGTATTAAGCAGTGAGTCCGAGATATTGTTCAGATTAGAAATCGGGTAACCTGAACTTCTGTTATATCGAACATATTTGTATAGTCCCTTGAAGTTCGAGATATCGAAGTTCAACTGTACATATCATATATCAGCATGCTGATGAGCAATTCTGTGACCTTTTTCTAGATAACATTCAAGTTGGCCGACTGGCAGCCAATTTTTTTTAATTTACTTGTATAACAAACTGTACCCTTAATTTCATCTGCAGTTTCAAAGAACTTCAAAACAAATTTGGAAGTCTAGTTTGTGTTCAAGGTAGTGTTGTGGGGTATTTTAATTACTATTAGTGATAACTCTAGTTATTGAACAGTGGGAAATGATGTTTATTTTATGATCCAGGTCAGTGATATGTAGACAGGTTTCCAACATGGACATCAAAGACAAGGATGATATGGATTTGGCTGCAGTAGTCTCTCACACAGACGAAACAAATGATGCTGAGTATCAGCAAGCCAGCAAGACTGTATCAGGTCCTTTTGATGTACAATCTGACCCAGGGACAGATGAGGAAAGCTCTGATGACCAGGATGGTCCAACTGCTCCTAACAATCTACTGTTCTTCTCGAAGTCTGGAGAGGTGACCTCAGCACCAAAAGTTCCACAGTCTGACCATCAGTCAGACTTACCGGAGGAAACCCCTTCCTCTGTCACCAATGATTTGCTTGACGAATTGAAAATGGAAGAAGGTAACCGTAAAGTTAAAGCTGATTATGTTATAATATAAAGTATTTCTTTGTAATGTTTGTCTGCTAACAACAAATTGCATATTGATAGACAGATTTCAATTTGGCACACATTGTAATAATGGATAGATGGTTTGTACGGTACAAGAACCACACATCTAACATTGTCCATTTTAGAGTATCTCCCTTTTCTTATATATTATTCTGAAATAGATTTTGTGTGCTATGTCTTTACATGCTGCTGGCATTACTATTGTCTTTACCACAATATGTATGCATTTGTTTTTGAAAATTGCATTTTCCCATTTAAGGACAAAAAATTCACTCTGGCTCGCTGAGAAGCCTGGCTAGCTCAACTGCCCCGAGAGCGCCATCACCGGGGAACTATCACAGGTTTGATTCTCCTTTAAGCTCTGTATCAAGAAGAAAATCCAACAAACATCCCAGTATAGTTTGCTCTATGTCTCATCATGGCTCTTCTATCATGAACCTGTCCCTTCACAAGGAGGACTCGCTACTAAGTCTGCACTCTGAGGATAGTTTCCACATGCCAACCCATACAGTGATATCACCGAACTCACCAATGCCTGTATCTCAGCCAACTGCTCAACCAGCTCAAAAAACCACTGGTCGTTTTTCTGTTAGTCCAGCACAAAGTATTTCTATTTCAAATACGTTTAAGAAAAAGGCCAAAGGGCGTGTTCAGTCAAAGAGTGAATGTAGTCATGATTCATCAGCTGGGGGAGGGAGGCTTAGTCCTGAGCCTCAGATGCAGTTTGAGATGTCAGATATGTCTTTGCATGAGCAGAAGGAGGAGGAGGTGGGAGTCAACAACTTAGAGGAGGACGAGTTGTCAGATAAAGAGGATCACGACCTGCCCTTGCTTAAGAGAAAAGATCTTGGTAAGTTTGCTGGACTACATGTATGTCATTAGGAATACACAGATACTGGTCGAAAGAAAATTGTTCAGATTATTTTTTTGACATATAACATTTTGGTATATAACTTCTATAAATATATCATATACATTGTTATGTATGATAATATACAGTAAAACCCCGCTAATGCGACCACCTAAAAGAGATATAATTATGGATGGTAGATGCAGGCGGTAGCTTAATGCAGGACAAAAGTAATGCAGAAAGCTCCTAGAGGAGCTTTCTGCATTACTTTTGTCCTGCATTAAGCAACCACCTGTTTATAAAGGCCTTCATGTTTATTGATTAAGTGGTCGCATTATAGGGGTTCTACTGTATTTGTTTAACGTTTTATTCTATGACTATTCATGTGAGAAATTGATATTAGTTAGATTACTCTATAATGGCACATGAACACAGACATTATTGCCATTGCAGAAAATGTAGAATCATATCTATATTATTTTACATGCAAATAGAGTAGACATCTGATCAGACAGCTCCTACAGGAGCTATCTGATCTGGGTCTATTCTGTTTGCAAAGATGTAGAAAGGCTTATTTATCCCTCTAATCTATAAATACGCCTTTCTACACCTTTGCAAACAGAGTAGTGGGTCCCAGATCTGATGTCTCCTGTAAGAGCTGTCTGATCAGGGTCTGCTCTGTTTGCTTATGAATTAATATACCGGTAGATATGATTTTACAGTTTCTGCTATGGCCAAAACTTCCTTTGTCCGTATACTATTAATCAAATTAATATTCATGATGTCATTAATTCATACATGAATATTCATGGAGTAAAGGGTTAAGGAATAAAGAGTTTAGGTCAACACACATTTCCATTGAATATTCAGGGTTGAATGGAACTTTCTTCTTCCCAATACAAGTTGTTGTAGTTTATTAGCTTCACTTTTTTAAAAAAAGTGGAGTTATTGGTTTACCTTTTTGTTATGGTCCATTTCTCAGAAACCATCAAAGATATTTGGTTCATATTTTGTATGTATGTTTACTATCACAAGGGAAACTCATTTCACAAGGGTAGGTAACACTAAAATTAATTTTGCCATAATTATGCCCCTTTTTCGACTTAGAATTTTCATTGTTGGTTAAGTTTTATGTTGGTTAAGTTTTATGTTAAGGTCCATGTCTCAGGAACTTTCCAAGATATTTGGTTTAAATTTGGTATGCATTTTAACTATTACAAGGGGGTCCATTTCACAAGGGCAGGTAACGCTGAAATTAATTTTGCAGAAGTTATCTCCCCTTTCTGACTTAGACTTCCACTACACTATCCAGCACTAAAGAAAGTGGAGCGCGCTGTCTGCAGACAGCTTTTGTTTATCTTACTTTTTGACTTAATTTAACAGATATAGACCCCAAGGCATCAGAAGAAACAGTGCAAAATGTTGATATAGACTTTGATGCATATTTGGCGGAAGTTGACGAGAACCAGCAAACAATCATGTCACGAGCCTCCATCAACACACAAGATAGTGCCATGTTTGAGCATGCCCCTCTGCAGTGTGGAAACATACGCTTTGTTAGAGATACAAGTGGCCTCATGACTGAAGTGAGTTTATGGGAAAAGGGATTGCATTGATGATGTTTATTCTTTGCATGTAATTTCTTAAATTGAAATAACCTGGTATTGTTTAACCTTTACTCCATAAATACATGTCCTTTCTTTGCCTTTGTAAACAGAGTAGACCCAGATCAGACGGCTCATATAGGATCTTCCTGATCAAGGTCTGCTCCATTTGCCTATGATATAATACTGATATGATTCTAATGTTTCTGCCATGGCCAAACATTTTTATTTTTGTCCATGTAGATAAACTAAACTCTATAATCTAATTATTTATGATGTCCTTATTTCTTACATGAATATTCATGGAGTAAAGGGTTAATGCAAGTGTGATGCCGAGTAACTCGGTTTTTCAGGATATTTACTAACATGCGGTTTAATGATTTTATATATATATTTTTAAATAAGGAAGAAAATATGCTTACACATTAAAGTTTTATCTGTGATCTCCCTCAAATGTGAGCTTTCTCCATAACTGAAATCTTGTAATAGCTTCCACCTGCCTTAACCCTTTCCCTCATACACACACTTTGTCACATCTTTGCAAACAGAGTAGACCCAGATCAGATGGCTCCTGTAGAAGCCATCTGATCAGGGTCTGCTTTGTTTGCTTATGAAATTACAATAGATCTGACTACAGTATCTATTAATACCAACAATTCCACTGTACAAAATGTATGTCATTATAAAAATTTCAGCTAATAAATATTGTGATATCATTATGAACATTCAACAGGGAAAGTCCTTCGGATATATCAGTGCTTTACACTGGGCATCTAAAAGAACCAGAGAAAGTCTGTCAATAATAAGAATAGGGCATCAAATAGGGCATCATGTCCATGTCCAGGTTTCTTTTTATCCTCACACGTTAATTAACACAAACGAACAAATCGACAGGGAAAGGGTTAAAGACCATGTACATGTATTTGACTTCTTTTCAGTGGCCATAATAAAGAGGTTTTAAAGTACACTGTTTAAATATTGTACATGTTTTCTGTATTTAAAACGAAGCATTTATGCTTATCATAACAGATACAGAAATTTATTAAGGCGAAAGTTCACTGAAAAATAACATATTTGCATCAGGTAATCAGTTTTCATGAGCAATACCGGTAATTGAATTTACTCATATTAATATTCTAGTGGTTAGATGAAGCACAACACAACTAATGTCTTTACATGTATTTATGTCATATAACAATATCAAAAACATCAAGCATCTGGAATGCAGTGCATTGCTTGGATACAGTTTCAGAAAAACAATTATGGGCAGAGATAGTTTCATCTGTCTGGTGAAAAATATGCTTCATCAACTCAACCATTATTTATGATACTAATCATGTAAGATTTTAAATAGAAATTAGTTTTCTTCCTTCTCTTTCAAAGCCTTCCAAACTACCACACATGCATGTTTGAAATGTTGTTAGTTTTCATGAATGTCACAGGTCTTCACGGCGGTTCTGTGGCAAATAGTGTGGCTTGCCAGGTTGGGATTTGGAAACTTCTAGAGCCATTGTCTCAGCGATACAGGAACTCATAACTCTCTTGCTACATAGTTATTATACTCTCAAAAGTTTGAGGGTTGTGTATAGGAGTCACCATGTTGGCTAGTTAGTTGGGGGTCGATCATACTGTCAGTTAGTTTTTTTTGTCTGCAGATGACAATGTGTGCAAATGACACAAACTAATCATGCAAAGAATTATTGCAAGCATACAGAATGAGATAATCATGGATTGTTGTTTTTTCTAGCCAAAGAAGCACTACATGTGTGTGAACTACGACACACCCCTGGACCAGGTGACCCAGTTTATGTCCAAGTACTGGGGTATGAGGAATCCCAAGATTGTTCTGTCTGTGATCTCAGCAACTGAGAGCTTCAAACCCTGGAAAAGCCAGAGACAGAAAGATGATTTCCAGAAAGGCATCATGAAGGTAATTCTGAGGAATACAGCATTCCATGTTTAGCTTGTCTGTTTTGAAGAACAAATACAAGCTATTGTCGTATCTCCAGTGTCTGTGTTTCATTGTTGTCGTCATTGTCGTCCAGAAACTTGAACGTTAGCTATTATTTCTTTACTATACATGTATATGCAAATCTTAACAAATTTCACACTTATTCATCATCACAAGAGTTACCATCTAACAAAGAGCCATAATTATGTCTCCCCCATTTATGGGGAGATATATTGTTTTTGCCAGAGTTGTCTGTCTGTCCGTCCGTCCGTCTGTCCGTCCGTCCGTCCGTCCGTCCGCACTCACTAATGGGTAGTTGTGTGACTTTTTCTAACTAGTCGCACAAGTAAAATCATTAACCTGGCCATCTCTTGTGACATTAACCTGGCCATTTCTTGTGACATTAACCTGGCCAGTTGTTGGACATAGGGTTAGGGTTAGGGTTAGCTTCCAGATCATTCTTTTCCAAAGTTAGAGCCAAAAATAGTTTTTCTTTTGGGACTAGTCCCACAAGAAAAGATCAAAGGAAAAAGTCACACAACTACCCATTTGTTAGCATGTCCGTCCGTCTGTCTGTCTGTCCGTCACAAACTTGTGTCGCGCGTATCTCTGAAACCAGTTGGGCTAGAGTCACCAAACTTCACAGGAATGTTCACCAGCATGAGTTGTTGTGCACCTGGGGTTTTTGAATTATCTCCCCCTGATAATTTTGGAGTTATTGCCCCTGATGACTTAAAATTAGAAAAACTTTGTGTCGCGCGTATCTCTGAAACCGCTAGTACTAGAGTCACCAAACTTCACAGGAATGTTCACCAGCATGAGTTGTTGTGCACCTATGGTTTTTGAATTGTCTCCCCCTGATAATTCTTGAGTTATTGCCCCTGATATGAATACTTAAATTTATACAAACTTTCTGTTGCACATATCTCTGAAACCAGTAGGGCTAGAGTCACCAAACTTCACAGGATTGTTCACAAGCATGAGTTGTTTTGCTCTTGGTTTTTTTTAATTGTCTCCCCCTGTTAATTTTGGAGTTACCTCCCCTGATGACTTAAAATTAGACAAACTTTACTTAGTGTTGTGCATATGTCTGAAACCACTAGGGCTATAGTCACCAAACTTCAAAGGAATGTCGACCAGCATGAGTTGTTGTACAACTGGGATTTTTGAATTGTCTTCCCTTGATAACTTTGGAGTTATTGCCCCTGATATGATTACTTAAAATTAGAGAAACCTTGTGTCATGCATATCTTTAAAACCACTAGGGCTAGAGTCACCAAACTTCACAGGAATGTTCACCAGCATGAGTTGTTGTGCACCTGGGTTTTTTGAATTGTCTCCCCCTGATAATTCTTGAGTTACTGCCCCTGATATGTTAACTTAAAATTAGAGAAACTTTGTGCTGCACATATCTCTGAAACCAGTAGGGCTAGAGTCACCAAACTTCACAGGAATGTTCACCAGCATGAGTTGTTGTGCATCTGGGTTTTTTAATTGTCTCTCCCTGATAACTTTGGAGTTACTGCCCCTTATGACTTAAATAAGAGAAACTTTACTTTGTGTCACATGTATCTCTGAAACCACTAGTACTAGAGTCACCAAACTTCACAAGAATGTTGACTAGCATGTGTTTTTGTGTACCTGAGGCTTTTAAATTGTCTCCCCCTTACACTTGTGTATTGGAAAGAGGATGGGAGGGGGAGACATCTGTTTTTGTGACAAAAACAAACCTCTAGTTCTGTAATGCTTTTATACAAAATTATGCCCCAGATGGACTTCGGAAATAAAAATCCAGAGCATGTAACATTTTTTTTTTGCAGGCAGCCAATACAACTGAGATGTGGATTATCACTAATGGTATAGATGGGGGTGTGTCCAAGTATATTGGTGATGCCGTCAGTGAGCACAACATAGAGCAGCAAAACAACCACCTGCTGATGAACCCAGTTCTCTCCAGTGAGGAGCTGAGAAAGAAGAGACTAACAGTGATAGGCATTGTGCCCAAAGACATTGTGCCGTATGGAATATACTTTGATGGAACTGTGAGTATTTGACAACTGGTCCTGTGGTTATAAACCAGTTTGTTTGAATCTGAGCTCATTCTCAAGCATCTGATTGGACAAATTTAAAGCAAGCTGACAATCAGACTAATCAAATACTCAGACTCAAACTCAGAAACTGTAGGCCTTGATTTTTTTGTTTCCGACCCCAAGTTATCCCTTTCTTGACAACACCAAAGGTGACTGTAGGTCTGCACTCAGTCCGTCTGGCTGTCACACTTTAGTTGTCCAGACTTTTTTCTAAACCTTAGCAGATATTGAAATGATATTTCGTATGTACAGGGTAGTTTTATTATAATGAGTTACAGATCAAGTTCGAATTTTGTTATGCTACATTAATTTTTCATGGAATTACAGCAGTTGGACTTAGAATATTTCAGCATAAGAATATTTCAGCATAAGAAAATATTAAATATTAATAATCTGTTTCTTATTTCAAAACAAATTACATTTATATCATTTATATTCAGCTGTAAATCCCCAAGTTATTCACTTTTCCTAGCTGGTAGGGGAATTCGTATTGCAAAAGCAATACTCACAGAATGCTTGTTGTTTTTGGTCATTGTTTTGTCAGCCTTAGGCAATATCAAACCAAGATCTGGCCACTCAGGCGCAAGCCTTTTGGTATACTGTGCCTCTTTCCACCTTTTGTCATTTAGTTTATATTAATTAGTTGAAACGCCTTGAAAATTTCTGCAAAAATTAAATCAGAAACAATGCAAAGAAGACTACTTCAGAGCAACAGATAAACATGGGTACTCAAGTACTAAAATCATCATTTCTCCACTGAACCCTATGTTTTGACCACTCTTTAGAATCATATAGGGTTTGATGGAGAAATAAAAATGTTAATGTTGTAAATGTTTTAATTTATCCTGACCTCTACTACTTTCAACATGAAGTCACAGATCCAGGGATATTTATTTAAACCCTGTACTCCATGAATTTCTATATTGGCACATGAACACATGAACTTTGTCCGTGGCAAAAACTGCTGAATCAGATAAAGTAAAAAAGTACCTAGTTATAGTCTACTTTAAGTCCGAATGACCGCTCAGCCGACTGTACATAGATCTATATCATTCCATAAGCAAACAGAGCAGACCCTGATCAGACAATCTCGACAGGGACAGGGCATTAAATGGTGTATCTATTGACTAAGGGTTATATGTAACTTTGATATTGTGAAACATAAAAGGATTGAAATACACATGGCTGTGTCAGCTTTGTTGCGAATGATTTATTTTGTCTGGCAATTTTCACAACATTAATAAATACCATGAGGGGAAAATCACCAACCTTTTCATGAATAAAGTGTTGAACATGAATATTAAATGATAGATCAACCGTACTTTAAATTGTTTATCTATAAACTGTGACACAACCTGTGTTAGAGTATCATTAACCCTTTCCCTCATATAAACGTGTTTTCATGCATCTGCAAACAGAGTAGACCCAGATCAGACGGCTCCTAGAGGAGCCGTCTGATCAGGGTCTGCTCTATTTGCTAATGGAATTTGATAGATCTGTTTCTATACTTTCTAAAATGACTACAATGTTCCACCATCCATATTTCATTGTAACTATTTTGTCTTTATTTTATTGTAACTTATCTTGACTTTGGTCTCCATATACAAACTGTTTAAGAAACAAGCCGAATAACCACACTTCTGGAACTTCATAAATTCTGTTGACTGTGACATTATCTGTGATGGTGAAACTTGGCTTAGTCACTCTTTTTGTAATGCCAAAATTCTGCTGCCAATCAGCGTTTATAAAATACACAGAGTCATAGAGCTGACTACTTTGGCAAAGTCTCATCATTATCAGAGACAACATTGTCAGTGTGCTAGTTGAAGTAGATATCCTGTGTGAAGTTGATATCCCTACATCTAGTTCCAAAAAGTTGAGTAAATTAACAATCAATCTTTGATCATTAGCTCAGCCTACAGACTCAACCAAAAACAATGACAATTATGTCTCAGAACTCTTTATTCCTTTACCTTATGAATATTCATTTAACCCCTCCCTTTATATAAACGCCCTTTAACGCATCTGCAAACAGAATAGACCCAGATCAGACTACTCCTATAGGAGCCGTCTCGTCTGATCAGGGTCTGCTCTGTTTGCTTTTAATTATGAAAATTTCAGCTAATAAATATTCACGATGTTATTATTTCTTCCATGAATATTGAGCAGGGAAAGGTTAAGAAATAATGACATCATGGATATTAATTTGATTCGATTGTTGTAATGGCTCATGAATACAGGACTATTAGGCCATGGCAGAAGCTGTAGAATCTAATCCATTTTATTTTGTAAGCAAACAGAGCAGACCCTGAATAGACAGTTCCTGTAGGAGCCATCTGATTTAGGTCTACTGTGTTTGCATGGGCATAGAAAGGCGTATATATATGGACAAAAGTATCATGGTCATAGATGCTGAATTACCATAGAAAAATGTTTTTCAGACAATGACTTTAGTAAGGAGAGATCAGATACAATGTTATAGTGCCTGAGCTTAACTGGGTATAAGAAGTGCTTGTATGGAGTTAATAGTTGGGACTGAACAAAGAGAGTGAGTGACAAGCAGTCTAAGTTTTTATGAATTGCCAATTGACCCTGCATCTCATTCTGACCCAAAATGTTGGCAATTTAATTCATTTATGACTAGTGTCTCTAACAAGGGACACAGACAAACAGTGTAGACCTAAAGAGTTGCTAAAGGAGCCTTCTTATCAGAGTTTGCACTACAGTAAAACCTCTCTTTAATGGCCACTAAATTACATCAAGTACATGTATTTTGTGTTAAAGGCAGGTGGCTGCTTAAAGCAAGGTGAAAGTAAAACAGAAGGCTCTTATAGGAGTGTTCTGTTTTACTTTTACCTTGCTTGAAGCAGCCACCTACCCTAAATACCAACTAATTAACACAATTTAGTGGTCGTTATAGAGAGGTTTTACTGTATTTACATTACAAAATATCTTATGAAGGTCACAAAGGCAAAAAAGGTCTTGTAGAAACACACCTGTAAATGAAAATAATTTAGATTAGTTCATCATACATATTTAAGCAAATGCACTTTAATAGAAAATTAGGCTTAACAGTTTACTTTATGGAAACTCCCTTTCATGCCTTTGTTAACAGGGTAGACCCATATCAGATATCTCCTGTTGGAGCTGTCTCATCAGGAGGGTCTACACCGTTTGCCTACAAATTTGATTCTAGTTTCTGGCAAGGCTAAGACATTCTGCATTCATATATCATTATAAAAATTCAGCTTATAAACAATAATGAGATTTCTCACATGAATATTCATGAGGAAAAAAAGGGTTAAATGGATTATGGTTTCACAAAATTCATCAGTTTTACACACATCTGTATAATTTAGGAGGGTGTGCAGATTAAAAATGTTGGCCAGAAGGTCAGTGGAGACATCTACGAGCTGAATCCTGACCACACCCATTTCATCATGGTGGAGGATGACTCTAGCGATGCTGCGTATGGAAATCTGCGGTGCATGATAGAGAAACAGCTCAAAACCAAGATCCGCAGACATTCAGTCAGGAGAATTAATCGTCTCATGAGCACAGGTATTTTAATAGTGTAATTCTAGATTAAACCCTTTCCTCCATAAATACGCCTTTCTACGCCTCTGTAAAAATCACTTTTTGAAACCATTGTGATAAATAGAGCATTTACTGCTTAGGAGCAAATGCTCTATTTATCACAATGGTTTCAGAACTACAAAAATTCTAAAAAAAATCCTTTTCTTTAGTTAATGCTCCTTTTCAGTAGATTTATTCAGATGTTGGATCTAAATATAGCCTATGGGGGTATGGGTTAAATAAAAGTGATTAATGCTTTACTCCAAATGTATGCCCTTAAACGCCTTTGCAAACAACCTAGACTCATATCAGGTTTGTCCAGGGTCTGCTCTGTTTGCTTATGGAATAATATACATGTAGATATGATCCGCAGACATTCAGTCAGGAGAATTAATCGTCTCATGAGCATAAGTATTTTAATAGTGTAATTCTAGATTAAACCCTTTCCTCCATAAATACGCCTTTCTACGCCTAAATATAGCCTATGGGGGTATGGGTTAAATAAAAGTGATTAATGCTTTACTCCAAATGTATGCCCTTAAACGCCTTTGCAAACAACCTAGACTCATATCAGGTTTGTCCAGGGTCTGCTCTGTTTGCTTATGGAATAATATACATGTAGATATGATTCTGCAGTTTCTGTCATAATAAAAACTTCCTGCAGAACAGATTTTCTCTGGTTCTTTTAGATGCCCAGTGTATAGCACTGATACATTGGACCTTGGTTTATAGTCTTGTCTGAAGGACTTGGTCCGGTGGAGGATCAAACCTGGGACCCCTTGGCAGAAACAGTAGAATCAGATCTATATAATTCCATAAGCAAACAGATTAGACCCTGATCAAACATCTATAGGAGTGTCTGACCTGGCTCTACTTTTTAGCTCACCTGAGCAAAGCTCAGGGTGAGCTTTTGGGATACTTGAATGTCCGGCGTCCGGCGTGCGTCATCCGTCGTCAACAATTTGCTTGTGAACACTCTAGTGGTCACAATTGTAGTCGAATCTTCATGAAACTTGGTCAGAATGATTGTCTTGATAAAATCTCGGACGAGTTCGAAAGTGGGTCAAGTTGGGTTAAAAACTAGGTCACTAGGTCAAATAGTAGGAAAACCTTGTTAACCCTCTACAGGTCACATTTTTAGCCCAATTTTCATGAAACTTGGCCAGAATGATTGTCTTGATAAAATCTTGGAGGAGTTTAAAAAATGGGTTATGTGGGGTAAAAAACTAGGTCACTAGGTCAAACAGTAGAAAAACCTTGTGAACACTCTAGTGGTCACAATTTTAGTCCAATCTTCATGAAAACTTGGTCAGAATGAATGTCTTGATAAAATCTTGGACGAGTTTGAAAGTGGGTCAAATGGAGTTCAAAACTAGGTCACTAGGTCAAACAGTAGAAAAACCTTGTGAACACTAGTGGTCACAATTTTAGTCCAATCTTCATGAAACTTGGTCAGAATGAATGTCTTGATAAAATCTTGGACGGATTCGAAAGTGGGTCAAGTGGAGTTAAAAACTAGGTCACTAGGTCAAACAGTAGAAAAACCTTGTGAACACTCTAGTGGTCACATTTTTTGTCCAATCTTCATGAAACTCAGTCATAATGATTGTCTCGATAAAATCTCAAAGGAGTTTGAAAGTGGGTCATGTGGGGTTAAAAACTAGGTCAAATAGTAGGAAAACCTTGTGAACACTCTAGAGGTCACATTTATAGCCAAATCTTCATGAAAATTGGTCAGAATGATTGTCCAAATAAAATCTTGGACAAGTTTGAAAGTGGGTTACATGTGGTCAAAAAGTAGGTCACTGGGTCATATCTTAGAGAAATCTAGTTTACACTCCAGTGGCCACATTTTAGCCCAATCTTCCTCAAACTTGCTCAGAGTGTTTGTCTTGGTAATATCAAGGTTGAGTGTGATCATGGGTTGGGTGGGAATAAAAAGTAGGTCACTAGGTCAAATCTTAGGAAAAATTACTTCAGAGGGCACATTTTTAGCCCAATCTTCATTGGTCAGAATCATTGTCTTGATAAAATCAATATACTAAATCTTCGAAAATCTTGTTCTGCAGAACCACTGCTCATGATCCACTGCTCATGATCCACTATCAACATTGTTCATATATTGCCCCTAAGGTCAATATTGACCCTACCCATGGGCTACCCAGCAAAAATCTTAAATCTATGGTAATCAGGTGAGCGATTTAGGGCCATCTTGGCCCTCTTGTTTTGCAAAGGCATTTAAAGGCACATTCTTTATGGAATAATAAGTTGAAAGTCTTGTACCTGTTTTCCAGTAATGCTTACTGTATTCTAATATGCTGTAATCTATTTCTAGTTAGTAGTTATGTGACTATTTTCCAGGCTCAAACTCTGACCATTGCTTTGCAACTGAAAAGAAATGTGATGATCCTCAGAATCTGGTGCCTGTTGTTGGGTTGCTTGTCCAAGGCACTCCCAAGAATATTGACCAGCTACTCTTCTATGTCCAGAACAAAATGCCGGTCGTTGTGATGAAAGGCAGTGGTGGCCTTTCTGATATGATTGGTTATGTTTATGATGAATTTGAGGAAAAGTAAGAACTGTCTTGTACTTTATTAATGAGTATATTCTGTTTGATGTTGCTTTTGTTAACACTTTCCTTCATAAAAATGCTTTTTCATCCCTTTGCAGACAGAGTAGACCCAGATCAGAATTCTCCTGTAGGAGCCGTATGATCAGGGTCTGCTCTGTTTAGTTAATGAATTATATAGATATGATTTTACAGTTTCAGCCAGTACCAAAAAATCCTGTGTACATATGCCATTAAAAATATTCATGATGTCATTGTTTCTTGGTCCAGATTATTTTGTAGGTCCTCAAGATTGACACAGTTTGACAAACACTCTCTGTTTATGAATGAAAATGATATAAAAATTTACTTTGATAGTATTGAAGTAGAAATTAAGTTTTTCATAAAACCCTTGATATAATGTGAATTGAAGATGTCACCAGTATGAAATCTTCGACAAGTACATGATGTTGAATAGGAAATGCTGTTGTAAGTGACCTTGAGATACTGTATGAATGGTAAAGAGGCAATACAGACTAGTGGATGGTTTTGGACCCAGATCAGATTGCTCCTGTAGGAACTGTTACATTCCAGACCCTAATGAGTCTGCTGAGTTTGCTCATTTAATTGTATAGATCTGATTCTACAGTCTCTGCTTTGGCTAAAACTTCATTTTATTCATATATACAGGGCAACATATAACAGTTTGTACTCAAATACTGACGTCCTCTTTTCTCCCCCCAGACCCTATGTTGTGGTAGATACTAAAGTCGTCTTTTCTCCCCCCAGACCCTATGTTGTGGTAGATACTAAAGTCGTCTTTTCTCCTCCAAGCCCTTTGTTGTGATCATTCTTTAGAATCGTCTTTTCAGGACGATTCTGAAGAGCGGTCACAACATAGGGTTTGATGGAGAAATAAAAAGTTATTCTTGAAAATGTTTTAATTTATGCATATAATCAGAACCTCTGCTATGAATATAAAAAAATATCTAATTAATATTCATGATGTCATTATATCTTTGAAGGTATTCATGAGGTAAAGAGTTTACATGGCAGTTTAGTTACGGTTTTACATGTTATCTATCATCAAGCAGCATATTATGTATCGTAGTCCTGCATAAACATGTAGTTTTCCAAAGAGGAGCATATGGCTTTTGTTGTAACTTAGTATCACTGCTTACTTGTAAGCTCTTTCTTATTGGAAGGTATTGTGATGAAACAAAAGTAAACAGAAACAGTTTCAGTAGCCTCGATCTGCCAATAGTATGTAAAATTTTGAAATTTTAATGAGCAGTACAACACAGATCTTGGACGATTGCTGTATTCATGCAAAAAATGATTACAACATGAATATTTATTAGCTCAGTTTTTATACATGTAATATAAAATTTTCAAGGGCATTTTTGGCTTGGACAAAAATGGTAGAATCAAATCTATATCATGTCAAAAGTAAACAGAGCAGACGCTGATCAGATGGCTCCTATAGGAGCCATCTGATCTTGGTCTATTTTATTTACAAAATTATGAAACTTCGTTTATATGAGGGAAATGTCAATCTGTATGCTAAAGTCAAGATGCATATTTCTTTGACAAAAGCAGTGTTCTTGTTTTCCAGGGGATATGGTGATCCAGACTATGAAGAGAATTTCCTCAAACCAGAGCTGATTAAAATGATCACACGGAACTATGGATCTCTTTTTGATGACAATGACATGGGCAAATTCATTCTGAGAGACAAAATCATACAGAGTGTCAAATTGGCCAATGACGTAGGATGGAATTTGTTGCTTTTCATCATGAAATTTCATGTTGTTTTTTTCTTACATGAATATTAAACAAGGAAAGGGTTAAGATTTTATCATATTTGAATAACACACTCTGAATTTAAACATGGCGGTTTGTGGGTATCCATGTCCTATTGACATATTTCTATATTTCTAATTTGTTAAAATAATTTTTATGCCCCCCAGATCAAATCTGGGGGGCATATTGTTTTTGCCCTGTCTGTTTGTTTGTCTGTTTGTCAGCAACTTTAACATTGGTCATAACTTTTGAGTCAGTACAGATAGAAACTTGATATTTGGCATGCATTTGAACCAGTAGATATACAGCCTTGATACTGGTATGCATGTGTATCTCATGAAGCCGCACAGTTTGAGGGGTGACATGTCAAGGTCAAGGTCATCCTTTATGGTCAAAGGTCACCAACTTTTAACATTGGCCATAACTTTTGAACCATTAGAGATACAGACTTGATATTTGGTATGCATGTGTACCCCATGAAGCTGCACAGTTTGAGGAGTGACATGTCAAGATCAAGGTCATCCTTCAGGGTCAAATATCATATCAAGGGGGCATAGTGTTTCACAAACACATCTTGTTTTTTTATCAAATATCAACAGATGCTACATAACTAGTCTAAGTACTCTAAGTATACCCACTCTCACCTGTTTATAAAGCTGGACAAATCAGTTTGGTGCCCTTTTAATTACATTAAATTAAACATAGTAGCATGTAGGTAGACCTTGATCAAACTGTTCCTTCAGGAGTAGTGGGTCTCAGAGCAACAGATAAAGGTAAGATAAGATAAAAATAAATCGGTTTACATCAACAAATTAACACTAGCTTTGAAGTATTGTCCAACATCATAAGATTATCCAGTAACAATACACACAAGCAACCTGTAAAAATAAAAAATCTGTAAAATAAATAGCATATCACATATAGTTTCATTAACCCTTCGCTTGCTATTCGCGTCAATATACCTACCTGTAAACAGTGAAGACCCAGATGAGACAGCTCCTACAGGATCTGCACTATTTACAAGTTGATTGTGCAACTAGTGCACTCCACAGCAGTGATTGCACAGCGAAATACTTGTACACAGTGAAGATATATGTAATTATACAACAGGGCATGGGTAAAGAAGGAGAAATGTATTTTAAAATTCAGCAAGCGAAGGGTTAAATATGTCTAAGTATTAAAGACTTAGTATCACAATTTGTAATCTAGGATATAACCATTCAGGTAAGTAGAAAAAGACTAAAACAAAAGAAGGTGCATACTGAAATACTAAAATCATCTTTTCTCCACCAGACCCTATGTTGTGGTCACTCTTTAGAATCATCTTTTTGATTCTAAAGAGTCGTCACAACATAGGGTTTGATGGAGAAAAAAAGGAGTTATTCTTTAAAGTGTTTTAATTTATGCATGTTATGTTGGCCTCTGGTGTCTGCACTTTTTGTCTCTCTGCTTAGGATAATTAGTATAGTTACTATCCAAGTTTTGTTGCCACACCTGGTAAGATATATCAGGATGACCCTACTATGTTTATATCATGAAGTAATCATTGTAATGCTGACTGTTTTTGTATCTCACCTATCACAAATGTGACAACCAATTTGTCCAGACCCTGCTAGATATTAACCCTTTACCTCATATAAACGTGTTTTCACGCATTTGCAAACAGGGTAGACCCAGATCAGACGGCTCCTAGAGGAGCCGTCTGATCAGGGTCTACTCTGTTTGCTAATAGAATTTGATAGATCTGTTTTTTTGCTTTCTAAAATGTCTACAATGTTCTACCTTCCATATGTCTTTATAACTATTTTGTTAATGAATATTCAGCAGGTATTGAAATTTGGACTAAATACAGAACAGGGAAAGGGTTAACCCTGTACTGAATATTCATAGAAAAAATAGTTACGATGAAATATGGAAGGTAGAACAGTATAGCAATTTTAGAAAGTAAAGAAACAGATCTTTCAAATTCCATTAGCAAACAGCAGACCCTGACCAGACGGCTCCTACTCTTTTTGCAAACACATGAAAACACGTTTATATAATGGAAAGGGTTAACACTTTACCTAATGATTATTCATATAAGAAATGATTACTGTAATTGAACTTTTTATAATGGCATTATGCACGAGATGATTTTTAAACCCTTTACTCTATAAATACACCTTTGCAAACATAGTAGACCCAGATCAGAAGGCTCCTATAGGAGCCGTCCGATAAGGTTCTACTCTGTTTGCTTATGAAATAATATAGATATAATTCAGCAGTTTCTGCCATGGCCAAAATTTCTTGTGTTCATTTGCCATTATAAAAATTAATCTAATAAACCCTTTTCCTTCAGATAAACGCCTTTTAATGCATTTGCAAACAGAGTATACCCAGATCAGATGGCTCCTGTAGGAGCTACAAAATGTATCTGACCAGGGTCTGCTTTGTTTGCTTATGGAATAATATAGATCTAATTGTATAGTTTCTGCCAATGTAAGAACTTCCTGTGTTCATGTTTTATTATAAACATTCAGCTAATAAATATTAATTATGGTCAGTTTTCTTACATGAATATTGAACAGGGAAAGGGTTAATATTCATGATGTCATTATTTCTTACATGACTATTCATGGAGTTGAGGGTTCATGTGGCACAATTTGTAGGATCATATCTGTACTTTTCTATACATGTATTAGCAAACGGAGCAGACCCAGATCAGACGGTTCCTGTAGGTCTACTCTGTTTTTAAAGGCTAACAGGAAAAGGGTTATGGTATGTTTCGTATTGATGATTGATATACTTTTTCGTCACAGGGAGATGGAGACAGCTCCTACATGACTGTGTTCAGTATCAAAGGATGGGGAGCCAGCATGCTGGATCTGGACAAATATATACTGAGAGCTCTCTTCAAAGGTAAATGGAGGTATATGTGCAAAATTGATGTAAATGCAATCTATTGCACATACTCATGCTGAGTGCAAAACTGTTTTAAGTATAATCTGAGGGACATACTCAGGGTGAACTTTGCAAATTGTTTGGGTCCTGATGAGTAACCCTTTCCTCCATGAATAGTCATGTAAGAAATAATAATTACGTCACAATTATTAATTAGATTAATTGTCATAACAGCTTATGAACACAGGAATTTTTAGCCAGAAACTGTAGAATCATATCTACCGTATATAATTTCATAAGCAAACAGCAGACCCTGATCAGGCGGCTCCTATAGGAGCAGTCTGATTTGGGTCTACTCTGTTTACAAAGGCATAGAAAGGCTTATTTATGGAGTATAGGGGTAAATATTGTTTGATTGATTGATCCGGCTGTTTGGCATTGATCATGTCTATCATAAAAGTTACAAAGTGCTCAGGGTGAGCTATTGTGATCGCCTGATGTCCGTTGGCGTTCGTTGTGTGTCGTTCGTCGTCCATCGTCAACAATTTGAACCTTTAAAAATCCTCTCCTCTGAACCTACAGGGTTCTCAGCTTTCATCTTTGGCATATAGCATCATATTCAGGTCCTCTACAAAAGTTATATAAATTATGCCCCTGGGGTCAAAATTGGCCCCGCCCCAGGGGTGTCAAGTTTTCAATAGAAACATATAGTGAAAACTTTAAAAATCTTCTCCTCTGAATCTACAGGGTTCTCAGCTTTAATATGTGGCACATATCATCATGTTCAGGTCCTCTACAAAAGTTATATAAATTATGCCCCTGGGGTCAAAATTGGCCCCGCCCCAGGGGTGGCTAGTTTTTTTAAGCAGACTGTTGTTCCTGTTTTCTGTTACAGAGTGCTTGGTTCATTAGTTAGGCATAGGGAAAACTTTAAAAATCTTCTTGCCAAAAACTGCATGTCCCAGAGCTTAGATAGTTGGTGTATAGATTTACTTAGTATACCTTTATGAATTTTGTTAATATCAATGTTCTGAGGTGAAAATTGGCCCTGCCCTGTGGGTTATACTTTAAAATAGACTTCTACAGTATAGAGGTTACCTTTGAACCACAACCTAGCCAGCTAGTGTACTGGAGAGGTCAAGCTGAAGTTCACCTGTTCTATACTCTAGTTGATGTCTGCTTCAGAATTATTGTCTGTTTGTTCACACTGTTTTTAATTAATCCCCCACCGCATAGCGGAGGGGGGGTTATAGGAATGACCTTCGTCTGTCTGTCTGTCTGTCTGTCCGTCCGTCCGTCCGTCCGTCCGTCCGCACTCACCAAAGGGTAGTTGTGTGACTTTTTCAAACTAGTCCCACAAGTAAAATCATTAACCTGGCCATCTCTTGTGACATTAACCTGGCCATTTCTTGTGACATTAACCTGGCCAGTTGTGGGACATAGGGTTAGGGTTAGGGTTAGCTTCCAGATCATTCTTTTCCAAAGTTAGAGCCAAAAATAGTTTTTCTTGTGGGACTAGTCACACAAGAAAAGATCGAAGGAAAAAGTCACACAACTACCCATTTGTTAGCATGTCCGTCCGTCCGTCCGTCCGCACTCACCAAAGGGTAGTTGTGTCCGTCTGTCTGTCGTCTGTCTGTCTGTCTGTCCGTAACAATTTCGTGTCCGCTCCATATCTCCTATACCCCTTGAAGGATTTTCAAGAAACTTGCCTCAAATGTTAACCAAGTTGAGACGATGTGCAGAACATATGTGGCAGATATGTCAGCTCAAAGTCAAGGTCACATTTGAAGGTCAAGGGTTTTAACCTTCAATTTCCATTGCATTTTTGTGTCCGCTCCATATCTTCTAAACCCTTTGAAGGATTTTCATAAAACTTAAGTCAAATGTTAACCAAATTAAGACGATGTGCAGAACACATGTGGCAGTCATGTCGGCTCAAGTTCAAGGTCACATTTGAAGGTCAAGTGTTTAAACCTTCAGTTGCCATTACAGTTTCGTGTCCGCTCCATATCTTCTAAACCCTTTGAAGGATTTTCATAAAACATGAGTCAAATATTAAATGAATTGAGACGATGTGCAGAACCCATGCAGCAGTCATGTTGGCTCAAGGTCACGTTTGAAGGTCAAGTGTTCTAACCTTTAATTTCTGTTACATGCATGAAATGCAGTTTTAAAACCCATTGTATCACCTTAAGGTCAATGTCTTAATTTAGGTGGCGGCGGTGGGGGATATAGCTGTCCTTTGGACTGCCTTGTACATACCAATCTTTCAATTAACCCTCTTGTACAAACCACATAATTATGACGTTACATATGTATCAGATCAGAATCCAAACTGTGCTAATTTCAGTCAAGTCATGCTTAGCACTGATAGGGTTATAACACTGAGTTTTGCTAATTAACACTGTCAATGGCCCTCTAGTTTTATATAGAAACATATTGTGAAACCTAAATAGTAATCTTCTTCTGAAACTGGAAGTTTCTCTGCTTTCATATTTGGCATATAGCATCATCTTGAAGTCCTCTACAAAACATATATGAATTATGCCCCTGGGTTCAAATGAAGCCCCGCCCCAGGGGTGGCAAGATTTCTATAGAAACATAGTGAAAACTTTGTAAATCTTCTCCTCTGATTGTCTGGTGAGCGATATCAGGGCCATCATGGCCCTCTTGTTATGCCTTAATGATTGGTTAACCTCTGTTATTAGGGCCCTGCATTGAAAATGCTGGAGCCCTATAGGAATCACATTTTCTGTCTGTCCATCCGTCAACACTTTTGATGTGACACAATAACTCAAACAGTACTTCACATATTGGTTTCATATTTAGGGCATAATTATGCTTAGTATCATTAGAGGAAGACGCCTATAGTTTTTGGGGTGAATCAGATCACTATGTCTAGTATTATCTGCCTTTGATTACAGGGCCCTGACTGAGTTAGTTTTATGAGTCTGTTTCTTTCTCCAACATGGATAACTGGATAAAACCTTTCCTTGTTGAATAATAATGCCAGAGTTAATGA
Source organism: Azorinus chamasolen (assembly GCA_963576725.1). Classification (NCBI taxonomy): domain Eukaryota; kingdom Metazoa; phylum Mollusca; class Bivalvia; order Cardiida; family Solecurtidae; genus Azorinus; species Azorinus chamasolen. The sequence goes on along the minus strand of OY755242.1, from coordinate 35,316,991 downwards.
CACCATGAATATTTATTAGGTGAAATTGTATAATGGCATATTTACATATGAATTATGGGTATTGGTTGAAACTGTAGAGTCAGATGCATAATATTTTAATAAGCAAACAGAGAATACCCAGAACAGACCCTCCTGCAAGTGTGTCAGGTCTGGGTCTACTCTGTTTGCAAAGGCATAGAAAGGTGTATTTATGGAGTAAAGGCATGAAAAAGTGTTTGCATGAATGAAAAGGTTAAATAACAAACTGTACATTCTCTTAAACTTCGTTTCTCAATAGGGGTTCACCATCTGTTCCTAAAGAAAACCTTTTCACTCATTGCAGTGAAAATATTGTAATTTGCTGAAACTCCTGTCTGCTTTGTATTAAACCTTTAGTGTGCTGAGCAGATAGAAAATATTCAAAAGGGCGGGGCATATTGTTTTTGCCCTGTCTGTTGGTTTGTGCCCAACTTTAACATTGGCGATCATTTTGTAGCCATTGCACATACATACTTCAAACGTTGCATGCTTGTGCAACTTAGGGAGGCGAACATTTTTAGGGGTGACATATGAAGGTCAATGTCAAGGGTCAATTTTGATTGGCGATAATTTTGTTGTCATTCAATATACATCCTTCAAACTTGGCATGCATGTGCAACTTATGGAGGCAAACATTTTTAGGGGTGACTTATCAAGTTCAAAGGTCATTTCGTGGGCATAGTGTTTCACAAACACATCTTGTTTAAAACCAGTAAGTACCATCTAGTTACCATATATAAAGTAAGTCTGTATTTGTTGTAGCCCAGAAGCATGAAGCCCTTGGCACCAGGGATCAGGTGATAAATGACCTTCAGCTTACTATAGACTGGAACAGGCCTGATCTGGCATGGGAGATGTTCCAGCAGGACTTCACCAGGATTAGGGTAGAGTATCTCTATAGCTTGTCAACATGAGACTCTAGCTGGCTAGGGACAGATTAGCAATGCCCTTTGTAGACAAATTCAGTGCAAATGAGACCTGATTATGGTTCTGTAATTCAGGTGGAAGCTTAATGCAGGTCAAAAGTAATGCAGAAAGCTCCTATAGGGGCTTTCTGCATTACTTTTATCCAGCATTAAGGAATCACCTGCTTTTAGCTCACCAGGGCACAAAGTGCTCAGGGTGAGCTTTTGTGAACACCTGATGTCCGTCATCTGTTGGGGTGCAACGTCAGTCGTCAACAATTTGAACCTTTAAAAATCTTCATCTCTGAATCTACAGGGTTCTCAGCTTTTATCTTTGGCACATAGCATCATCTGTGGCCAGTTTTCAATAGAAACATATCGTAAAAAAATTGACAATCTTCTCCTTGTTATGTTCAGTAAATGAATGTCCACTCAGGACAGGTTCTACTGTACTCATTTTGAACAAGATGACACTATTTAGGGTTTGCATTATTTGACTTGTGGACTAAGTGGGGCTGTAGAAATTTTGGAATCCCAACCAATCTGACCAGATTTTCATTGCAGAACCATTGCAAAAACTAATGACATTTTTAGTACATCAGAGCACAAAGTGGTCAGGGTGAGCTTTGGTGATCGCCTGATGTCCGTCATGATGCGATGAGCGTCGTACGTCGGTGTGCGTCGTCAACAATTTTAACCTTTAAAATTCTCAGCTTTCATGTTTGGCGCATAGCAGCATCTGTAGGTCCTCTACAAAAGTTTTAAAATTATGTCCCTGGGGTCAAAATTGGTCCTGCCACAGGGGTGGCCAGTTTTCAATAGTAAACATAGTGAAAACTTTGAAAATCTTCTCCTGAAACTGGAAGGTTCTCAGCTTTCATATTTGGCACATTGCATCAGATTTAGGTCCTCTACAAAAGTTATATAAATTATGCCCCTGGTTTCAAAATTTGCCATAAAAATCGAACAGATAATACTTTTTTCCAGTCAATATGAAGTTTAGACTTGGTTTTTGAAGTTTTGTTGGCAAGTCCTGGCATTGCCTCTAAATTGAAATGTATTCACCAAAGTACTCTTACAGAACAGTCAGCTTAACCCTTTCCATGTTTATTCCAAATTTCGATACCTACCGAATATTCATGGACAAAATGATTATAACAAAATATGGATGATGGAAAATTGTAGCCATTTTAGACAGTAAAGAAACAGGCCTTTCAAATTCTATTATCAAACAAAGCAGACCCTGATCAGACGGCTCCTATAGGAGCCATCTGATCTGGGTCTACTCTGTTTGCAAATGTGTGAAAAACATTTATATGAAGGAAAGGGTTAAGTGAGCCCAACATGGCTTATGCTGTCATTTCAAAAACTTACAATTTGTTGAATATCTATTCATGTTTTAGAGGCATCAGATAATTGATTGTCTCATCATGATCCACTGATTGGCACTGTACTTTTAAAAAAGTAGTAGAACAAGATTAAACCTTTACCTAATGAATATTCATGTAAGAAATAATGATAATATGAATATTTAATAGCTGATGTTTTATAATGGTATATGAACACAGTATACATTAGTATTTTGGTCATGGCAGACATTGTAGAATCAGATTAATGTTGTTTCATAAGCAAAGCAAATGCATGCTTTGAAAATTTGTCATTTTTATTTTCAGATGACAATTTCTCAGATTGTAAAGATTCAATAACTGGTGAGACAAACAGTTAAGCCCTTACTCCAAAGTCCATAATTACACCTTTCTATGCCATTGCAAACAGGAGCTGTCTGATCAGGGTCTGCTCTGTTTGCTTATGGAATAATAAAGATATTATTCTACAGTTTCTGCCATGGCCAAAACTTCTTGTGTCCATGAATCAATATAAGAGTTAATAATTAGTAGTCATGATTTTGTTATTTCTCACATGAATATTCATGGAGTAAAGGGTTAATGGTTCATGGTTTTAATTTCCAGATTGACAAGAAGATGTTTGAGCAGTCGCTGTTGAAGAAAGACAGAGAGGAGTTCACTGACCTTTTCCTGGCACAAGGGGTTAAAGTTCATAAATACCTGAACCATCGGAAGCTGAAGTACCTGTTTGATAAGGCGGAGGACAAGGAGTTCTTTGTCAGCATCTGTCTGGAAGGAGTCCTAGGCATCACGCTTGTGAGTATTCAACATTTTTTATGTCAACCTTAAGTTAGATTTACAGTAAACCCTTTCCTCCATGAATATTCATGCACAGAAGAACCTCAAGGGTCTTCCTCCACCTGTAATTAGCTGGACGTCGTAATATGACTGAAATAGTGTTAAATGACGTAAAATCCGATAAAATAAAAAACCAAAACTATACCATGAAAATTCATGTAAGATATAATGACATCATGAATGTTAATTAGATTAATTGGCTATTATAGCACATGGAAAGTGTAGAAGAATATCTATATTATATCATAAGCAAACAGTCTACTCTGTTTGCAAAGGCATAGAAAGGCATATTTATGGAGTAAAGGGTTAAAGGTCAGATTGACAGCTTACCCCTTTGAGTGCTGAATATTTAACCCTTTACTCCATAAAGACGCCTTTCTATGCCTTTGCAAAGTGAGTAGATCATACGGTTGCTATTGGAGCCATCTGATAGGGTCTGATCTGTTTGTTTATGATATAATATAGATCTTTATGATAAATATAGATTAGCTGATTCTACAGTATCTGCCAAGATAAATAATTGTTCTCTTATATAATTCACTTTTGATGCCATTATCTCCTGCCTTAATGTTCATGGAGTGAAGGGTTACCCAGTTAACCTTTTACTTTCATGCATTTGCAAACAGAGTAGACTCAGATCCGACAGTTCTTACAGGAGCTGTCTGATCAGGGTCTGCTCTGTTTGCTAATTGAATTTGAAAGATATTTTTCTTTACTTTCTAAATTGGCTACATTTTTCCACGTTTCATATTTCGTTATAACTATTTTGTACATGAATATTCAGTAGGTATCAAATTCGCAATAAGCACAGAACGAGGAAAGTGATTAAAGTGGAATGGCCCATCACTGTTCATTCAGTTTGAAGGGATAGAATTTGATAGAGTAACACACACTGCATCCCTCTGATCTGGGTCTACACTGTTTGCAAATGACAGTACACTGCATTCAAAGGGGTAAGGCTTAATTTTATTCTGCACTTCATACCCTTTTTGGGTATGTGGGTCATGTGTGCTTGCTGTGTTTGATTTTGACATGATATAGATCTGATTCTACAGTTTTTGTCAAAGCAAAAAGTTTCTTTGAAAACTTAACATTATAAAAATTCAGCTGATGAATATTCATGTCATTATTTCTTACATGAAAATTGAATAGGTAAAGGGTTAAATGGTTACACCTACAGCTCACCAAGAGCAGAAAATGTTGCATAGCATGAGAAGCAGAGTTCAATTTCACATTCATATCTCAAAGATTGGTAAGTGTCAGACCTTGGCATCTTGGCATCTCATCAGAATCCAAGCTGTTTGATACATGCTTGATACTTTCTCAAATTGAAATAGCACCAAATCTATACTTGAGCAGACTTTAATATGGTTTTTGTCTTTCATGTCCAATTATAACTAATCATTCAAAAAGAAAATAATTGAAATTATTGTTACAGACCTGTTTTAGAATGTATTAAGTATGTATGTAAATTTTACAGAAATGAACACGGAATTATTTTTTTTCCAGCTGCCTAAAACTTTACTACCAGATAACTTTATTGGTGAAGGTTTGAACCGACTAATCTACAAGTTGTCATGGATACGGGACTTTATACAGCCGTATGAGCTCTCCATGAGCTCCACTGGGCACTACATTGTTAACTCTGCAGTGGCAGAGAGGAAGGTAACTGCCTTACATAACTTGTTTCATGTAAAAATAATCTTGACAAGATCAGAAGAACAGGGTTTGTACATAATCAGAGGTCCCGATAAGACTTTATTTCTCTTCCAAACCCCATGTTGTGACCACTCTTTAGGATTGTCTCGGAGAGACGATTCTAAAGACTTGTCACAACATGGGGTTTTGTGGAGATATGACGATTTTAGTATTTGAGTACACACTTATCTGTTTCTCTGCATAATTATTAAACCCAAGAGATAGTTTATCCCTATAAATACGGCAACAAAATCAAAGCAACAACATCAACAACAATATTTATTTTTGTATTGTTATGCCCTCACCTTTGGATCCATTTGTAGTTTTTTTTATCTGCTAGTTTTAGCTGCTGGGATTGTTTTATGTAAATTTCCTTTGTATAAGGCCTTTGTTTATCCACTCAAAACAAACCTCATATGATTGTTTCATTGGTGATTGGTGATCCTGATTTATTATCCCCCACCAAAGGCGGAGGGGTATAGCTTTGGTGAAGTCCGGACGAACATATGGACACTTGTTGGGTATGGAGAACAATAGATAATGGTAAATTCCTTCTGTATTGTTGGGTATTTTTGTGCCCTTGTTGATTAGTTTTAAACAAAAGAAATACCCAGTATGTGTCCATATGTAATAATGTCCGTCCTAACATCATGAGTCTGTCTGTGTGTCTGTGCATCCCAGAGTGATATTTCAGAAATGGTGTAGTTTTTTATTGCAACTTTTATTGAGTAAATGTTAAATACATAACAGAATGTGGGCCGGCAAGTATCACTCACAATGACCTTAGAACACTGGAGTTATGGCCCTTTGTTTGCCATAGATGTAACATTTTTGTGTGTCCAGAGCCATTTCTCAGAGATTGTATGGTGTTTTTTTTTTAAATTTTGTGTAAATTTTAAATAGAAATAGGACATGTGACTCTGCAAGTATCAGTCATATTATCCCCCACCGCATAGCGGAGGGGGGTTATAGGAATGGCCTCCGTCTGTCCGTCCGTCTGTCCGTCTGTCCGTCCGCACTCACCAATGGGTAGTTGTGTGACTTTTTCTAACTAGTCGCACAAGTAAAATCATTAACCTGGCCATCTCTTGTGACATTAACCTGGCCATTTCTTGTGACATTAACCTGGCCAGTTGTGGGACATAGGGTTAGGGTTAGGGTTAGCTTCCAGATCATTCTTTTCCAAAGTTAGAGCCAAAAATAGTTTTTCTTGTGGGACTAGTCCCACAAGAAAAGATCAAAGGAAAAAGTCACACAACTACCCATTTGTTAGTATGTCCGTCCGTCTGTCCGTCCGTCCATCCGTCTGTCCGTAACAATTTCGTGTCCGCTCCATATCTCCTATACCCCTTGAAGGATTTTCAAGAAACTTGCCTCAAATGTTAACCAAGTTGAGACGATGTGCAGAACATATGTGGCAGATATGTCGGCTCAAGGTCAAGGTCACATTTGAAGGTCAAGGGTTTTAACCTTCAATTTCCATTGCATTTTTGTGTCCACTCCATATCTTCTAAACCCTTTGAAGGATTTTCATAAAACTTGAGTCAAATGTTAACCAAATTAAGACAATGTGCAGAACACATGTGGCAGTCATGTCGGCTCAAGTTCAAGGTCACATTTGAAGGTCAAGTGTTTAAACCTTCAGTTGCCATTACAGTTTCGTGTCCGCTCCATATCTTCTAAACCCTTTGAAGGATTTTCATAAAACTTGAGTCAAATATTAAATGAATTGAGACGATGTGCAGAACCCATGCGGCAGTCATGTTGGCTCAAGGTCAAGGTCACATTTGAAGGTCAAGTGTTCTAACCTTTAATTTCGGTTACATTTTCGTGTCCGCTCCATATCTTCTAAAGCCTTTGAAGGATTTTCATAAAAGTTTAGTTAAATGTTAGCTAAATTGAGACGATGTGCAGAACACATGTGCCAGTCATGTCGGCTCAAGGTCAAGGTCACATTTGAAGATCAAGTGTTCTTACCTTCAATTTCCATTATAGTTTCGTTATCTCCTATACCCCTTGAAGGATTTTCAAGAAACTTGCCTCAAATGTTAACCACGTTGAGACAATGTGCAGAACATATGTGGCAGTCATGTCGGCTCAAGGTCAAGGTCACATTTGAAGGCCAAGTGATTTAATCTTCAATTTCCATTACGTTTCGTGTCCGCTCCATATCTTCTAAACCATTTGAAGGATTTTCATAAAACTTGAGTCAAATATTAACTGAATTGAGATGATGTGCAGAACACATGTGGCAGTCATGTCGGCTCAAGGTCAAGGTCACATTTGAAAGTCGTGTTCTTACCTTCAGTTTCCATTATATTTGTTTCCGCATCCTATTTTCTTAACAACTGGAAGGTATCACCTTAAGGTCAATGTCTTAATTTAGGTGGCGGTGGTGGGGGATATAGCTGTCCTTTGGACTGCCTTGTTGACCTTGGAACACCAGAATTATGTCTCTTTGTTCACACAAAAATTAACCTTTTGTTCTGTCTGGAGCCATTTCTAAGAGACTGATTAGAATTTTTCTATGAAACTTTTTGAAAATATTAAGTAGGATAAGGACATGCGACTCTGCAAGTATCTTTGATATTGACCATAGAACACCAGTGTTATGGCCCTTTGTTTGCAATTTGTTTAACATTTTTGTCTGTTCAGAGCCGTTTCTCATTAGCTGATTGGAATTATGTCTCCCACCACGTAGTGGTGTGGGAGACATATTGATTTACTCCTTTCTGTCTGTCTGTCTGTCCGTCTGTCTCTCACAAAATCTTGTCCGCTCTATATAAGTTCTCATCCAATCTTCACCAAACCTTACAGAAATGTTTATAGCTACATGTATACTATCTAGGCCTAGTTCGATATTCAGCAACATTGTTTCAGGAACTTCAGAGTTATGGCCCTTGATTTATCCAAATTTGGCCCTGTCTGCTCTCTAAGTCAAAAACGTCTCATCCAATCTTCACCAAACCTTATAAAAATGTTTATGGCTATAATATCTAGGTCAAATTCAATATCCAGCAAGATTGTTTCAGGAACTGTAGAGTTATGGCCCTTGATTTATCCAAATTTGGCCTTTTTAGCCTTGCCCGCTCCCTAAGTCAAAAACGTCTCATCCAAACTTCACCAAACCTTATAGAAATTGTTATGGCTATAATATCTAGGCCAGGTTCAATAACCAGCAAGATTGAACTAGGCACTTTAGCGTTAGGGCCCTTGAACAATACAAAAATGGCTTTTTAGCCTTGTCCACTCTCTAAGTCTTAAAGTTCTCATCTTACCATCACCAAACTTTATGGAAATGTTTATGGTTATAATATCTAGACCAAGTTGAATAACTAGCAGTTTTGGAATAGGTACTTCAGAGTTACGGCCCTTGAATTGTTGAAAACTGAGCTATTTTTAGCTTTGTCTGCTCTCTAAAAAACAAATCCTCATCCATTCTCCAACAAACTTCATAAAAATGCATCCAATCATTTTTGAGACAGGAGCAGGTGGGAGACATGTTTTTCTTAAAAACAAGCTCCAGTTTTTCTATGAACCTTTGTGAAAATGTTTAGTAGCATAAGGACATGGGGCAAGTATCATTTATATTGACTATAGAATATCAGAGTTATGGCCCTTTGTTTGCGAAATATGTTACATTTTTGTCTGTCTGGAGCCATATCTCAGAAATTATTTGGAGTTATATAATGAAACTTTGTGTAAATGTTTAGTATTGTGAGGAAATGCCACCCTGTTGGTATCACCTATATTGATCAAGCTTTTGATTGGTCAGATTTGAGTTCTCAAGCTTTTGATTGGTCAGATTTGAGCCAAAGGCTCATATCTGACCAATCAAAAACTTGAGAACGATATCAGACTCAACTAAAAGTTTTATAAGCATGGATCCAGGTTTAGGGTCCTTTGTTTGGCAAAACTTAACCGTTTTGTCCGTTTGGAGTCAAATCTGAGAAATGGTTTGGAGTTTTTCTTAGAAACTTAGTGAAAGTGTTGAGAACTTTAAGTAAATACTGCCCTGTAAGTACCACTCATATTTAAATTGGAACACTAGAGTTATGGTCCTTTATGAAATACCTTTTTGTCCATCTTAGTTATATCTCAGAAACTGTTTAGAATTTTTCAATGAAACTTTGTGTAAATGTTTAGTGCCATAAATAAATGCGCCCCAGCAAGTATCCCTCTTGTTTACCTTGTAACACCAGAGCTATTGCATTTTTTGTGAAAACCTTTTTGTCCCTCTGGTCAATAGCTCAATCAAATACTGAGGCCAGCACTTGTTTGGCAGGGGATATCAATTCAGCAAATTTGTTTGTTCAAATTATCATGGTTTGGTGTCAAATAAGGACCCAAACTGTTTGACAAACCACTTGCATTTAAGAGAAGAAATTGTAGGAAGGTCCACTCTGAAACTTTAAGCAGAGAGCATAACTTGCAGGCGAAAATGATTTAGTGGCAAAAGAGCTAAACTTCAGAACTATATCATGAGCCATTTTGAACCTTATTAGTGGCAAAATAGTTAACTTCAGAACATTTAGAACCCTGTTTACGTTTGGAGTTTACTGTCCAAGACAAAAGAAGCAGTTTTATCACATAATAGTGCCTGTATCTAAGTTAACCCTTTCCCTGTTCTATATTTAGTCTAATTTTCAATACCTACTGAATAGTCATGGACCAAATAGTTAAAATGAAATATGGAATGTGTAACATTGTAGCTATTTTAGAAAGTAAAGACAATAATCTTTCAAATTCCATTAGCAAACAGTGCAGACCTTAACCTTTCCTTCATTTAAACACATTTTCATGCATTTGCAAACAGAGTAGACCCAGACCATCTGGCCAGGGTCTGCTCGGTTTGCTTTTAAAAATAATCTTGATATGATTTTACCGTTTTTGACAAAGCAAACACTTTTACATATTAAAACTACAGCTAATATATACATGTACTCATCATGTCTTAATTTCTTACATAGATATTGAACTGGGAAAGGGTTAATGTATCAAGTTTGTATTTGTTTTGCTCATGTGTACTACAACATGCCAGTGAGATAAGGAAGTTGAATATTAATATGAAAACATGTTTGTTTTTTTGTGGATTTTTTTTTTGTGTTATGTGAAGAATAATACATTCCTTTTATTACTACATGTATTGATTTTTACCATAGGACGTAGATATGGCAAGCCACATGTCATAATATTTTAGTCTACTCATTTAGTAAAAACCAGTAGTAAATGAACAGGAATGTAATATCCTCTATACATTGTATATCTTATATTTATACACCACACAACAAAGTTGCACAGGGTATATATTTTGACCCATATGTTTGTCAGTCTGTCAGTTCATCCATGTATCATAATACATTGTTGTTCATCAAGCACTATCATTTCTTGACAAATTTTCCTCAAATTTGCTGTAAGAATTGTCATGAATAAAAGCTTGGGACAAATATGATTTTCTGAGGAATCTGTCAGGGGGAACCACTTTTTTCTCTAACAATGTGACGGCATGGGGTATGTGAGCTTGCTCATTAAAATTCTTAAATTTATTCAGGCAATAAATTCTCTGATCATCTGGGCAGTGCTGATGAACAGACACAAACTGGCAAAGAAGCTGTGGAACAGATGTGACGAGCCAATAGGTGTGGCTCTGATCTGTAGCAGAATATTTCGAGAGATGACCAAATACACCATGGAGGAGTACCAGCGCACAGAGCTAGAGGACAATGCCAAGTAAGTTAGTTGCTTAGCGGTGTGTATACCACTTTACTCAATAGAAAAGCCTTTGCAAACTGAGTAGAGCCAGATCAGACTGTAGGATCTGTCTGACCAGGGTCTGCTCTGTTTGCTAATGGAATAATATAGGTCTGAGTCTACAGTTTCTGCCATGGTACAGTAACACCTCTCTAAACTGGACATTAAATTTGGTATAAATATTGGTCTTGGAGACAGGTAGCAGCTTAATGCAAGGTGAAAGTCCTAGGAGTTTTCTGCATGACTTTCACCCTGCATTAAGCAGCCACCTGCCAAAAAGTATCTTATTTCTTTCCTACTGAATTCTGGTTTAGAGGGGTTTTTATTTTTAATAGTTGAATATTTCAGAAATACACCATGCATTAGTATCATTGCACTGTCAGAGCTAGATGACAATATCAAGTAAGGCTTTGGGGTGTATAACCCTAATATGTTTGTTAGACTTTTTGGTAAAAGACTAGTTCTTTAAAAAGGGAAAACAATACAGTAAAAAGTTGATGTTTTGGTGAAAAAGGCGAATAGTATACCAAGTACAGTCAAATCATGAAAATTCGGAATGCATTATTTCAAATGATGAGATAGTTTGTATGGAAGCTATGGTCTGATGCATTTCCTTCTTTTTTTTATGTAAAGTCTAATCGCTAAAACTCGGATGTTTATGGACCACATGTAAATTCGAAATTATCGAATGTTCCAAGTAATTGCATTTTCCCCTCACAGATTTGCCATGACTTGACTATCCTAATTTTCGAAATATCATAAGATTTACTCAATGTAGGGTACAACTGCATGAACTAGAATACTATTTTCCAGGAATGAGAACAAATTATAAATATTCTGGAATTGAAATAAAGACAAACATATTGGTGTTTTTTTCACTTTATTCAATTTTAATAATAAACATGAGCTATGTGGAACATAGAAATTCAAACATGTTGATTAATCCCACTGTCCAATAATTACCAATAATTACCCTGTTTTGACACGTTAGTTCGAATATCCATGTGTCATGTTAATGAAACAAAAGTTTTCATACCTTGTGCTGTGTGCGCACTGATTGTTATTGTTCAGCTCAATCCACTGTTAGCTTGATTAATTTTTCGTCATTAATCAGATTTAAGATACATCACCTTACGTGAACATAAAATTGAAACTGAAAATCGACAGTCAGTCACAAACGTCATCTTGTCTGATATCGCAATGACATACATAAAGCTTTTAAAGGTCATTGCCAAGGGTTCCTAATTGATTGACAAAGTATTGAGTGAGTTGGGTTTAACGGCACAGCAACACAAAGAGGTCATATAGCGCTAATACAAAGTATTGAGGCTGAGTTGAGTGTTCGTCCATGGTAAACAAATTAGTTGGTCTGTTTAAAGCTATTAAATATGTAAGACTCAAATCGAGGGCCGGTCCCAGATCGAGGGCCGATTCGAAAATCGTGGGCCGATCCAAAATCGTGGGCCGTTTGCTCCCAAATCGTGGGCCGATTTATAACCCAAAAAACACATCCTACCTGACAAAATACACAGATCACACATTTGATACAGATCTAAATGACCACGGCAAAGTAAAAGCGTTCCATGGTCATTAAAAACTGCAAATAGATCTAAAATTGTATCTATATAGACTGGCGGAGTTAAAGAAAATAAAAGTCTAAATAATGGTGGCGCGAAATGATACGACGTCGAAACGGACGACGGTGTGCGTAAATTTATGACGTCATATTTTTTTCAACCGTAGATGTTGAAGTGAAACTAGATCTAGTTCAGAACCGGAGACAACCGATGTCAAAAGATCCGAACCCCAATTGGTTCCGGAAAGAGATGGATTTTATAGCAGAATTTGCATGACTGAAGGCTTAAAATCCAATGTGGGGGCTAAAGCGCCTTTCAAGATTTCAGGAAACATGAAATGATTTTGGATCGGCCCACAATTTTCAAATCGGCCCTCGATCTGGGACCGACCCACGATTTGAGTCTTACAAATATAAGCAACATATAATTACTATTACGACATGGATTTTATTAGGTCACATATTTTATTTTCGGCATGAGGGTAACATACTGCTCAATGGAACTTTTGTAAGAACCATCCGTGAGCACGACATCACAAAATCAGAGGAAATTTCGATCTGACCATGTCCAGTGTTTTTCATCTTGAAAGGATGTAGTTAGCTAAGGGAACCTGATTAACTAATATTAGAGAAATAACTAACTATGTCGCCTGCGAAGCATGGCAGACATATAGGGATCACTTTGTCCGTCGTCGTCGTTGTCATCACACTCTTCTTGTCCGGCCCGTATCTCCTACTCTACTGATACCATTGAATTGAAACTTCACACATGGAACAGGCAGTATGAGAAAAAGTGTCATGCACAAGGTCCATAACTCTAGCTTCAGTATTTTGGAGTTATTCCCCTTTTTTATTTTTTTCGTCTGGCCAATAAGTCCTGTCCTACTGATGCCATTGAATTCAAACATCACACATGGAACAGGCTTGATGAGAGGAAGTGTCACATATTACAACTTCACATATTACACTTTGGACATTATTCTCATTATTGTTTTGTCTTAGTTTCACACTTCTTACATATAGATCATGCTCCATGTAGCATCTTAGCTGGATTTATGTTATACCCATTTACATGTATACATGTACTGCAATTGTGTCAAGTTTGAAATTGGTAGGAGGAGGGTCAGTACGCAGGCAGGTGACATAAGTGTTTAGAGGAACACCTTTCTAATTTTCAATGTTAAGTGTTAGTTGAAAAATGTTTTCTAATAATGTATACATGTACTACATAAACAACAAGGAATAAAATGATATCAATTTGAAGATAATTTCATAATACAATTCAGATGCGAAAACTCGTATGATGCAATCATTCGAACATTATCCTTGGTCCGATGGCCATTCAAATTATCTTTATTTGACTGTATTCTCATAAATCTTATTACATAAATCTATAAACAAACAAATGCAATCTAAACAAAATATGTCATTTTCATAAAATGCTCTAAAACTGTGATTTGACATCATCATCATCATCATCATCATCATCATCATACTAGATTAGTTAACCCTTTCCCTCATATAAACGTGTTTTCACGCATCTGCAAACAGAGTAGACCCAGATCAGACGGCTCCTAGAGGAGCCATCTGATCAGGGTCTGCTCTGTTTGCTAATGGAATTTGATAGCTATGCTTCTTTACTTTCAAAAATGGCTACAATAGTCCCCCTTCAATATTTGATTATAACTATTTATCCCATGAATATTCAGTAGGTATTGAAATTTTGACTAAATATAGAACAGGGAAAGGTTTAACCTTTTACCCTACACCTATTTTGTGAATGAATATTCAGTAGGTATTGAACTTTGGCCTAAATACAGAACAGGTAAAGGGTTAGTACAGGGAGAAAGTCACGCAGAAAGCTCCCAAGTAACTTTTTGCATGACTTTTAACCTGCATTAAACAGCCACCTGTTTAAAAAGATCTCTAAATGATTCTTTACTAAAATTCCAGTTTAAAGGGGTTTTACTGTATTAATTAATGAGATGATTTGTATTTGTTTAGAGAGTTTGGTCAGATGGCCCTTGGTGCACTGGCTATCTGCTGGCGGGACTCCAGTATCCAGGCCTACAGCATGTTAGGGCGAAGACTACCAGACTTCAACAACAAGTCTGTGATTGAGATTGCCCATGATGCTGGCTACATTCACTTCCTGGCACACCCCTGCTGTCAGAAATGGCTCACCAAGATGTTCTTTGGAAATCTGCAGGTCAAAGAGCTAGACTGGGGTCTGTTTAGGCTTCCATACTGGTTTAAGGTAAGTTGTTGAAGTGGGGTGGGGGAGACACCCTTTTGTTTTGACAAACTCTGATAACCTGCATATCCTTTCATACAAACAGGGTATAACCTGCATATCCTTTCACACAAACAGGGTATTTACCTTAACCCTTTACTTTATGAATATTCATGTATGAAATAATGACAATCATTATGAATATTAATTAGATTATTCTTATCTAGTGGCATATGAACACAGGAATTTTTAATCATGACAGAAGCAGTAGAATCATATCTGTATTAGTTTAGCAAACAGCAGACCCCTTTAGGAGCTGTTTGATCTGGGTCTACACTGTTTACAAAGGCAAAGAAAGGTGTATTTATTAACACCCAATCACTTTTTCCCTGGGGAGCACCTTGATCCATGTGTACATATTTTGCCTAAGTTTGTTTGGCCTCATAGTTAAGAGTAATTGTGCCATGTTTGTTACATGCTTACAGCTTATACAGTGATTCATGATAATCTTTACAGAAAATGTGAGGTGATGCAACTAATTATTCATTCTTGACGCAGTGGTCATGTATTTGGAAATGCATGTAACAACATAAAAATTAATGCAAGAAAATAAAAATAATAATTGGAAAACAAAGGTTTTACTATATTGCTAAAGTCCAAATATTCAAATAGAGCTATTGAATGATATCAAAATTTTAATTATGAATTCTAGCAGCTAATTTTTGATAGCTTATGCAAACAGTTTTGCTCCAGATGAGAAGCCAAGTCATTTGACATCTCATCTGGATCCAAACTGGTTGATACTGTGACTATAGTTTGGAAGAAAAATAGAAGAAAACTTTCTGGATTTAAGCAAACAGCATTCACAGATACCAGTTTCGTAGTGTACCAAACACAAGAATTAATCCACATATTTTTACTTTTTTGCAGATACTTATCAGTGCTTTCTTCATTTTCCCCATGTACCTGTGGATTAAGTTCATTCCACCGAGCAAGAAAAAGACAAGCAATGGTAAGTATGTTCCCAGTTAAGTATGCAAAGAATATGGAATGATTATGAGAGACGGGAACGTCATCGTTGATATTCCTTGCAAACATTGACATCTTGTATATTGTAAATTTGAAAATTAACCCTTTCTCTCATATAATTGTGTTTTCATGCATTCGCAAACAGAGTAAATCCAGATCAGACATTTTCTATAGGAGTCGTCTGATCAGGATCTGCTCTGTTTGACAATGGAAATTGATAGCTCTGTATCATTACTTTCTAATACAGTGTTACACCTTAGATATTTCATTAAAACTATTTTGTTCATAAATATTCAATAGGTATTAAAAATTTGAAATAAACATAGAACAGGGAAAGGGTTAAATATTAATTATATTTCGTTTCAAAACACAGTCCTAATAAAAAAGTCACAGTAATACCTCTCTAGAACAGCTATTAAATTGTGTTAGTTAATTTGTATCTAGGGCAGGTGGTTGCTTAAATCAAGAATGCTCCTATAGGAGCGTTCTGTTTTACTTTCACCTTGCTTTAAACAGTCACCTGCCTTTATACTTGATGTAATTTAGTGGCCGTTATAGAGAGGTTTTACTGTAGTCTGGCTCCACTTGAGATGCAGTGATACTTTATGTCTCATTATGATCAATTGTGTGCAGAGCTTATCACAAATTAGCTCATATTGTAGAAAGAATTAGTGGACTGTTTAATAACTTTATAGGCATCACAGTACTTCATGTAAATGACAAAAGAGTATTGGGTATATTGTTGTATTTTAACCCTTCCTTCATACGAACACTTTTTCACTCCTTTGTCAGAGTAGAACCTGATCACACGGTTCCTGTAGGAGCCATCTGATGAGGGTCTGCTCTGCTTGCTTATGACATGCTATAGATCTGATTCCACAGCTTTTGCCAAAGCAAAAATCCTTGATAATTTTACATTATAGAACTTCAGCTAATAAATATTATCATGATGTCATTATTTCTTAAATAAATATTGAAGAGTAAAGGGTTAAGCAAACTTGAGATTATGATTTCAATGACTGGGGGGGGGGGGGGTGTTAACACTGATTATATTTATTTCAATCATGTCTGAGATATTTTGTGTTTACGTGAAAGACTTTTTATGGCCCCCAGATAAGATCTGGGGGGCATATTGTTTTTGCCCTGTCTGTCTGTCTGTCTGTCTGTCTGTCTGTCTGTTTGTCTGTTTGTCTGTTTGTTTGTCAGCAACTTTAACATTGGTCATAACTTTTAAGCCAGTACAGATAGAGACTTGATATTTGGTATGCATATGTATCCCATGAAGCCGCACATTTTGAGGGGTGACATGTCAAGGTCAAGGTCATCCTTCAAGGTCAGAGGTCAAATATATGGGTCAAATCACCGACTTTAACATTGGCCATAACTTTTGGACCAGTAGAGGTAGAGACTTGATATTTGGCATGCTTGTGTATCTCATGAAGCTGCACATTTTGAGGGGTGACATGTCAAGGTCAAGGTCATCTTTAGGGTCAAAGGTCAAATTGTCTGTTTTTTGTCTGTAACTTTAACGCAACTATAACATTGGTCATAACTTTTGAGTCAGTACAGATAGAGACTAGATATTTGTCATGCATATGTAATTCATGAAGCCGCACATTTTGAGGGGTGTCATGTCAAGGTCAAGGTCATCCTTCAAGGTCAGAGGTCAAATATATGGGTCAAATCACCGACTTTAACATTGGCCATAACTTTTTGACCAGTAGAGATAGAGACTTGATATTTGGCATGCGTGTGTATCTCATGAACCTGCACATTTTGAGGGGTGAAATGTCAAGGTCAAGGTCATACGTCGGGGTCAAAGGTCAAATTGTCTGTTTCTTTGTCTGTAACTTTAACATTGGTCATAACTTTTGAGCCAGTACAGCTAGTGACTTGATATTTGGCACGCATATGTATCTCATTAAGCCGCAAATTTTGAGGGGTGACATGTCAAGGTCAAGGTCATCTTTAAAGGTCAGAGGTCAAACACATGGGTCAAATCACCGACTTTAACATTGGTCATAACTTTTGAACCAGTACAGATAGAGACTTGATATGTGGCATGATTGTGTATCTCATGAAGCTGCACAGTGTGAGGGGTGAAATGTCAAGGTCATTATTCAGGGTCAAAGGTCACCAACTTCAAATTGGCCCTAACTTTTGAACCAGTTGAGATAAAGTCTTAATATTTGGTATGCATGTGTATCTCATGAAGCTGCACATTTTAGGGGGTGACATTTCAAGGTCAAGGTCATCTTTCAGGGTCAAAGGTCACCGACTTTAACATTGGCCATAACTTTTGAACCAGTAGAGATACAGACTTGATAGTTGGTATACGTGTGTTTCTCATTTTGCTGCACAGTTTGAGGGGTAACATGTCAAGGTCATCCTTCATGGTCAAAGGTCACAAACTTTGACATTGGCCATAACTTTTGAACCAGAAGAGATACAGATGTGGTATGCATGTGCGCCCCATGAAGCTGCACAGTTTGAGTGGTAACATGTCAAGATCAAGGTCATCCTTTAGGGTCAAATATCATATCGAGGGGGCATAGTGTTTCACAAACACATCTTGTTTCTTTCTTTTTTTAACCGAGTTGCATTGGAGTGTTTAACCCCTTACTCCATATATATTCTTGTCAGAAATAATGTAAATGACTATAAATACAGCGAAAACTCGATTATTCGAACACTCAAATATTATTTGATCTTTAACACATGCGACAGTTTAGTGCAGGGTGAAAGTCATGCAGAAAGCTCCCCTAGGAACTTTCTGCATGACATTCACGCTGCATAAAACAGCTACCTGCCTACAAAGACATGAGTTCTTCATTACTGAAATTTTGTCGTTAGTATTGAATGTTTACTATATTAATTGTCTGAATTTTTATATTGGCATTGGGAACAAGCGAATGTTGACCTCTGCAGAAACTGTAGATTAGATCTATGCTATTTCTTATTAAGCAAACAGAGCAGACCCTGATCAGATAGCTTCTATAGGAAATGACTCATCTAGGTCTCCTCTGTTTGCAAAAATGCCCAAAGTTGTCTCTATGGAGAAAGAGTTAAAGGTGTTTGCAGTATACTAATGCTATGATATTAACCCTTTCCTCCATAAATACGCCTTTCTACGCCTCTGTAATAACCACTTCTTGAAACCATTGTGATAAATAGAGCATTTGCTCCTAGAGGAGCAAATGCTCTATTTGTCACAATGGTTTCAAACTACAAAACTCTAAAATTTTACTTTCCTCTAGTAAATGCTTCTTTTGGGTTGATTCATTCAAAGAGGTTGGGTCTGAAAATTGCCTATGGAGGAATGGGTTAAGGAGATCAAAGATATGTCTTGTAAACGGAGCAGCATATACATATGCGTACTCGGATTCTAAAATTATAAGCTTTCCACCACATCCTATGTTGTGACTGCTATTTAGAATCCTCTCAAAGATTTAGAGTGGTCACAACATAGGATTTGGTGGAGAAATAAAGGAGTTATTCTTTAAAATATTTTCATTTAGACATCTTATCTGGACCTCTGACATACATGTTTCATAAAATTTAGCTAAATATGGAATGAACTGTCCAAACCTTCTTTGCAAAACTTGAAAATATGTGTACATGATGAGGTTGCTGGATGTATGGCTTTTGTTTCAGTTGCCTGGGAAATTGGTAAGAATTAATAGTTCATCCTATGTGTGGTGTTGTATGTAGCTAGTATATGTAACAGAAAATAAACAAAATAATTTCCCACCTCCTTTATGACCACTTCAATGGAGTCTTTAACCCTCATCTGATAGGAACACCTTTGTAAACAGAGTAGACCCAGATTATACAGCTCCCGTCTACTCTGTTTGCTGGTAAAATATTTTAAATCAAATTCTATAATTTCTGACATGACCAGAAAACTGTTCATATACCATTATTTCTTGCATGAATATTCATCAGATAAAGTGTTAAACAGGTCATAAATTTTTCAGAGGAAGAATATAATCAAGATCCTTCGATAGTTTTCTGCATTAAGTTAGATCTATACTTACTAAGCGGTCACTTTTTTTTGAGAGAGCGAGAGAGCGTCTACATTATCTGAACCAAATCAGTATTTTATTGTCCAGCTTGACAGACAGTGTAGATCCTGATTAAATACTGCATTTCCTGGTTGCAGTCCTGGGGCTTCACTGCTTACCAATGCAGAAATTTATTTTATTCAGTTCATTTGTTGTGTTGATATCAGAAATGAGCATGTAAATAGAGAAATGTCATAGGTAAACATTTTTTATTGTTCAAAATGTTGTCTTGCATCTCGACCCATTACTTCATAAATATGCCTTTAACGCCTTGGCAAACAGAGTAGACCCAGATCAGATGACTCTTGTAGGAGCCATCTGATCTGGATCTGCTCTTTTTGCTTAGGGAATAATAAAGATCTGATTCTACCGTGGTCAAAATTCCTGAATTCATAAACCAGTGTATAAACTTAACTAATTTATATTCACAATGTTATTTCTTGCATGAATAATCTTGATGTAATAGGTTAAGTACTCAAAGTAGTACTTCCTTCCTTATGTATGATCAGGCTTTTAACCCTTCGCTTGCTGAATTTTAAATTACATTTCTCCTTCTTTACCAATGTCCTGTTGTATAATTACATATTTCTTCACTGTGTACAAGTATTTCGCTGTGCAATCACTGCTGTGGTGTGTACTGGTTGCACAATCAACTTGTAAACAGTGCAGACCCTGATGAGACAGCTCCTGCAGGAGCTGTCTAATCTGGGTCTTCACTATTTACAGGTAGGTATATTGACGTGAATAGCAAGCGAAGTGTTAAGTTTTCAAACAATTTGGTTCCCAGTGTGCTGCCCATTTATTGTGCATTGTCTGTACATTGTAAGAGTGTGCCTCTGAATCATAACACTTAACCCTTACAGTGTGGGACACAAGTCACTAATGTCCTTAACCCATTCCCTCATAGGCTATTTTTAGATCCTACCTCTTTGAATAAATCTACCGAAAAGGAGCATTAATTAGAGAAAAAGGAAAATTTCAGAATTTTGTGGATTTGAAACCATTGTGATAAATAGAGCATTTGCTCCTATGGAGCAAATGGTCTATTTATCACAATGGTTTCATAAAGTGACTATTACAGAGGCGTAGAAAGACGTATTTATGGAGGAAAATGGTTAACAGTGTTGACCGAGATGAGAGGGCTTCTAGAGGAGCCCTCTCATTTGGGTCTGCACTGTTTTCCATGTTACACTTTTCTTTAGAAAAATCCCTAAATATTCACCATAAGCTTGACCTGTTTGAATTTCAGAATAGTCCATTTGAAAATTCAGTGTTGTAAGTGTTAATATTATTCCCACCATAGGCAAATTGGTGATGACCTTTACAAAGAGTTTGATCCAAAGGAGATGCTTAGTTACTTTGTATCTCTTTAGGACCCAGACTCTTTGTCACAGATCATTGGTTATTGAAACGTATTTCATAAGGATTATAACCCTTTCCCTGTTCTATATTTATTCCAAATTTCAATACCTACTGAATATTCATGGACTAAATAATTACATGTATAATGAAATTTGGAAGATGGAACCGAATGGTGGGCTCTGATTATGGCTCCTGAAGGAGCAGTTCAATGACTGTCTGCACTATTCACTTCTATCCCATTCCCTCCAAGGCTATTTTTAGACCCAACCTCTTTAAATAAATCTACTGAAAAGGAGCATTAACTAAAAAAAAGAAAATTTTACAATTGTGTAGTTTTGAAACCAATGTGATAAATAGAGCATTTGCTCCTATGGAGCAAATGCTCAATTTATCACAATGGTTTCAAAAAGTGACTTTTACAGAAGCGTCAAAAGGTATTAGTATGAGTGAATGGGCTATGTCTGTCTAAATTATAGTTTCCAAACATGTGCCAAATTGACTTCTTTGGCCCATCTAGAGAGGACATTAGATGTTTTAATCTATGGAGCTTATTTGAGTCTCTGTATAATATATTCTTATCCTCCATATTGCAGTATCTACTTACTGCAGAATAGAATTAGAACATACAAAAGGGTCTGTTCTCTGCTTAATTTACAAGATCTTTTCATTGATTAATCAGTTCATTACAGGTTAATTGATGATGTGACCCATCAGGTGTAGCGTCCGCCTGTGGTAAAGAAAGGTCGTGGGTTTGATCCCTGGCCGCAACAGACCAAAAGTTGTTAAAAGTTGGTACTAGTAGCTCCCTTGTCTACACTCGACGTAAAAGGGGTAGTTCTAGGACTGGCCGGCCCGGTGTCAGGATAATGTGACTGGGTGGGGTGCCTTTGCCATGTACCTGCAGCAGGAGTATTCCAGTGAGGCAGCACTATGTCTCATGCGGGTGCCGTCTGTAAATAACTGAAATACTGTTGGTCGGACGTAAAACCCAACTCACTCACTCACCCCATCAGGTGTAGGGCAAAACGCCTCTAAACTGAATTCTAGGGGGTACGGACAATTGCCCCATAGGACGACTGCCCCTCAACAAAACTGCCAACTAGGAAAACTGCCCCATGATTATTATACATATAGAAAAAGTATTTTAGTATGCTTTTTTATGCCTCTGTTGATGATAGCCAGGGGGAATTATGTTTTGCACCTGTCCGTCTGTCTGTGTGTCACGCTTGTCTGTCTGTGTGTCACATTTGAAAGTGCAGTTGGTTTGCACAGTTGTTTATGGCCTGAAGGGCCATATAGCTATCGGTCTCTTTTACGGCAAAGAGTTCACTATTTTAGTGAACATGCGCAAGACAAAAGTTTTCAATTCTGCACTAGTTTGGTTGTAAAATGTTCATGTATTTGTTTACTCTTCGTGTATTTAATAATGTTTCGCTATGTAAGATAATTACTACTAATCTACACAAAGATAAACTTTTTAAAAAGCTTGAATTTTAATAAACTCCAAAGAAGACGTGAACGAATATTTTTACCGTAGTTTTCGCAGCACCTTGGCGTTCTAAAGGAGAAGGAATATAGCCAAGGTTTCCGATTGCATTTTTTTAATACACATTCGTAATTGATTAGCATATAGACCTACATTTTCAGCCAATCAAACTGCCTTTTGCGTCGTATTCGGTCATTTCCGTTTGACCCGTACTCAAATTAGAAAATAGAAGTTTCATAAAGGACAAGGTAAAAAGAAATCTAAAATTATCAACCAATGAAATTCGGAATTATGTCTCCCCCCTTTAGGGGAGGGAGACATATTGATGTTGTGCTTTCTGTCTGTTTGTCCATCTGTCCGTCTGTCTGTGCAGCTAACTCCTCCTACACCATTAGAGGGATTTCCTTCAAACTTTTACATATGAATCAGCTATATGTGAGGATTGTCATGTGGTTTGGAATTTTGGCTGCAACAATTTTGACAGAAGTTATGGCCCTTTGTATTTTTTCCTTATATAGAATATATAGCAAAAAAATCTTGTGCAACTAACTCCTCCTACACTATTTGAGGGATTTACTTCAAACTTTTACATATGAACCAGCTATATGTGAGGATGGTCATGTAGTTTGGAATTTTGGTTGCAACAATTTTGACAGAAGTTATGGCCCTTTGTAGTTTTTCTTTATAGCGAACAAATCTTGTGCGCCAACTCGATTTTCCTTGTATAGAATATATAGCAAAAAAATCTTGAGCAGTTAACTCCTACACTATTTGAGGGATTTACTTCAAACTTTTACATATGAACCAGCTGTATGTGTATTTGAGGGATTTACTTAAAACTTTTACATATGAACAAGCTATATGTGAGGATGGTCATGTGGTTTGGAATTTTGGCTGCAGCAATTTTGACAGAAGTTATGACCCTTTCGAGTTTTTCCTTATATACAGTAATAGCGAAAAAGTCTTGTGCAGCTAACTCCTCCTATACTATGTAAGAGTTTTCATTCAAACTTTTACACATGAACCAACTATATGTGAGGATGGTCATGTGGATTGGAATATGGACTGCAAAAATTTTGACAGAAGTTTGGATTTTTTTCAATTATGAAATTTATAGGGAAAACTAGTGTATATAGATGTCTACAAAAGTTTACAGATAACCAATCTGTATGTGATGCACAACCAATCTATATGTATCTATGTATCTCTTGGTTACAAGGTTCATTCCTCTTATGGGTGCTGGGGCGGGGTACCGGGGGAGACATGTGTTAATCTCAAAAACAAACTCTAGTTCTCATATACACATGTATCACGAATAGCGTGTTTTGACAATGGCATCCAACCTCAACAGAAGTCTAGGTCTTACAAGAAGTAAAACCGTAAAAACACGGGGTTCTATCGGCTTATCAACATAAGTATTATCCATAGAAGGTTTTCAACACATATTCAATCAAATTATATTCCAGTGTCAATAACAACTGTGAAAATAGAGCCTCTTCTATTTATCGTGTAACCGCCGACACTGTCTTTTGCTCAAGACATTTGTGTCGTTTACACGTAAAAGCGAAAGTAGGTAGCAATTTGTTGAATTGTCTTTCCCAGATTACAACTCTGCTTCAGGCTGTAGTTCTGAATTTTGTTCCAAACAACTACCGTAATTGTATGTATGGATCTACTTAGTAATTGAAAATTAAACCAGTCTACCTTCAATGTGTAAGCAGACTACAGTTTTTGAAAATGAATGAGTGCTGAACATGGAAAAATAAATGTTACGTGTAAAAATTAGTTGAACAAAAAATGTAGGATTATAGATTATAGGTAGCCTTTGTATAACTTTGATGTTTTTGCATCAGATTTGGACGTGAAAGTATTAATTGACCCTTTACTCCATGGATAAGAGATAATGACATCGTGATTATAAATAAGATATTATTTTGGCCATAGTAGAAACTAGAATCATGTCTATATATAGACAGCGGGGGTGTAAAACCCACCGTAGACAACAGATGCTCCCAATCAATTTGGGGGGGGGGGGGGGGGGGGGGGGGGGGGATTGATTTTGCCCCGTTTGTTTGTTTGTTGGCCTGGCACAAGCAATAATTTTGTAGCCATTGCACATATATACTGTTACTTCAAACCTGGCATGCCTGTGCAACTTACGGAGGCGAACATTTTTTTATTTATTTGTTTCTATTTTTTTTGGGGGGGAGGGGGGTGGCTTATTATTAAGATCAAGGTTATATAATAGTGAAATGTCAAATTGCGGGTCAAATTTATATTGGTGATAATTAGGGGCATAGTGTTTCACAAACGCGTGTTGTTATTCATACTTTTATCAATTCCAAGAAGTCGGGCATTGTTATTAACGTGTACAGAAATTTCTCTCCTTAGGCCTACACTTAACATCCATATCAAACCCGAAGGCCATTATGGCCATTCATGACTTTGATTCATTGTCAAGCACCACCATGGGGCATCGCTGTGTCTTACAGACACAATTTTCTAGTTTATCAATCATATAATATTATTATGCCTCCAAGATCAGATCTGGGGCATATTGTTTTTGCCCTGTCTGTTTGTCCATTTGTCTGTTTGTTTGAGGACAACTTTAACTTTTGAGCAAGTACAGATAGAGACTTGATATTTTGCATGGATATGTATCTCATAAAGCTGCACATTTTGAGGGACGGCATGTCAAGGTCAAGGTCATCCTTCAGGGTCAGAGGTCAAATATATAGGTCAAATCACTGACTTTAACATTGGCCATAACTTTTGAACCAGTAAATATAGAGACTTCATATTTGGCATGCATGTGTATCTCATGAAGCTGCACAGTTTGACATATCAAGGTCAAGTTCATCCTAAAGGGTCAAAGGTCATATTGGGGGCATAGTGTTTCACAAACATATCTTGTTACAATATATAATTAGATGTTTTTGATGGCTGAATGCAATATACTTTGCTTTATGATGAGTAAAATGTTTGTATTTATATATCCAAATTTACCTACATAACGGTTCAAGTTAACCTATCAAACATAAGATACAAGAAAATTTATTTAATGGCGGATACCATATAACAATAAACATGAGCTGTAACAGCTATTTTCAGACAAACATAAGTATAATTCAAACAAAAGTAAATCAGGCTGTAAAAGAAAGAGTTGGCATATACATAGTAGATTAAGATGCACAAACATTTGATGTTACAATAATAAAAGGGAACCAGCTAAATATGCGACCATGTGTTAGTAGTTTTTATGTTAGTAGCAATAAGACCCAGCTGTTGATCACAGTACAAGCTTGAAGTTGTTAATGTTGTTAATGGATTTACATAATTCTGCACTGTTAGCACAGTGTATCAGCATGGGCCAAAAACATGGTATCCAAGAGAACAAAATATTCACAACACAATAAATAAAATATACATCACATTCAACATGCATAAGCAAAAAACAGCACAGCACCAAGGCAGTAAAATGCGGTAAACATATTTTGCATTTTTTCTCAAATCCCACTATGGCACCATGTTTGTTACATATTGAGACAGAAAAGAGTAAATATGGACATCCTGTTTACCATTCATTTGTAGATTGATAAGTCAGGTCTCACTGAGACTGGAAAAAAACCCAGCACATTTACAGAAAGCATAAAAACCCATAAAAAGCATACAAACACGTGGCAGCAACAAGCTATAACTAAACTAACTAAAAACAAGAACTAAAAAGCAGATAAACATGTTTACAAGATAGACTAACCCTGGCATATGGCACAGCCATAGCTAAGTCCAATCCAGGTGTGGATCAGCCTCCTAAACTCTTTAAAGTCTAGTGCAGAAAAATTAAGATACTTTTAGGCAGGTGGTTGCTTAATGCAGGGTGAAAGTCATACAGAAAGCTTTCTGCATTAAACAGCCTCCTGTCTCCAAGACTGATATTTATACTAAATTGAATGTCTGGATTAAAGGGGTTTTGCCATTATCAGTCATACATGCTTTCATACATCAGTGATCACTGTTTATCTGGAACAATGGAAGGTGGGACAATGAAGTCCAGATTGTATTAGGACTTTTCGTATAAGTAAAAATGAACATCAAGTTGAAAATACTGACCCACTGTAAACTTAGAACTTAGTCTAAACACAAACTGTTCACTTTTAGATGAGAATTTGAACATTAAAATGACATTTTAATCTGCTCTGTCAATCAACATGGATGTAGTGTCTACCAAAATCTCAAGAAGTAATTTGTCAAAGAAGAGAGATAATTAATCAATATGCAACACAGGTCTTATCAAAATCATAATTCTGATTGCACGGAATAGTATTTATCTGAGAAAGAATTCTTCGTGTTTACCTTAAACAGTAAATAATCCTTTGATCAATCAATATACAATCAAAAAAATTGTCGTAGAATTACCTCCCCTTTTACATGAACTTTCCATATGGAAACCCATATGATTGATAATGAAAGTCTATCTTGAAGAAAGAGGTGAAACATTCTAAAAACTGAAAATATCTGGCCCATGCTTAGTGATACATGGTTATAGTTTTCATTGTGAAAGGGAAATAAAAATGTATTGTTCTTATTAAGGCTAAGGGTATACACATATAGGGAATGTCACTGTGTGGAAATTCTTGAGTGATTGCTAAAACAAGTTGCATGCTTTAACCCTTCACTCCATAAATACGTCTTTCTATGCATTTCAAAAAAAGTACAGTACCTAGTTATAGTCTACTTTCAGTCCGAATGACCTCTCAGCCGTCACTGAATCATTGGCCTACAATATTGAGCACTGCTAACATATGGCGCAATCATGCAGCCGCAGTACCGGCGAGTGACCCTCACAGGTACCCATTTTAACCCCTGGGTGGATAGGATGTGCAGGTGGGAGACACGAAAAAGCGTCTCGGAAATTTCCGGGAGGGACCAGGATTTGAACCATGGACCTCCGGACTGATAGTCAAGTGTGTTACCACTAGACCACCGCCACCTGCAAACAGAGTATATCCAGATCAGATGGCTCCTGTAGGAGCCATCTGATCAGGGTCTTCTCTGATTCTACAATATAAAAATTAATCTTCATGATATTTTTTCACATGAATATTCATGGAGTAAAGGATCAATGAGGCAAACCCATTTGTGTTGTCATAGAGTTTTGTTTTGTTTATTGCAGAAGATGACGAGAACCAGAACATTGAAGATGCCTCCTCCTCCGAAGGAGAAGACGATGAGGAAGTTCCCCATTATTCCAAGTCAGCATTTGATCGAGTCATGAAAAAGGTGAGGATGTGAATAATAAGATTAACTCATTCCCTCATAGGCTATTTTTAGATCCATTTCCTGATTGGCTATTTTAGACCCATTTCCTCATAGGCTATTTTTATATCCAACCTCTTTGAAATAATCTACTTAAAAGGAGCATTTACTAGAAAATCTAGAGTTGTGTAGTTTTCAAACCATTTTGATAAATAGAGCATTTGCTCCTATGGAGCAAATGCTCTATTTATCACAGTGGTTTCAAAAAGTGACTTTTACAGAGGTGTCAAAATTCTTCAATATGAGGGAATGTGTTAACCCTTTACATCAGCAATATGCATGTTGGTGTCTTTGCAAACATTGTGTAAACCCAGATCATGTCTACTCTGTTTGCCTATCAAATAATAATGGTCTGATTCTACAATTTCTGCTAAGGTAAAAAAAAATCCTGTGTTCATAAACTATTATAAAAATCAGCTAATTAATGTTGATGTTGTAATTATTTCTTACATGAATATTCATGAGATGAATGGTTAGGTATGAGCTGTATTATGTGTAATATTTGACAATGACCCAGACAATAGTATGAGCTGCACTCTTTGTAGTACTAAGAGACGAAGCAGAAAATTGTTTTAAAAACTAGAAACAGTTTAGAAACAGAGGTTGACCAGGGTCCACAATTTTCAAATACTCTTTGTTCAAAATAAGCATTTGCAAAAACATGCTTTAGTCAAGGTAAATCATGCTGGGTTTGTACCTTTTGGTAATCTTTGAGATAACATACTTGACTTGCATTAGCTGGGTGAGCACCACTACACAGAGTCATTCTGAATACATAATTTCACCTTGCTTTAATCGGCCACCTACCCTGAATACTAAATAATTAACACAATTTAGTGGCCGTTATAGAGAGGTTTTACTGTATAACAAAATTTATCTAATTATAGCCATGATGTCATTATTTCTTACGTGAATATTCATGTAGGGAAAGGTTAAACATCTTTGTGTCCTTGTATTGTCCTGTTTTATTAACCTGTCAAATTATACGCTTGCTGAACACGCCATATATAGCTTCGGTTGATATCGATAGTTTCCGCTAATAAAAGCTTTCTTGCTTGGCTCATTCGAGTACTTGTACATTTATTGTGAATCTCGTGAAAAACGTTTGAAACACAGGTTTACCCAAGCTAAATATATCATTTCAGTGACGTAGGAATATTCACATTTGACAGGTCAATAAAACAGGACAATACCTACAGTGTTTATA
Organism: Azorinus chamasolen; assembly: GCA_963576725.1. Taxonomy (NCBI): domain Eukaryota; kingdom Metazoa; phylum Mollusca; class Bivalvia; order Cardiida; family Solecurtidae; genus Azorinus; species Azorinus chamasolen. The sequence goes on along the minus strand of OY755242.1, from coordinate 35,288,142 downwards.
CATGAAGTGCTGATAACAACAGGTGTGCCATAAGATCTAAATATACCTGTGCCTTTTAATATATTTATGCACAGTAAACAAAATAATTTATGTATGTTCTACAAACAACATACTGTTTATTGGCTGTACTTGTTTAGGTACATGTTACTCTCATAGTTTTTTCTTGTCATTCTTTAGCAAGCAGCTCTGGCCATGATTGTCTGCATGATTAGCTAACCATAGTTTTTCTTCAATTTTCTTAAAACTGTAAATTTATTGTTAACTTCTCAAGAAGAATATGTGATGCAATATGCAAACAGTTTGGATTCAACGTGGTTTAAATCAGATTTTACTCTTGCAGAGAAATTAAATGTACCATGAGTACCCTAAATATTTGCAGAGACAATTTGGGCAAATAGTGTAGATCCAGAGTTCACACTGTTTACAACTCTAGTGTCAGTTAACCCTTTCCTCCATGAGCTATTTTTAGATACAGCCTTTTTGAATAAATCTGCCGAAAAGGAGCATTAACTCTAGAGAAAAGGAAACTTCTAAAATTTTGTAGTTTGAAACCATTGTGATAAATAGAGCATTTGCTCTTATAGGAGCAAATGCTTTATTTATCACAATGGTTTTATAAAGTGACTTTTACCGAGGCGTAGAAAGGAGTATTTATCGAGGAAAGGGTTAACTCTTTACTCCTTGAGTATTCATGTGAGAAATAATGGCATCGTGAAAATTGACTTGATTAATTTTTAGCTACACTTTTTCAAAAAGCTATTGTCATGACCCTCTCGTTGGCGTCGGCGTTGGTTAACCTTTTTGTTACGGTCCCTTTTCTCAGAAACCATCAAAGATATTTGGTTATATTTGGTATGTATGTTTACTATCACAAGGGGAACCCATTTCACAAGGGTAGGTAACCCTAAAATTAATTTTGCCATAGTTATGCCCCTTTTTTCGACTTAGATTTTTCATTGTTGGTTAAGTTTTATGTTCAGGTCTATGTCTCAGAAACTGTCCAAGATATTTGGTTCAACTTTGGAATACATGTTAACTATTACAAGGGGGACCCATTTCACAAGGACAGGTAACCCTAAAATTATTTTTGCTATAGTTATCTCCCCTTTCTGACTTAGACTTCCACTACACTATCCAGCACTAAAGAAAGTGGAGCACGCTGTCTGCAGACAGCTTTTGTTATAATGGCACTTGAACACATTGATATTTTGCCATGGCAGCAACTGTAGAATCATATCTATATAACTTCATATGCAAATAGGATGGTGGTTCTACCTGGATGTTCTTCTTTGCACGAAACAATGTTTCATGCACAGAAGAACCTCTGAGGTCTTCCATCACCTGTAATTAGCTGGACATCGTGATATGATTGAAATACTGTTGAAGCAACCCAGATACAGCTGACCCTAATCAGACAGCTCCTACAGGAACCATCTGATCTGAATCTACACTGTTTGCAAAGGCAAAGAAAGGCACTTTTAAGGAGAATAGGGTTAAAGTTATCAAAATTGTGCCAGATTGACTTATTTAATTTTACTAAACAGTGAAGAGAGGAGACAGACAAACAAACTGAAACAACCATCCCTGTACATTACTATTTTCTCTTAGTGTGGAAAAATTGTTGGAGTTGTTTTGTGTACTATAGGCAGGGGTTGTTTGTACATGTATATGAAAAACAAGACACATTTAGATACTCGCTTTTATTGATCTATCCTGACCTTTTACCAGGCTAAACAAGTTGCTCCCTACATTGTTGTAATATTTGCGTCACCCTGAACGTAGAGGACCATACCGTTGTTTTTTGTTTTTATAACCCCGGCAAACTGGTTTGAGTGGGTATACTGGAAACCCTTTCCGTCATATAAGCATGTTTTCATGCATTTGCAAACAGAGTAGACCCTGATCAGATTGCTCCTATAGGAGCTGTCTGATCAGGGTCTGGTCTGTTTGCTAATGGAATATGATAGATCTGCTGTGATGTTTAGTTGTACTGAATGAGTACTTTTCCTTCTTTTGTTGTACTTGAGTATGTCTGTGTAGCATTTCAAGTTAACATTCGCATAGAATTAAGAATAATAAAGGTTATTTATCCTTTTACTTCTTTTTGTGCCTTTGCAAACAAAGTAGATCTGGATCAGACAACTTTTATGACTGTCTGATCAGTGTCTGGTTTTTTGCTACTTGGAACAAAGTAGATCAGAATCTGCAGTTATTGCTTGGGTGAAATGTTCTCTTGTTCATTTGCCACTACAAAGAATTGAGTTAATTAACCCATTACTCCATTAACCCTTCGCTTGCTGAATTTTAAAATACATTTCTCCTTCTTTACCCATGCCCTGTTGTATAATTACACATATCGTCACTGTGTACAAGTATCTCGCTTTGCAATCACTGCTGTGGAGTGCTCTGGTTGCACAATCAACTTGTAAATAGTGAAGACCCAGATGAGACAGCTCCTGCAGGAGCTGTGTCATCTGGGTCTTCACTATTTACAGGTAGGTATATTGACGTGAATATCAAGTGAAGGATTAATATACATGTAAGAAATACTGACATCATGAATACTTATCAGATTATTTGTTACAATAGCACATGGACACAGGATGTTTTGGCTCACGCAGAAACTGTAGAATCATATTTATATTATACTATAAGCAAACAGAGCAGAACCTGAGCAGATGGCTCCTTAGGAGCCATCTGATCTGGATCTACTCTGTTTGCAAAGGCGTAGCAGGGCATATTTATGGAGTAAAGGGTTAATACTCATACCGTAAGTCTTTATTTCATACAAGAACATTCATGATGTAACCAGGTATAATTGTAGGAGTTCCCTTGTTATTAACCCTTTTCTTCATAGAAACACCTTTTCATGCCTTTGCAAATGGAGTAGACCCAGATCCAGTGTTGTGCCTTGGAGCCATCTGACCAGGGTCTGCTTTGTTTGCTTATGAAATTTTAATAGGCCTAACTCTACAGTTTCTACCATTACTGAAACATGCTGTGTACTAATGCCATTATAAAAATCAACTACAGTAAAACTTTTACGAAATATCTTACGGCTAGTGGTAGCTTGATGCAGGACAAAGAAATTAACTTCTGTTTCACTTTCATTCTGCATTAACCCTTTCCCTCATATAAAAATGTTTTCACGCATTTGCAAACAGAGTAGACCCAGATCAGACGGCTCCTAGAGGAGCCGTCTGATCAGGGTCTACTCTGTTTGCTAATGGAATTTGAAAGATCTATTTCTTTTCTTTCTAAAATGGCTACAATGGTCCACCTTCCATGTTTCATTATAACTATTTTCTCCATGAATATTCAGTAGGTATTGAAATTTGGAATAGATATAGAACAGGGAAAGGGTTAAGTAGACACTTATCTCTCTATGGGACCTGTCTTTATCTAAAAGAACAGATTTGTGGTATTGCAATAGTTTTGCATGATGTTTTGTTGGCATTGTGCAAAAACTTTAGTCTGGATATTGAGCAGGACCTTTCAATTTGGACATTGTGCAAAAACTTCAACCTGGACATCATGCAAATTTTTTGATATTTTGAGGTCCATATCAACGATCTTACAGATATTCATCATTTCAGTGACTGCTGTCTGGTGATGAGCCATTACTTTATCATCAATAGTTAAAGAGTTATGGTTCCTTTAAAGCATTAGTTTTTGTGGAAACGGACTGGTACTGGCATTGGCATACAGTGCTCTTGTTCACTAAGTGGACACTTGCAAGAGATTTTAAGTGTACTTGTTACATAATTCAACTTGAGTACATTTCTGATTCAATCATTGAAGTATGTTGCAAATTGTTATCCAATATTTACTTGCTAAGAGTGTGTCATGCATGTTTTATTATGTGTGGTGAAACTATTACAGCATCACATCGCTTTTTCTCTGCCTATATACATGCTTATATGCCATAAATAGGCCTTTGCAAACAGAGTAGACCCAGATCAGATGGTTCCTATAGGATCCATTTGATCAGGGTCTGCTCTGTTTCCTTATGATAGTTTCTGCTTTGGCAAAAATACCATGTTTTTGTACACTGCTTTAAAAATTAATCAGATTAATATTCATGATGTCATTATACCTTTCATCAATATTCATGGCGTACAGGGATACACATGTATAATATACATGTAGACTGCAATAGGAGGAAGGCAGCTTTTGAATGTTGAAGTTATCGTCAGAAGTCAAAGACATTGAAACTGAGTGTATTCTACACTGATGTTAGCCTTTTACTTCATATGTATATACACACACACATTTAGGCTTTTGTAAATAGTAGACCCAGATCTGACAGCACTAACAGGAGATGTCTGATCAGGGTCTCCTCTGTGTTTGTTGTATTAATGCTATATATTGATTTCATTCATGACAACAAAGTTATTTGATTTTCAGAAAAGTCCATTTGGGGAGAGGATTAAAGATGTGCTGAGGCCAGGTAGGAAGAAGAAGGAGGTTCCTTTCTTCATGAAGATCTATCTGCTGTGGACAGCCCCTATAACAAAGTTCTGGACCACCCAAGTCTTCTATTTTGCGTTCCTTGGTCTGTTCTGCCTTGCTACGTTGTGGCCAGCCTGTGGAAACCAGTACCTGGACCTGCTGCTGTGGGCCTGGACAGCAGTCATTGAGATGGAGCTGGTCTGTAGAGTGTACATGAAGTATCATGTGAGTTGGACCTGAACCCTATACGTCATGAACATTCTGATAAGAAATGATGACACCACGAGTACAGTAAAACCTCTCTATAACGGCCACTGAAATACATCAAGTATTTTGTGTTAAAGGCGGTGGCTGCTTAAAGCAAGGTGAAAGTAAAACAGAACGCTCCTATAGGAGCGTTCTGTTTTACTTTCACCTTACTTTAAGCAGTCACCTGCCCTAAATACCAACTAATTAAGACAATTTCGTGTCCGTTATAGAGAGGTCTTACTGTATTTACTTGCTGAGTTTTTATAATGACATAAGAACTCAACGAGTTTTTACCATAGCAGAAACTGAAAAATAATATCTGTATTTTCAGTGTTCTCATTAGGATTGAATTTTACTGAGTCCCTGGGACCCAGGGCATCAGCAAAAGTTGCGTCCCAAGCAAATACAACTGAGTCCCAGATAATTTCACTCCTGCTTTTGTAATGGAGATTTTTTGCACCATTAAATGTAAAGGGGTAAAACTTATACTGATGTATCATTGAACATCAAACAAATAAGTGTTACAAGCACTGTATAATAAGGTATTTCTTGATGCTTTGATTTGAAGTGCACGACGATGAGCATCGTTTGAGTGAACTGAGCTGAGCATCACTGTATCCGCTGGTACGTAAAAGCGGTTTTCACTTCATTTTCAGTGCATACAAAGCATCACATAGTAATACTATTGGTTTCAGGGCTAACATCATTTACTTACAAGTCTTTAAACTCTCGGTCTTGCACCCATAACGCTTTAAAGTTCCTGGCGTGTTCAACTTTTTACTAGCAGACGCCATCTTTTTTCAGCACCCAAATGTCATTACTAAGCAACAGAACGGTTCTCGTAGAATTACATAATTTTAGATGCTGACATTAAGGTGGAAATCGTAACCAGTCAATGCAGGTGCCCTCCTACGTACCTGGAATAACCCAGGACTTGATATTAATAGATGCGTTGCAATTTCGGAAAAAAAATGTCAAGAAAACGGAGTGAGATTCACTTTGTTTATTGATCCGGATTGATGTAAGACTGAGTATCAATTGTTAATTTATCTGGATTCATTTAAATCGGTAAAATTTCAATCATTGATCTTGCGTCCCATGGACGCAACGTACTTGACTATTTTGCGTTCCAACGATTTTCGGTGTGTATTTAGATATGATTACGATGTAAACGGGAACACTGATTTTTTAATAAACATACATAGCAGACACTGATTAGAAAGCTTCTGTAGCTTCTGGGTCTATTCTGTTTGTTAAGATATCAAAAAGCCTCTTTATGGAGAAAAGGAGTAATGCTTTACCTAATATAACAAATTTGAGATGTAGAAGCTTTCTGATCTGTGTCTGCATAGTTTGCAAATACTAAAACATGTGTCTTTCTCAAGTAAAATGTCCATGCTGTTATTTGAGGGCCCCAGTCATTTAACACTTTACTCCACAGACTTTTGCAATCAGAAAACACCCCTGTCAAAGGGCTTGTGTAGGAACTGTCTGATCAGGCTGCTCCATTTGCTTATAGAATATGTTAGACCTGATTCTATTTTATGTATCAGTATGAAATATTAAATTAATTAACCCTTTACCCCATAAATATGCCTTTCTACACCTCTTTAACTTGCTAAGAGTGTGTCATGCATGTTTATGTGTGGCGAAACTATTACAGCATCACATCACTTTTTCTCTGCCCATATACATGCTTATATGCATTTAACCCGTTACTCCATAAATAGGCCTTTGCAAACAGAGTAGACCCAGATCAGATGGCTCCTATTGGAGCCGTCTGATCAGGGTCTGCTCTGTTTGCTTATAATATAATATAGATATGAGTATGATTCTACATTTTCTGCTCTGCCTTGGTCAAAATTTGCTGTGTCCATGTTCTATTAAAACACATAAATCTAATTAATATTCATGATGTCATTATTTCTTACATTAATATTCATGGAATAAAGGGTCAATGTTCATAATGTTCATGTTTGCAATTGCCAGTTCAAATCGTTTGGTTCAAGATGAGGTCAAGATCTGGGTCTACTATGTTTTCAAAAGTGTAGAAAGGTGTATTTATGGAGTAAAGGATTAATTCATGTGTTGACATTTTACAGCTGATTTCCTGTTTGTGTTTTGTAGAAATACAAGACCCTGTCTCTGGTGGGTAACTGTGTAGACATCCTACTGATCATGGCTTTCTTGATCATGCTTCTGGTGATGAGGGTACTACACGGTTGGATGAATGTCACCAACTACATACACGCCAAGACGTTTATGTGCTATGGGCTCATCTACTTCTTCTACAGACTGCTCGGTGTCTACCTACCTATAAGTCCAACACTAGGACCTATGCTTTTACGAATGAATAGAATGGTAGGTTCGAATACATTGAAACCTCTCTATAACCACCACTCAAAATAGATCCAATTCTGGGATTTTAAGACAGATTGTTGCTTAATGCAGGACAAAAGTGAAGCAAAAAGCTCATGCAGGATGTTTCATTCTGCATTAAGCATCCTCCTGCTATTAAAGACTGCTGTCTTTATTCACTTAGTGGTCACTAGAGTGGTTCTGCTGTTTAGGTTTAATTCTTTCCTGAGTATGAATAAATATGTAATAACATTTCCTCCTTTTGAGACACTGAGTAACCTGGAGTTCATCAGGATCCAAATTAGGCACTTTGCCACCTTGGAGTCTATAGGAGCAATCTGTTGAGGGTCTTCTCTGTTTGTTAAAGGAATTTGAAAGATCTGTCTCTTTACTTTCTAAAATGGCTATAAATGTTCTACTTTCCATATTTCGTTGTAACTATTTTTTTTCCATATAATAAACGTTGAACAGGGAAAAGGTTAAAAGAAATGCCCACTCGAGGTGGGAGGCATATAGCCTTGCTGTACATATGTCTGTATGTACGTAATATAAACTTTAAATGTCAATCTTCTTATACACCAATGGGAGGATTTACTTCAAACTTTAATAGATGAACAATGTTGATGTGAAGCTGTGCGTAAAGAATGGAATTTTCTCTCTGACTATTTATACCAGAGTAACTGGATTTCGAAATTTTCTTCAATATATAACATATAGTGAAAAGTGCTTGATTTAAACTTTAAAGTCAATATCACCAGGGGGAGAATCCATGTCCTATGGACACAAATTTTCCTGTTAATTACCATGGTTACATACGTATATAGAAGGTAAAAGTACAGTGTGTATATGTTTGTGATTCCAATAAAATTTTGAGAAGTCTTGATATTTGCACCTACATTTGTATGTATTGTTTAAGAGTTCTAAAGTATATAAATATCACATCCCACTGAGGGCGACATCACGTATTGTCAACCCGAGGATTGACAATAAGTGCTGTCGCCCTCCATGGGATGTGATATTTGTTTTATTATACCGAACATCACAATCAATTTCATCAGCAAAAAAGATTTATTCAATGACAACAATAAACAGTTTGAAACTTAAGTTATGCTCAGTGCTTAAAAAGCATGGAACAGCTTCACATTTATATTCATTATACGTTTGGTATTGGCGGAGTACTTTTCACTGTCCAATCTTGACAAATTCTCCTCCAAAATAATTGCAAAAAGCAACACTTTTCAACTTGCATATTTTTTTCACATATTAAAATTAAAAATTGATAGTATAAGTCCACAGATGTAAGCCGTACCATAATAAAAGGTACATATTAACTCTTTCCTCCATAAATACGCCTTTCTACGCCTCTGTTATAACCACTTCTTGAAACCATTGTGATAAATAGAGCATTTGCTCCTCTATTTATCACAATGGTTTCAAACTACAAAATTCTCAAAATTTCCTTTTCTCTAGTTAATGCTCCTTTTCGGTAGATTCGGTAGTCACTTCTTAAAACCATTGTGATAAATAGAGCATTTGCTCCATAAGAGCAAATCGAGGGCTTGGTGGAAAACTATTCTAACTCCTTCACTTTAGTGAAGGAGTTAGAATAGTTTTGCACCAAACCCTCGAAATGCTCTATTTATCACAATGGTTTCAGAACTACAAAATTCTAAAATTTTCCTTTTCTCTAGTAAATACTCCTTTTGGGTAGATTCATGAAAAGAGGTTGGATTTAAAAATAGCCTATGGAGGAAAGGGTTAAAGGCTCTGCAAACAATGTAGATAAAACCAGGTGTGGCATATAAAGAAGGGAAAGTTTGGTCATGACAGAACCTGTAGAATCAGATATGTATTATTCCATATGCAAACAGAGCAGATCCTGATCTGATAGCTCCCCACAGGAGCCATCTAATCTGAGTCTACTCTGTTTGGAAATGCTTTTAATCCTTTCCCTTATATAAAAGCTTTTTCACACCTCTGCAAACAGAGTAGACCCAGATCAGACTGCTCCTGTAGGAGCAGTCTTATCAGGGTCTGCTTTGTTTGCTTATGGTATTATATAGTTTCTACCATTACCACAAAATCCTGTGTACATATGCCATAAGATTTCAGCTAATGAATATTCATGATGTCATTAATTTTTATATGAATATTCAGAATGAAAAGGAATAAAGGCATAACTTTGAAGATAGTTTTGGTAGAAAAGTGTGTACTATTAGATAGTGTAATTGACTTTTATTTACAGGTGAAGCATGATTTTGTGGCATTCATTCGGATGTTCCTGATCTTCATGATTGTGGGTGGGGTGACTATACATTCAGTCATCTATCCCAACTGGCCCTTGGGGCGCAGGATGATCACACAGGTCCTGACACGGCCCATGTATTCCATGTTCCTTACCCCTGTTCAAGATCTTGATGGTGAGTCAGATGCTAAACATGTTCAGTACTGCAAATATGAGTGGTATTGTTCCATCCCGGTTTTTGTGTCACCTGCCAAGAGGCAGTGTGTCACTTAGGGATCACTTTTCTGTCGTATGTCTGTCCGTCAGTCTGTCTATCTGTCCATCACACTTTTTTTGCCGTCATATCTAAACTAATCATTATAGAGCTTTCAAATTTCACATGTGTCTTCCTCTGATTGAGAACCATTGATGTAACTAAGGTTCGTCACTCTATGTGCAATACTTTTTGAGTTATTCCCCTTTGTTCTGAGTTTCGCACTTCAGCGGATTAACTGTTTTTTGTGTCAGCTGTGAGCAGAAGACACATATGTTCCTTCAAAAAATCTTGTTATTATTTTAGACAATCTTTGTCCTATTTGTAGTCATTTGAATTGCCTCATAGATGCAATGCTAATGATTACTAACAAGTAAGGATATTGTGAATAAATAGAGAAATTATTTTATTTTAGATTTCCAAAATACCCTTTTGATTTATAGTTCTGCATTCTATTCAAGTTATACCATCACAGACAGTTCTATAGAATTTATTTTGTAGCAGCTAATCTTAATCTATTCTGTATATATGAAGTCTTAACCCTTTACTCCATTCATATTCATGCAGGAAAAAAGGACCATGATTATTAACCCTTTCCCTCATATAAATGCCTTTTCATGCATTTGCAAACAGAGTAGACCCAGATCAGACAGTTACTATATGAGCCGTCTGATCTAGGTCTACTCTGTTTATATATTGATGGAGTAAAGGGTTATACCATGCTGTCTATATCAGGCTGTTTATATATTGATGGAGTAAAGGGTTATACTGTGCTGTCTATATCAAGCTGTTTATATATTGATGGAGTAAAGGGTTATACCATGCTGTCTATATCAGGCTGTTTATATATTGATGGAGTAAAGGGTTATACCGTGCTGTCTATATCAGGCTGTTTATATATTGATGGAGTAAAGGGTTATACTGTGCTGTCTATATCAAGCTGTTTATATATTGATGGAGTAAAGGGTTATACCGTGCTGTCTATATTAGGCTGTTTATATATTGATGGAGTAAAGGGTTATACTGTGCTGTCTATATTAGGCTGTTTATACGAGGGTTGTTCGGAAAGTTCGTAGAATGTTGTTATAAAATTACGTGTAATCGTAACAGCATGCAAAAAATTAGATCAACATTAATTTCAAGATCTGTGTTACATATTCCGTGAAAATCAGCAAAATATACTTAAAAACATTTTTTCTATGCATATTAAAAATACATACATAACGCACACCCGGAGCACGTCAGCGTCGACGTGACGTCGCTAAGGTGTCCAACGTTATGTAAATCCAGCGAACGTCGCACTTTCTCAGCATAGTCCCCCGCAATATCCTCGCACTTGTTATGTCTTCTAATCCATTTTGCGTATGTGTCTGCATACCAGTCTTCGCTGAATGTAGATACAACTTTCTGTGTCTGTTTGGTAAGTTCAGCTGCTGAATCAAATCTAATTCCACGTAACATCGCTTTTAACTCTGGGAACACTCTAAACTCCATAGGAGCCAAGTCGGGGCTGTATGGCGGGTGTTCTAACACCTCAAATCCTAGTAAGATGTAGAATTATGCGCTCAAGATCCATGTGTGGTCGCTTCTTTCGTATCGCATGAACGAGATCCCGCCTCAGAACTTGGAGAAAACAATATGCAGTCTGAGAAACGTCTGAGAGCATCGAACTCGTTTCTCCTGTTCTGTGTCCGTGAGCAACCGCAGCACCCAGCGTGCACTTACTTTAGACGTGCAAAGTTCATCTGTTAATATTCCATGTACGATAGAGCACGAAACACCAAGTTCGTCACACAAATCTGTTACTGTAGTCATTCTGTCCGCATTAACCATGTCTTTCACCTTGTCCTTAATGGAAGCAACTACGATGGATGGTCGACCGCTCCTTGGATCGTCCTGGATCGATTCTCTTCCACTCCTAAAACGGGAGTGCCATTTATACACGAAAGCGGGGCTGCACTTGTCATATTTCCCCGTTGATTTAATCATTTTAAGAGTTTCTGTTGGCGATTTATCTAGAGCAACACAAAATTTTACAACACCTCGCAACTCAACGTCACTGGTCGACGTCATTTTTTTTCAGGTCGCAATTCCTGTCTCTTCAGACTAAACACTGTAGTTTATGTTCAAACGCTGTCAATGCTTTGAAATTTTGAGCAACTGACGTCATGACGTCATGTTACAATTAGACGTTTTCGCGCCTTTCTGGCCTCAACGGAATTGAGAGAAATCATGTTTGCTTCATTAGAATAATGTTAAAAAGGATAATATTTTCGAGCTGCTCCGGGTTCCTATTACTGCGTTGCTACGGTAACCTGTATATTCGGTAAAAATTACATGTTTCATTTCTCTCTTTGAAAATATGTTAAAAACAAGGTGAGGTACTTACATACCAAATTTCAAATTGATCAAACGAATCTAACTAGAGATATAACACATTTCTACGAACTTTCCGAACAACCCTCGTATATTGATGGAGTAAAGGGTTATACCATGCTGTCTATATTAGGCTGTTTATATATTGATGGAGTAAAGGGTTATACCATGCTGTCTATATCAGGCTGTTTATATATTGATGGAGTAAAGGGTTATACCATGCTGTCTATATCAGGCTGTTTATATATTGATGGAGTAAATGATTAGACCGTGTTGACTATATCAGGCTTCTATTCTACTACATTACTACTGAGTTAGAATTTCATGTTTAAATTATTATTAATTATTGTTATCTCACCAAAGGATTTGTATGAGGCAATGTTTTCTTTTTATTGAAATAATTAGTTATGCATGTACATGTATATAAAATTTAAGGTAATGAAAATAAGGACAGCTTTGGCCTACAGTGAGTCATTATAGGCAACAGCAGCTGTTAAGTGCTTGTGTTGCGGCTGTTAAAGTCGCCCCATACTTCCATTATCAGTGTCCTTTGGGATCATTAGTTTCGATATTATTAGTTAAGAAAATTGAAAACGTCTTAAGCTGGTGCTTGGGGGTGTGAGTAGTGTTGTACTTTTAATAATTGCTCATGAACACTCATTTAAAACCGAGTCTGCAATTTTTTCTTTTTGCTTTCGAAGGCTCTCTTACTTTCAGAATTTTATCAGGTTTTCTAAAAGGTTTTGCCATATCCTTACTGTAATTATTGTTATCTATATAATCATTGCCATATTCTTGGTGTAATTATGTCTCCCCCATTTATGGGGAGATATATTGTTTTTGCCAGAGTTGTCTGTCTGTCCGTCCGTCTGTCCGTCCGCACTCACCAAAGGGTAGTTGTGTGACTTTTTCTAACTAGTCCCACAAGTAAAATCATTAACCTGGCCATCTCTTGTGACATTAACCTGGCCATTTCTTGTGACATTAACCTGGCCAGTTGTGGGACATAGGGTTAGGGTTAGGGTTAGCTTCCAGATCTTTCTTTTCCAAAGTTAGAGCCAAAAATAGTTTTTCTTGTGGGACTAGTCACACAATAAAAGATCAAAGGAAAAAGTCACACAACTACCCATTTGTTAGCATGTCCGTCCGTCCGTCCGTCTGTCCGTCCGCACTCACCAATGGGTAGTTGTGTGACTTTTTCTAACTAGTCGCACAAGTAAAATCATTAACCTGGCCATCTCTTGTGACATTAACCTGGCCATTTCTTGTGACATTAACCTGGCCAGTTGTGGGACATAGGGTTAGGGTTAGGGTTAGCTTCCAGATCATTCTTTTCCAAAGTTAGAGCCAAAAATAGTTTTTCTTGTGGGACTAGTCCCACAAGAAAAGATCAAAGGAAAAAGTCACACAACTACCCATTTGTTAGTGTGTCCGTCCGTCCGTCCGTCCGTCTGTCTGTCTGTCTGTCTGTCTGTCTGTCTGTCTGTCTGTCTGTCCGTCACAAACTTGTGTCGCGTGTATCTCTGAAACCAGTTGGGCTAGAGTCACCAAACTTCACAGGAATGTTAACCAGCATGAGTTGTTGTGCACCTAGGGTTTTTGAATTGTCTCCCCCTGATAACTTTGGAGTTATTGCCCCTGATGACTTAAAATTAGAAAAACTTTGTGTCGGGCGTATCTCTGAAACTGCTTGTACTAGAGTCACAAAACTTCACAGGAATGTTCGCCAGCATGAGTTGATGTGCACCTATGTTTTTGGAATTGTCTTCCCCTGATAATTCTTGAGTTATTGCCCCTGAAATGAACACTTAAATTTATACAAACTTTGTGTCGCGCGTATCTCTGAAACCAGTAGGGCTAGTGTCACCAAACTTCACAGGATTGTTCACTAGCATGAGTTGTTGTGCACCTGGGATTTTTGAATTGTCTCCCCCTGTTAATTTTGGAGTTACTGCCCCTGATGACTTAAAATTAGACAAACTTTACTTAGTGTGGTGCATATCTCTGAAACCAGTAGTGCTAGAGTCACCAAACTTCACAGGAATGTTGACCAGCATGAGTTCTTGTGCACCTGGGATTTTTTAATTGTTTCCCCCTGTTAATTTTGGAGTTACTGCCCCTGATGACTTAAAATTAGACAAACTTTACTTAGTGTGGTTCACATCTCTGAAACCAGTAGTGCTAGAGTCACCAAACTTCACAGGAATGTTGACCAGCATGAGTTGTTGTGCACTTGGTTTTTTTAATTGTCTCCCCCTAATAATTCTTGAGTTATTGCCCCTGATATGATAACTTCAAATTAGAGAAACTTTGTGCTGCACGTATCTATGAAACCAGTAGGGCTAGAGTCACCAAACTTCACAGGAATGTTCACCTGCATGAGTTGTTGTGCATCTGGGTTTTTTAATTGTCTCCCCCTGATAACTTTGGAGTTACTGCCCCATATGACTTAAAATAAGAGAAACTTTACTTTGTGTCGTGCGTATCTCTGAAACCACTAGTACTAGAGTCACTAAACTTCACAGGAATGTTGATCAGCATGTGTTGTTGTGTACCCGGGGTTTTTGAATTGTCTCCCCCTGATAATGTTGGAGTTATTGCCCCTGATGACTTAAAATTAGACCCTGATAAGTTTGGAGTTACAGACATTACACTTGTGTATTGGAAAGAGAATGGGAGGGGGAGACATCTGTTTTTGTGACAAAAACAAACCTCTAGTTATTGTTGTCTTTTAATCATTGTGCTTGTTGTCACTGTCATGGGAATTGTCCTAGAACTATGACATTTTGTCATTGTTTCAACATCTATACGGCCATCTTTACCAAACCTATCACAGTTGTTTGCCATTGTTGTTCATCACCACAAGGGCTAAAATGTGGATCATTACTCTGCCATGCATAACTAAAGAGTTATAGCCCTTTATCTAATGCAATTCATGGGTGAATTGGTCACTTTCATTTAATTTTCATAAAGTAAATTTTTTCAAGGGAATTTTTTGCTTTGACAAATGAAAATGAAAAAAAAGAGCAGAATTAGATGAGACACATCCTACAGGAGTCATCTGTTATTGGTGTACAAGTACAGTAAAGTTCCGCTAATGCGACCACCTAAAAGAGGTATAATTCTGTGTGCTAGATGCAGGTGGTAGCTTAATGCAGGACAAAAGTAATGCAGAAAGCTCCTAGAGGAGCTTTCTGCATTACTTTTGTCCTGCATTAAGCAACCACCTGCTTATAAAGGCAGCCATGTTTATTCATTAAGTGGTCGCATTAGCGGGGTTTTACTGTACACTGTTTATAAAGGCATGAACGCGTGTTTACATGTATATGAGGGAAATGGTTTAAACACAGATTAGAACATTGGCATCTGCATGCTTTGCTCTTGTTATTCTTCACCTTTTATACCTATGCCATATTCTGTTCCACCATGGTTTTGAATCACCTTTACTGAAGGCTTTATCTTTATTTTTTTCAGGTGATCCTAAATGTACCCCAAAGTATGACAATATCTCAGGGTTTTGTGCAATGGGTAAGTGAGGCTTTTGTTGTAGGATGACATCTGAAAAAACAAAACAAATAGTTTTAACCCTTTTCCTTATGATTTGTCATCTGACCCTTTTCTCCATAGGTGTAGATCCAGATCTGACAGCTCCTATAGGATCTGTCTGATCAAGATCTGCCCTGTTTGCACTCTTTTAGATCTGAGATTATCCGCTCTTTCATAGAAATAGCCCTTTCCACCATGAACATTCATGTAAGAAATAATGATGTTATGAATATTAATTAGATAAATTTACTATAATAGCACACTGACACAGGAATTTTTGGCCGTGACAGAAACTAGAATCATATCTATATCTATATCATATCATAAGCAAACACAGCAGACCCTGCATAAAACATAATTTGCCCTATTTACCCTAAGTATTCAGACAGACATAGGCAATTAGTGCAGAAAGAGTCATTTGATCAGGGTTTAAAGTATTAAAGTGGTGTTAACCCTTTCCCTGTTCTATTTTTTAATCCAATGTTCAATACTTACTGAATATTCATGGATAAAGAGTTATAATGAAGTATGGTAGGTGGAATAGTGTAGCCATTTTAGAAACAAAAGAAACAGATCTATCAAATTCCATTAGCAAACAGAGCAGACCCTGATCAGACGAGCAGGCTCCTATTGGAGCCGTCTGATCTGGGTCTACTCTGTTTGCAAATGTGTTCATATAAGGGAAAGGGTTAAATTGAATTATAAAGCATTACAAATAGATGGAGTGCAGAGATTTGGTGTCCAAATACCGGCAGTAATTAGGTAGCAGTGAAAATTATTCGTAAATCCGGATTTTAGATTTGTGCTATTTTATACTGGACATTGGTGTGTGGTGACAACCACTGAAAATAGGGATTATCTTTAGATATTATAAAAAATATGGCATACTTTCCCTATGATTTTTCCAAATAAAAGCTTTTAATAGATAGAATGTGAAATTGAGGGATATAATTGAGAGTAAACATGAAACCTTAGAAAACCTTATTCCAAGGTATTATAAGTTAAAACGTAGCCCCTCATGTAATTTTTTCAGGGTTCTGGATTATTTTCAACCCTGATTAGGGTTCATTGTAAAATGCAATGGTTACATTCAGTTGTATGACGTATTGTTTTGTAATGTTGTAGGACAGGAGCATTTTGAGCAAGTGGAGGGAGGTGGAGATGGTATGTATTTGAAAAATATCTTGATAGTTAACCCTTTCCTCCATATATACACCTATCTACGTCTTTGTAAACAGAGTAGACCCAGATCAGATGGTTCCTATAGGAGCTGTCTGATCAGGGTCTGCTATGTTTGCTGATGACATAATAAAGATATGATTTGGTAACTTATGACAATGTGTACATGTTGTCATTGTGTCCTTCCCTTTAGCCATTGCCATGCTAAGTACAACCTTACTAGTCATTGCAAATACAGTGTAATCGTGATAACTCGTATCTCGATTTCTCGTAATGACGGGATGACTCATAAGTATTACACTGCCTATTGTTTTCTATATATAAAAGATGCAATTATTGGGAAATGTAAAACTCTGAAAATGCGATAATTCAGATGTGTAGACAGGTCCCTACCTTCATTAATCCATTGTTTATGTTGCGCTAACTCAGATCGGTGAGATTGGCGGATCTTAAGATTATCGCAAGTGACATCGTATTTTTCACACCTTTATGCTACAGCATTCCAGCTCTGTTATCAATTTCTCACTTTTATCTGTGTTTACGCAATGTGACACAGATAGTCAGCAATGACAGCAGTCACTTTGTTTTTAAGTGTGAATGCAAACAAATTTAACCAAGCCTTCAATTTGTATAAAATGGGATGAAAAAGTGCACACTTGCAAACCTGCTATCACAGAGATCATATACTGACCGAAGATTACAAAAGAAAACAACATATTTCTGCGACCATATACTTTTCTTTTTAGCAAAATTGTTACTTACATCTTGAGTAATTCAGTGTAGGACCCAGAACATCTTGGGGAAATCTGAATCGGGGTGGACACTTTTTAAATTTCAGAACAATCCAATGAAGGGCCCAGGTTAGCTGGGAGAATAGCTGGATCGGAAAATGTAGGCGAGGGCAATAAACTAAAAAACAAATCACCAATATATTTGTCTTTATTTAGATGCCGGAATAGTTAGCATTTGTTCACATTCCTTGAAAATAGTATACTAGTTCATGTAGTTGTACCCTTAACACCGTATATTGAGTAATTCTTATGATACATCAAAAATTACGATAGACACATCATTGCCGACCTGTAAGGTGAAAATGCAATTACTCGGAACATGTGATAATTTGTATTTTAAATGCGGTCCGGCAAGCATCCGAGTTATCACGATTAGACAGTAGCATGGATCCAGATGAGACACCAAATAACTCGGTGTCTCATCATGGTCATGGCTGTTTGACACTTGGTCAGAAGTTTATCAAAGCTTAAACCTTTCCCTGAAATAAACGCCTTTTCACACTTTTGCAAACAGAGAAGACCATGATCAGACAGCTCCTGTAGAATCTTATATTGTCATTGAAAGTTTTTAATATTCCATCATGATTGGACAGAGTTTCCTATATTACTACATGTAGTTCAAAAATGAGTTTTATACAAAGCAGAAAAAGTTGATGCGAGTGTGTCAGGGGAATGGTTTAAACTGAAATCTGTTGTCTATCAATCCATCCATCCATCTGTCTGTCTGTGTTTGTCTCTATCCTTTGATCTGTAGACCCAATTTTTTCCAAGCTGCTTTATGCATTTTTGCGCCAGATTTGTAGTAATTTTACTGTCATGGAAATGCATCTGTTCATTTGGATGTGATTGCTATTATCAAAGTTATTGCCCCTTTTCAACATTTTCCATTGTGTTCAAATAAGGAAATGGGGGAAGAGGGTAATTCTAGTTCTTATTCAAAAAAATTTTTTCAGGATACACAATTATTTTACAGAAATAACCTTTACCTTTGATGACCATGTACAATTTCTTCAGATAAATTTCATAAGAGTCAAAAGTATTGTGATCTTTGACAGGTTGTTTTTAATGTTTTTCTTGCACAGGAAATTTTGTGATTGGTATGACTTATTCTGTTGATGAAATTTTCATACACATAATTAACCATTTACCTCATGAATATATAGGTGAGAAATTACAACATCAGGAATATCAGCTGAGCTTTTATGATGGTAGATGAACACAAGAATTATTTGCCACTAGCATAAACTGTTGAATCAGATCTGTTTAATTCCATCAGCAAACAAAGCAGATCCTGATCAGATGGCTCCTATGGACGCAATCTGACCAGGGTTTTCTGTTTGCATTAAAAGGCATATCTATGAGGTAAATGGTTTAACCCATTCCCTCGTATTGATGACTTTTGATAACTGTAAAACTCAATTTGTGAAACCATTGTGATAAATAGAGCATTTGTTCCTATAGGAGTAAATACTCTATTTATCACAATGGTTTCAAACTACAAAAATCTCAAAATTTCCTTTTCATTGGTTAATGCTCCTTTTCGGTAGATTTATTCCAAGAGGTTGTGTCTAAAAATATCCTATGAGGTAATGGGTTAAGGCATTTGGTCAAGGAGTGTTAATCCTCTGGGTACTATGCTGAGAAATGAGGCAATAAAATCTGTGTATCTGTGCAGTTTTTACACAAAAACTTTCATAGTTACACTTTTATGAGAGATTTTGGTTTTGCCAGCCTGCTGCACAAGAATCTTTTTAATTTCTTTCCCTGTTCAGTTTTCATGTAGGAAATGATAATATCAGGAATATATTAGCTGAAGTTTTATCATGTAAAATTTTCATGGAATATTTGCTTTGACAAAACTGCAGAATTAGATCTACGTTATGTCAAAATCAAAGAGAGCAGACCCTGATCCTATAGGAGCCGTCTGGTCAGGGTCTGCTCTTTTTGCTAATGGAATTTGAATAGATATGTTTCTTTACTTTCTAAACTGACTACAATGTTCCACCTTCAATATTTCATTATAACTATTTTGTCCATGAATATTCAGTAGGTATTGAAATTTGGAATAAACATAGAACAGGGTTATGTACAGTATTAAGGGTATTTTACATAAATTTCTTTAATACCCCTCTTTATCATACTGCACTGAGGATTTCATGTAGAGATAGGCAAAAACTGCCGTTGATGTGTTTTTTGTTGGTTTCAATCATAGGAAAAAGGACACTCAGACATCTGCAAACAGTGTAGACCCAGATCAACTTCTGTATTTCCAAAATAACTGCCTATCCTAGCAAGCAACGGCTGTTTATATGATAAATATATTACAAATCTATTGTGATTCAAAAGTATTTGTGTCCAAGTATTCCTTTTTCCATGATGCATGATGAACTTTTCCATTACCCTTATCTGTTATCTACAACCAGCATTTTCAAACAGCTTAAATCCACATTAGGCTTAAAAGTAAACTGGCGTCTCGTCAGGATTCAAGCTGTTTGACACTCAGTCAGTAGTTTCTTAACCCTTTCCTCCATAGGCTATTTTTAGACCCAACCTCTTTGAATGAATCTACCCAAAAGGAGCATTTACTAGAAAAAGTAAAATTTTAGAATTTTGTTGTTTGAAACCATTTTGATAAATAGAGCATTTGCTCCTATAGGAGCAAATGCTCTATTTATCACAATGGTTTCAAGAAGTGGTTATTACAGAGGCGTAGAAAGGCGTATTTATGGAGGAAAGGGTTAAAACTTAATTGAATTTGATGTAGTCAAAATTTAACAGATTCAAAGTAGTGCAGACATTATTTTTCACAACAGGGTAAGGGTTAATACATAGTTCATAAGGTCTGTTTCCATCTTTGTCTGGTTCCTTGTTGTTACTTTATTTTTGTCTGGTTTCATTCTAACTTTCCATGCATTTGCCTGTTGATAAGTATTGGTATTTGTTTTCTTGTACAATTCCATGTTTTGTTTGTTATTTGGTTGGTGTATGATGGAATTGTTTTAGTAGTATATGCCAGTTCAGTTCATTGACTTGACAAAGTGCCAGGTGAGGTATTGTGAAAGGGCAGTGTCCGGCGTGCGTATGTGCGTCGTCAACAATTTACTTAAACATCTTCTTCTCTGAAACCATAAGGCCTAGATCTTTGATATTTGGTATGTAGCATCATCTAATGGTCCTCTACAAAGATTGTTCAAATTGTGATCCCCCTCCCAAAAATGGCCCCGCCCAAGGGCTTATCAGTTTTTCATAGGAAAATATTTAAAAATCTTCTTCTCTGAAACGGTAAGGCCTAGACATTTGATATTTGGTATGTAGCATGATATAATGGTCCTCTACAAAGATTGTTCAAATTATGACCCCTGGGCCAAAAATGGCCCCGCCCAAGGGCTTATCAGTTTTTCATAGGAAAATCTTTAAAAATCTTCTTCTCTGAAACTGTAAGGCCTAGACCTTTGATATTTAGTATGTAGCATGATCTAATGGTCCTCTACAAAGATTGTTCAAATTGTGATCCCAGACCAAAAATGGCATCCCCCAAGGGCTTATAAGTTTTTCAAAAATCTTCTGAAACTGTAAGGCCTAGACCTTTGATGTTTGGTATGTAACATAAACATGATCTAATGGTCCTCTACAAATATGTAGCTTTGGCTTGTGGCCCCAAGAATGTTCAACTTACGACCCTGACCTCTTGGCGAAACTTGGCCCTGCCTTGGGGCTTATCAGTTTTTCATGGGACAAGTATGAAATATTATTTTTCTCTGAAACCATAAGGCTTTGCCTTGTTCTCTACCAAGGTTGTACAAGGTTATCTCAGGTGAGCGCTTCAGGGCCTCATGGCCCTCTTGTTTATAGGAAAATCTTTAAAAATCTTCTTCTCTGAAATGGTAAGGCCTAGACATTTGATATTTGGTATGTAGCATCATCTAAATGTCCTCTACAAAGATTGTTCAAATTATGACCCCCGGACCAAAAATGGCCCCGCCCCAGGGCTTATCAGTTTTTCATAGGAAAATATTTAAAAATCTTCTTCTCTGAAACGGTAAGGCCTAGACATTTGATATTTGGTATGTAGCATGATCTAATGGTCCTCTACAAAGATTGTTCAAATTGTGATCCCCAGACCAAAAATGGCATCCCCCAAGGGCTTATAAGTTTTTCAAAAATCTTCTGAAACTGTAAGGCCTAGACCTTTGATGTTTGGTATGTAACATAAACATGATCTAATGGTCCTCTACAAATATGTAGCTTTGGCTTGTGGCCCCAAGAATGTTCAACTTACGACCCTGACCTCTTGGCGAAACTTGGCCCTGCCTTGGGGCTTATCAGTTTTTCATGGGACAAGTATGAAATATTATTTTTCTCTGAAACCATAAGGCTTTGCCTTGTTCTCTACCAAGGTTGTACAAGGTTATCTCAGGTGAGCGCTTCAGGGCCTCATGGCCCTCTTGTTTATAGGAAAATCTTTAAAAATCTTCTTCTCTAAAATGGTAAGGCCTAGACATTTGATATTTGGTATGTAGCATCATCTAAATGTCCTCTACAAAGATTGTTCAAATTATGACCCCCGGACCAAAAATGGCCCCGCCCCAGGGCTTATCAGTTTTTCATAGGAAAATCTTTAAAAATCTTCTTCTCTGAAACGGTAAGGCCTAGACATTTGATATATGGTATGTAATATCATCTAATGGTCCTCTACAAAGATTGTTCAAATTATGACTCCCGGATCAAAAATGGCCCGCCCCGGGGCTTATCAGTTTTTCATAGGATTTTTTTTAAAAATCCTCTTCTCTGAAACCATAAGGCCTAGATCTTTGATATTTGTTATGTAGCATGATCTAATGGTCCTCTACAAAGATTGTTCAAATTATGACCCCTGGACCAAAAATGGCCCCGCCCCAGAGCTTATCAGTTTTTTATAAGAAAATCTTTAAAAATCTTCTTCTCTGAAACCGTAAGGCCTAGACTTTTGATACTTGGTATGTAGCATTATCTAATGGCCCTCTACAAAGATTGTTTAAATCATGACTCCCAGACCAAAAATGGCCCCGCCCCGGGGCTTATCAGTTTTTCATAGGAAAATATTTAGAATTATTCTTCTCTGAAACCATATGTCTTAGACCATTGATATTTAATATGTAGCATCATTAGCCCACATGAATTATGCTCAGCCCAGCCATCTGTCCATCAACAGTTGCTTTGAATGACATCTCCTCTGAAACTACAGAGCAGAATGTAACTTAAAATATAAAATGATCTTTGTATCATGTTCCATCTAAATTGCAAAAATAAACTGGATCCACATAGGATTTTTGTTGCCATGGAAACCAAAAGAAAAATCTTTACCAGTAGTCGGAATTAAATGATAGGAATAGTGTTCCTATGATGCTCTACCAAAATGGTTAAAATCATTTTTATATCTCAAAAAACATGACCGCCAGGGGAGTAGCTAGATTTTCTTATATTAATACTTCTTAGAAAACCTTTAAAAATCTTCTTCTCTAAAACGGATTGTCCAATTGAATGGCATTTGGTAGGTATAGTTGCCTGGTGACCCTTTATCAAAAGTACTAAAATCATGTTGATATCTCAAAAAACATGTCTGCCAGGGGTGGGACTAGATTTCCTTGCATAACGATACAGCTATGTATGGACTCTCCAGTTATGTACAGACTCTCCAAAACCTGTGGTCCAGTTTGAATTGAATTTGGTAGGAATAGTCCTCCGGTGACCATATTGAGAATTAATAGTGACTTCAATGCATTTTGGACAAATTGAAAAATCTTGTCTGTTGAATAAATTAAAACTACTATGACCCTTTTATCTTCATATTCCGGAAATGGTTCATCTGTATGTAGTGCTTCAATTTTTAGGGGAGCAATATATAGCCATGATGGCCCACTTGTATTGAACACTTTTGAGTTATGGAAGACTTTATTTTTATGTTTGTGTCTGCTTCATTCTAAAAATGTTTGTGCTTTTTCCACCATTTGACTGATATAGAGCGATTTCTGTTTATATGCACTTGTAAATTAATGTCAACCTGATTAAAGTGTAGTTTCCATTAATGTTGAAACTTGCTGTGCCAATGAAGGTATGACCATGGACAACAGAATTCCAGAAAGAGACCTAGTTTTATTTCCTTGAGTATTTAGACATCCAGTCTCCCCTTTTCTACCAGTTTGTAAAGCTAAATAAGCCAATTTGGCACCATCTAGATAACTTAGATATCATTACTACCTGCATAGTAGTAATAGTGAAAACCCTTATAAAACAGCTCCTTCAGGACCTATTTGCTTTGGATCTGCGCTATTTGCTATATAGAGGATCTGACATGAGTGTTCATTACAAATTATTTTTATGAAACGAGTTTACTATAATAATATGACAAGCTTTAGCGAGTGTGATATTCATTATAGTAAATGAGTTTCATGAAAACAATTTGTAATGAACACAAATGTAAGATTCTTTTTATCACATAACCCTTAAAAACTTCCATAGAAAGTGAAACAGACTATAATTATCTGATGGCTGTTTCAGCCATTACTAGCTTACAGCATAGTACAGGCGGATTCAAACTGCTCTTTTGCATAATGTACTAGTGCATTACCGCAATTTACGGCACTCTGTTTCGGCACTTCCACAGGATAGATTATGTGACAAATGACCTGTTTTATTAGCTGAATTTTTATAATATAAACCCTTCATGGAATTACTTTGACAAACACTGCCGAATCCGATCTTAAACAAACAGAGCAGACCCTGATCAGATGGCTCCTACAAGAGTCAACCCTGATCAGATGGCTCCTACAAGAGCCGTCTGATCTAGGTCTACTCTGTTCGCAAATGTATATGAAGGAAAGGGTTAATTAGCGTATTTTGAATGTCTATGTTAAATGTTATGTCTCTGCCAAACTTCAGCTGCTGATTTGTATAACTAGCAACAAGATAGAAGAAGGTTTGGACATAAGGTGCAGTAGAACCTGTCCTAAGTGGTCATTCATTTATTGTACAAAAGAGTCTTAAAAAACAGGTCGTTGCTTCACCCTTCGCTTGCTATTCACGTCAATATACATGTACCTACATGTAAATAGTGAAGACCCTGATGAGATAGCTCCTGCAGGAGCTGTCTCATCAGGGTCTGCACTATTTACAAATTGATTGTGCAACCTGTGCACTCCACAGCAGTGATTGCACAGCGAAATACTTGTACACAATGAAGATATATGTAATTATACAACAGGGCATGGGTAAAGAAGGAAATGTGTATTTTAAAATTCAGCAAGCGAAGAGTTCATACAGGGCAAATGTGATGCAAAAAGTTCCTACCTGCCTTGCAGACCCATGATAAGCCCTCTTTTTGATGGCCACTTAAGACAGGTGCCACTGTATTTAGATACACATTCTTTCTGGAATCCTGACAATGTTTAGTTCTCTGTACAGTCGAGTCTAAGAATGTAATACCCTAATTACCTTGAAGCTTTTCATGTCTTTGCAAATAGGGTAGACCCAGATGAGACAGGTCCTGTATGAGCGGCTAATCAGGGTCTGCTCTGTTTGCATATGAAATTATAATAGATATAAATCTTCAGTTTCTACCAGTACCAAAACATCATTTGTACATACTGGTACCATTATGCCATTATAAAAAGTCAGCTTATTAATTTTCATGATTTCTTAGAGAATATTTGACTGGGAAAGAGATAAGTATTGAGGGCAACAAGTCTCCCCTATAAAATAGTTTGTCCCAGATCAGTGATGACTGTTCGTGGTCTACATTGATTTAAACCATAATAGCCCTTTACCTTACGAATATTTGGGCAAGAAGTAATGATATCATGAATATTTATTAACTGAATTTTTTATGTTGGCATATGAACACAGGGTCGTTTGTAGAAACTAGGAGCATATCCATATAATTCCATAAGGAAGCAGAACAGACCTTGATCAGATATGGCTACAACATGTGCCATCTGGTCTGTGTCTTCTCTGTTTGCATAAGTTTGAAAAGTTGTCTCTATTATATATGTCGTTATATATCCTCTGACGAGCATATTATACATTGGCTTAAGTTTTTCTGTTGTTAAATGTGGCCCTGCAATATCACTCACATTGACCTTGTTGCCACTTGTTTACCAAAAACTTGCCTAAAAGGAAATGTGGCCCTGCAATATCACTCACATTGACCTTGTTTGCCATTTGTTTACCAAAAACTTGCCTAATGGGAAATGTGGCCCTGCAAGTATCGCTCACACTCACCTTGGAAGACTACAGTTATGGCCTTTTGTTTTCCAAAAACTAACACTCTTTATCTGGTAAATGCTTGGGTTAAATACTGAGGCCAGTACCACTTGTTTAGCAGGGATATCAATTCAGTAAATTCGCTTGTATAGTTATAATTCTACAGTTTCTGCCATGGCCAAAATTTCCTGAATCGTATATGTACATGTATATAATTACAAAACTCAGCTAATTAATATTCAAACAGTTTTTAATTTTTGACCCATTCCCTCATAGGCTATTGTTAGATCCAACCACTTTGAATAAATCTACCGAAAAGGAGCATTTACTAGAGAAAAGGGGAATTTTTAGAATTTTGTAGTTTAAAACCATTGTGATAAATAGAGCATTTGCTCCTATAGGAGCAAATGCTCTATTTATCACAATGGTTTCAGCAGATGATTTTTACAGAGGCATATTTATGGAGGAATGGGTTAAATGAATATTTATCAGGTAAAGGATAAGTGTACGAGGCTTGTTCGGAAATTATTGAGACACTGCCTGTTTTTCAAAACATATTTAACGCTCAGTGTTTAAAATTGGTACAAGCACAGTATGGGGTCTTATGACCATAATACATGAAGATCAGGAGATGACTATATAACAATTGTGGAAAAGTTATTGCATAATTATGAGCTACAGGTAGCCATACCCGGAGCACACCTTGAAATTATCATGTTTCAAACACAACCTTTATACACTATACGATCAAAGAACAAGAAATAGCGGGAAAACATCATCCAAAGTGATGTCATATAGACATTAGGATTCTAACATGGTTTTGTAAAAATTTGACGTTATTTAAGTTACAGTTAAATAAATGAGGGCTGTTTTCCGGGTGTCGGTCAAATTAACTTTGTGACATCAGTAGTAGTTCCCACATAAAGCCAGAGCAGCGGGCAGTCATCAAATTTTGTGTTGAGTTGTGGAAAACTCCAGTATAGATGAAACAGACTTGCTTAAATTGCTTGATTATTCAATGACACTATACACATCTATAGAAGCGAACAGACCTACAATCATTACAGAACTGGCTATGTCAGATCTGTAAAATGCAGTACAACAGAATACATGGCTGACTGCGCAGCATTGCCATTCAAAACAACATTTGAGTTGTGACAGCACATACAATAATGACCGAAGGGCACACATGGAACTGTGTGTGTTTGCTGGGTGCCACATTTGCTATGATAGGGTTAGGAGAGGAGCAGAATCACAGGAATTTCAAAAGAGATGGCGTAACGTTAATGACATTGGCGTGCTCCGGGTCCCGCGAGGTGACGTTCTTTAGGGAGATGCTAATGAGTGATCCACGGGTCCAGCATTTTTATCTTGCACATGTACAAAGTACACACATGCAAGTATTTAGTGACGTAATATCTTAATGGTATGTCCTTCTATGTCCATTTTATTTACAGTGTCTCAATAATTTCAGAACAAGCCTCGTATTCATGTTTAGCTCTTATAGGATCATGTCTGGAATGCACATCATTCATTCTGTGGTCCATTTACTTTGTTGTTTTTCACAGATGACAGTTTGGCGAGCAGACTTGCCTACTGCCCTTACTCCAGTTTCTCTGGCTATGTGATAACCCTGCAGTACCTGTTCATCTGTAAACTGGTCCTTGTCACCTTGCTCTTTGCTATGTTCTCGTAAGTATAAAGACTCTCTCTTTCTTGTTCTCATCACACATTCTCAATCTCACACATTCTCAATCTATCTATCTCATCTCCTTCTTTTTGTCATTCTCTTATCCTCTTACTCTCTGTCTCGTTCTCTCTCGTACCGTATCTCCACTCATCCTTCTTGGTCTTAAATACTTATTAATAGCTTGCTCTTCCTCCACATTCCATTCCCCTGTCAATCTGTTTCTGTTTTCCTTTCTCTCCATCTCCCATATCTTTCTGCCCATCTCTTATGTCTTTGTCGCAAACAGAATTAGAAACAGAACAAATATGAAGATAATAACACCTTTTATTGTTGATATAATTATAATCCCCACAACACAGTGATAGGGTGACCAGGGGGTTGTACTGGAATCAGGATATTTGTGTGACTGCCATCCATCTGTCTGTCTATTTGTCCGCGATACTTCTACAGTTTTTCACAAATTTTGCTGAAACCTCACTAAAATCCATCCTACCATGGGAACTTCTGCACTTACAATTTTCATTTGATCAGACTATTATTACAGATGTTATTGCCCCTTTTTGTATTTTTGGGGCAGGTTTTGTGCTTAGTCCCAATTTCCTTCATAACAGTCAACTTGGAAGATGTATTTACCATCATTATAAGTTGGTTATGTAATGCAAGGGCCATAAGTCTTAACAATGCATTTTTAGCTCACCAGAGCACAAAGTGCTCAGGGTGAGCTTTTGTGATTGCCTGATGTCCGTCGTCCGTCGGCGTGCGTCGTCCGTCGTGCGGTGTGTGTTGTGCGTCGTCAGTCGTCAACAATTTGAACCTTTAAAAATCTTCTCCTCTGAATCTACAGGGTTCTCAGCTTTCATCTTTGGCACATAGCATCATCTGTAGGTCCTCCACAAAAGTTATATAAATTATATCCCTGGGGTCAAAATTGGCCCTGCCCCAGGGGTTTTCAGGTTTCAATAGAAAGATATAGTGAAAACTTTGAACATCATCTCCTCTAAAACTAGAAGGTCCTCAGCTTTCATATTTGGCACATAGCTTCAACTTCAGGACTTCTACAAAAGTTATATAAATTATGCCCCTAGGGTCAAAATTGGTCCCACCCCAGGGATTTATAAGTATCATAGTTCTTGGTTTAAATCGGCCCTGCCCTGTGTGTATAGACTTCTTCACATCAGAAACGACAGTCTAAAGGTTTCTCCTTAATATATCAGCCTGCAGAGCTGAGACCAGTCAGTGTGAGTTCTTATATAATCACCCTTAGCCTGAGTAGAGTAGAAATTGTGTTTAGACAAATAACACACACTCATTTAAGATTGAGAAAACTGTGGATAGTTCTCAATATGCAGAACACTCTTAAAGCTTTTTTTTTCATACCTATGCCCTTCATTAAGCTACAAGATATCAATATAGAGCATATCTGTTGTGAATTTCAGCTTAACTCTTTGCATGCTGGGTTAATTTTGTCATCTGCTAAATTGTTGTCTGCAGGATATTCATAAGTTATCCTAACTACACACTTTCTTTCTAAGTTTTTCAGAAGTTCAGTCTCATTGACAAACAGTTTGGATATCAGATCAGGCCCCACATTATATTGGCCCTGATCTGGATCCAAACTGTTTGCATAGGTCATTAGTGGTGGGAGAATCCCACTACACACTTTCTTTCTAAGTTTTTCAGAAGTTCAGTCTCATTTACAAACAATTTGGATATCAGATCAGGCCCCACATTATGTGGGGCCTGATTTTGATCCAAACTGTTTGCATAGGTCATTAGTGGTGGGAGAATCCGCCTCTAGCATCCAATGAATTAATACAAGTTCCAGTGGTCTATGCTCTATCCATTCTTTCACTACATTCTTTCAGCATCTTGTTCAGGTCCTCTACAAAAGTTATATAAATTGTGTCCCTGGGGTCAAAATTGGCACCGCCCCTGGGGTGTTAAGTTTTCAATAGAAACATATGTGAAAACTTTGAAAATCTTCTCCTCTGATTGTCTGGTGAGCGATGTCAGGGCCATTCTGGCCCTCTTGTAGAAGAATTATGATCCTTTGTGAACTTAGAAAATCTGCATTTCTAGTGCATACGCCCACTATTTATCATATTAGATTTGATTATGTGGTGCAAAAGCCATACCTCTAACACGCATTTTATTAGAGTAATAATCCTTTGTGGGCATCTCTTGGTACAGTTTGCATAATTACTTGTACTTCTAGTGCATAAGCCCAATATTCTTCATAATTAACTATGTAGTGCAAAAGCCATAATTCTAACATTCATTTTAGAAGAGTAATGATCCTTTGTGGGCATCTCTTGGTACATTTTGTATAATTACTTGTATTGATTTAGCCCTCTCATCTTATCAGTACAAAAAATCATCATGGTTGGAGTCTTGCATGAATATTCATCAGATCAAGGGTTATTCCTTTACTCCATTATTACAGTAGAACTCCTATAATGCTACCACTTAATAAATACACATGGCTGTCTTTATAAGCAGGTGGTTGCTTTATGCAGGGCAAAAGTAATGCAGAAAGCTCCTCTAGGAGCTTTCTGCATTACTTTTGCCCTGCATTAAGCTACCACCTGCATCTAGCACCCAGAATTATACCTCTTTTAGGTGGTCGCATTAGCAGGGTTTTACTGTATGTCCTTTCACCCCTTTGCGAACAGAGTACCCCATATCAGATTGCTGCTGTAGGAGCTGCCAGATCAGGGTCTGCTCTAATTTGCTGATGGAATGATATAGATCAACAGTTTTGTGTCATGACAAAAAACTCCCTCGACATTATCCATAGTGACATTATTTGACCCCTACCGGCAACAGTGAAGGGGACTATAGGTCTGCAATGTGTCCGTCAGTCAGTCAGTCACACTTGAGTTTTCTGGATTCTTTTTTCAATACCCATGCAGATATTGAAGTGATATTTGGTATGTAGCTTTATTATAATGAGTTTGATCAAGTTTGAATTTTGTTACGCTACATTGATTTTAGTGGAATAGAAAATAAGTTGTTGACGAGTTTTACAGTAAAATTGTTCTTTTGAAAACAATCTGGAACAAAACCTTTTCAAGTTGCTTTGCAAATGCACCATTTACCTGCAAAAGTATACATAGTATGCACATTTAAGGAATTCTATACTGACATTTATATTTCAGACTCACCATTTCCAAGGTTGACAAAGAAGCTAGTCAGATTTGGAAGTTTCAGCGGTATGCCTTGATTGCAGACTTCATTGAGCGTTTCAGTCTGCCACCACCATTCACTGTGTTCAGTTTCATCTACCTCTTCTTGAAGTATATCTGGAGACAACTGCTCTGGTGCAAGAGAAGGCTACGCCTCAGTAAATGCTGCTTCAAAGACAAGGTAGCATGTGATGGGCAAACAGAAAATTACCTTTGCAAACAGTTTGAACCCAAATGATAAACAATGTGTGTAGCATGGTCTGATTTGATCTGCTTCTTTGTAGTTCCATAAACCTGAAGAATGAAATGTGTAAATGTCTTTATTGCATGTAAGTATTTTTTGAGCTGTAGGACCGGTTTGGTTTTCCGGCAGGATTGCAGGGAGGTTGGTGGTTCTACACAGATGTTCTTTGCATGAGGCAATGCAATTTGTTCCATGCATAGAAAAACCTCTGGCATCTACCTCCACCTGATATAATCCTGAAATAAAGTGACTAAAACTCAATATAAACAAACACATGTTTGTCTTGAAATACAGCCACAGACTTGTTTAACCCTTTCCTCCATAAATATGCCTTTCTACGCCTCTGTAATAGTCACTTCTTGAAACCATTGTGATAAATAGAGCATTTGCTCTTATGGAGCAAATGCTCTATTTATCACAATGGTTTCAATACTACACAATTCTTAACATTTTCCTTTTATCTGGTAAGTGCTTCTTTTCGGTAGATTTATTCAAAGAGGTTGGATCTAAAAATAGGCTATGAGGGAATGGGTTAAGCCATTTGTTCAGCATGTGGCAGTCTCAGACTCATACTAAAAATATGGATCAACTCAGTTTGTAAAGTTTAAGACGTATATAAGGGTTAATACAGTTATGGACTTGTTCGAAAATTGACATGAACAGAACAGATTTAACAAAGGCGGGAGGCATATAGCCTTTGCTCTTGTCAGTCAGTACATCTGTACATCTGTATGCCCTGCAACTCCTTACAGATGAATGGGAGGATTTATATGAAACTCCAAGATGAACATCCTTGATATGTAGATGTATGTTAAGAAGAAAATTGTGCTCAGACCATTTTTACCAGATTTGATATCATGATATGGGACTTTGAAATTTCCTTCACTATATTGTGAAAAGTGCTTGATTTAGAGACAATATCGCTAGCGGGGCATCTGAGTATTATAGACACAATTTTCTTGTTGATATGTTTTATGATTGGGATTTGCAAACAATTTTGTTTCACATCAGAACATTTCTTTATTTCTAGGTACGTGCAAAGACAAAGGTGCATAAGAACAAGCCTCGGGGTGTAGATGATACACTGTTCTGGAAGCGTGTGGCACGCGAGTATGTAGCAGTAGAAGAGGCTAAAGTTGAGAGAGATAATATCTCGTCCAAACATGGAGACATGTAAGTATACAATAAAACCTCTCTAATGTGACTGCCAAAAAGAAGTCTAATAATGGGTCCTAAAGTCAGGTGGTAGCTTAATGCAAAAAGAAGTTAAAAAGAAGACTCTTTCTGTATTACTTTCTTATTGCATTAAGTAGCATCCTGCTTTTAACCCATTACCTCATAACCTATTTTTAGATCCAACCTCTTGGCATAAATCTACTGAAAAGGAGCATTTACTGGAAAAAAGGAATTTTTTAGGATTGTGTAGTTTTGAAAGCATTGTGATTAATAAAGCATTTGCTCCATAGGAGCAAATGGTCTATTTATTCCAATAGTTTTAAAAAGTGACTTTTACAGAGGCGTCAAAAGGTGTCAGTATGAGGGAATGGATTAGAGACACCCATGTTTGTGTATTAACCCTTCTGTTCATGTAAATGCATTTTCATGCATCTACAAACAGAGTAGACACAGATCAGATGGCTCCTATAGGAGCCGTCTGATCAGGGTCTTCTCTCTTTGTTAATGGAATTTGATCGATCCGTTTCTTATGTTTCTAAAATGGCTACAGTATTCTACCTTCCATATTTCATTTTAGTCATTTTGTCCATGAATGTTCAGTAGGTATTGAAAATTGGAATAAATATGGAACAGGGAAAGGGTTAAGTGATCATTTCAAAGGAATTTTGTAGGAGCTGACCTAAGTGGTCACCCCTGATTATGCATACACAGAGTGTGAAGAAGGTCAGTTGGTTGGTCAGTTTGAAAAAAGCTGCTGTCATTTTATGTTGATTTCTGTAAGACTGATTATCATTTTGAAGAATAAAAGTGCATGACTTCTTACAGTTGAGGAATTGTTCTTAGATCACTCCTTTTATAAAAATACTCCATTACATTATTATGTTTAGGTTTGGCTCTACGTATGCCAGACACTGTTCTTTCATATAAACACTTTTCGAAGCGCCTTGGCAAACAGAGTTTTTTAGCTCCACTTTTTCAAAAAGTGGAGCTTAGTTGTCATGACCCTCTCGTCGGCGTCGGCGTTGGTTAACCTTTTTGTTACGGTCCTTTTCTCAGAAACCAGCAAAGATATTTGGTTCATATTTGGTATGTATGTTTACTACTTACAATTTTCATTGTTGGTTAAGTTTTATGTTCATCTCCATGTCTCAGAAACTGTTGGAGATATTTAGTTCATATTTGGTATGTATGTTTAGTATCACAAGGGGAACCCATTTCACAAGGGTAGGTAACCCTAAAATTAATTTTGCCATAGTTATGTCCCTTTTTTTGACTTAGAATTTTCATTGTTGGTTAAGTTTTATGTTCAGGTTCATGTCTCAGAAACTGTCTGAGATATTTGGTTCAACTTTGGTATACATGTTAACTATTACAAGGGGGACCCATTTCACAAGGGAAGGTAACCCTAAAATTAATTTTGCCATAGTTTTGCCCCTTTCGACTTAGAATTTTCATTGTTGGTTAAGTTTTATGTTCAGGTCCATGTCTCAGAAACTGTCAGAGATATTTCGTTCAACTTTGGTATACATGTTAAAAATTACAAGGGGGACCCATTTCACAAGGGCAGGTAACCCTAAAATTAATTTTGCTGTTGTTATCTCCCCTTTCTGACTTAGACTTCCACTATACTATCCAGCATTAAAGAAAGTGGAACGCGTTGTCTGCGGACAGCTCTTGTTATTAGTGGACTCCAGTCTGATCAGATGTTAGCTTATGAAATTATAATAGATCTGACTACAGTTTCTATCATTACCAAGCAATCCTGTGTACATATGCCTTTGTTAAAATTCAGCTAATCAATATTCATGTTATTAGTCCCCCACCAGTTACCAGTTGGGGGACTATAGGTTTGCTCGATTCCGTCTGTCTGTCTGTCCGTTCGTCCGTCCGTCTGTCACGCTTCGTGTACGGGCCATATTTCCTACAAAGTTATGCCAAATTCATTATAACTTCACACATTGAAGAAGCATGATAAGGGCTAGTGTCATGCACAAGGGTCATAACTCTAGCATCAATATTTTTGGAGTTATTCCCCTTTTACATATTTTTTTGTCCGGACAATAACTCTTTATCTACTGGTTCAATTGATTTGAAACTTCACATATGGAACAATCATGATGAGGGGTAGTGTCATACACAAGGGCCATAACTCTAGCATCAATATTTTTGGAGTTCTTCCCCTTTTTCATATTTTCTTGTCAGTCCGTCTGTCACACTTCGTGTCCGGGCAATATCTCCTACAAAGTTAGGCCAAATTCATTATAACTTCACACATTGAAGAAGCATGATCAGGAGTAGTGTCATGCACAAGGGCCATAATTCTAGCATCAATATTTTTGGAGTTATTCCCCTTTTTCATGTTTTTGTCCGGACAATAAGTCTTTATCTACTGGTTCAATTGATTTGAAACTTCACATATGGAACACACATGATGAGGGGTAGTGTCATGCACAAGGGCCATAACTCTAGCATCTATAGTGTTGGAGTTATTCCCCTGTTCATATTTTCTTGTCCAGTTAATAACTCTTTATGTACTGGTTCAATTGATTTGAAACTTCTCATATAGAACAAGCATGATGAGATGTAGTGTCATGCACAAGGGCAATAACTCTAGCATCAATATTTTTGGAGTTACTCCCCTTTTTCATATTTTCTTGTCGGGACAATAACTTTTTATTTACTGATTCAATGTTTGAAAGTAGGTGCTAATACCATTCAGGTGGTCATGTATATACCATGGTCAACCACACCATGGGTGGGTGGGGTGGGGAGAGTGGAGGTTTTTTCAGTCCGGTGGGGGACTCATGTCTTGCATAGCAATACAACATGCCCTTGTTATTTCTTGCATGAATATGCAACAGGGAAACCGCTAAGTAGGGTTGACAGAAAGGTTACATATTGGTATACAGTATTTTCTTGAGTTTCAAGCTTCAAAAGTCCTAATTAACCAAATACTCCCAGGAAATCAATTTTAGAGTAGATCAATGTCATATTGTTATACCCCCACAAAGTGGTGGCATATAGGGTTGCTGTTCTCCGTACGCCTGTACGCACCTCTAGAAGAATTTGTCTGGGCTCTTTTTTGAAAAGTATTGTAGGAGCCATCTGATGAGGGTCTGCTCTGTTTACTTATGATATAATATAGATATGATTAATACAGTTTCTGCCATGGCCAAATATTTCTGTGCCCATGAGCTATTATAACAATTAACCCCTTCGCTGCCGTGTACCTGTACACTATGTGCCGGGAACTACTTCAGCGCGTTCTCGGCAGACCTACCAGGCTACATAAAATTTATTATTACTCCACTAATAATCACGCTATCTACACGATTTTTTCGCATGCTGTTTTAAAACACTTATTTCAATACTTCCTGAAAGTTTCATCACTTCTTCCATGCAAAACCGCAGTGTAGACGTTCCTAAATGGCTAACCATTAGATTTAATAGGAATTTAATAGGAATCTGTGTTAAATCTGTGATAAATCTGTGTTAACTTTTTGATAAAGCACATATTTTCTACCCATTACACATATTACAGATAAGGGAAACCATTCAAAATGACTGTCACTGCAAATGTAAATGATGAGTTGCTTCCCTTACACCATAACATAAATTTACTGCAATTTAACATAAATCGTAATAATCCCGAATCTCGACCAGGTTATAGCACACAGGATACAATTCTTGCCAGAGTGAGGCTCAGGGTAAGGCAGCAACGGGGTTAATGTAATTATTATTCATGATGTCAGTTCTTTCATGAATATTCATGGAGATAAGGGTAATTCATGTACAATGTAATTAGGTTGGTAATCCCATTATACATTTACAAGGTTTCAGCCACAAGTATATACATGTATGTGTTTTTCAGTCTGATAGCATTACAGGATGACCTGAAGGCTCACAGGAAGAGCATGAAGCGACTGGGGGATAGAGTTGTGGAATTAGAGAGAATGGTACAGTCTAGTCGCCTCTACCTCGAAGACATTGCCCACAAACTGGAGAAAACAGGTGAGGGAAGCATCCAGTCTGATTAATTAGATTAATTTTATAATGTCATATGAACACAGGAAAACTAGCCATGTAGAACCAAATATATATGATTTCATAAGCAAAGAGATACAACCCTGATCAGACAACTCCTACACGAGCCATTTGATCTGAGTCTACTCTATTTTCAAATTGGTCACAAGGTGATTTTATCAGACACAGGGTTAAAACATAAGAGTATTGGTAAACACTTGTAATTGCTTCAGACACAGGAAGTTCTTTTGTGTTTAACCCATTCCCTCATAAACTATTTTTTAGATCCAACCTCTTTAAATAAATCTACCGAAAAGGAGCATTAACTAGAGAAAAGGAAAATTTTAGAATTTTGTAGTTCTGAAACCATTGTGATAAATAGAGCATTTGCTCTTATGGAGCAAATGCTCTATTTATCACAATGGTTTTAAGAAGTGACTATTACAGAGGCGTAGAAAGGCGTATTTATGGAGGAAAGGATTAAGAGAATTATAGTAAGAAAGCAGACAAAATGTTTGAACATGACAAGTTTCCGAGCTAGATAGATTAATTACCGTAGAAAGTTCCCTAAGCGGCCACTCATTGATTGAACATAGGAGTCTTTAAAAGCAGATGATTGCTTAATAGGGGAAAGGTAATGCAGAAAGCTCCTTCAGGAAAATTCTGCATTACGTTTGACCTGCATTAAGCTGCTACCTGCCTTACAGGCCCACAGTTATACCTCTTTTTGATGGCTGCTTAAGACAGGTTCTGCTGTACATGCCTGCTTTGAAAAGAGATGGGAGTGTTAGACTCATCCATATTTATCACTTGGTTTGTCAAACATTTTCTGTAAATACATTACCTGCTGTGAAACGTGGGAAGAGTACATATGCTCACCAAAGACTACTACAGGGCTCGACTGTAGGGCAGTGAACCCAGAAGTCCTGAAGCCTTTAGATTCTTCTGAATTGTACTTTTCGAAAAAGGTCACACCAGCAGCTATGAGAAAATTGAAAGCCCTATGAGTTATATCACTCTTTGAGAGACCCGAGCGAACCTAGAGAATGTAGATTGTTCTGTAGGGTTATGAAAGTGCGAAGATAAAAGGAAGAAAAGATAGAGCTATTCTTCTGGGAAGCAACCTAAAAAATCTTATCCAACGGAGCATGATTGAAATATGCCCAGGAAGTGGATAGGGCTCTGAGTTCATGGAGCCTAATTTGTAGAAAGCTGAGATCTAAGTGGGAGAGATCAGAATAAGCCAGTTTGATAACAGGGACAATCCACTGAGAGATAGAAGCAGCCAAAATTTCATTCCAACCTTTGATTGGGATGAAAATCCTCTTTCTACTTCTCCTCAGCGTTTGAACCTTTTTCAGATAGAACTTAAGAGATCTTAATCTGGACAAAGAGTTTGATCAGGATCTGAGTGATCTAGATATCACAAGAGGCTGGGAATCACGAAAGGCTCTGAGTTGACCGACAAAACCTAGGAAACGTGACTGACAGAGCAGATTGACTGAGCCATCGGAATTCAGCGAATAAAGCCTTCAACAGATAAGGCGTGGATTTCGCTATATCTTTTAGCTGCCCCAAATAAGAGAAGGAAGACGGTATCAAGTGTGTTAAAGAGGCCTGATCTAAAGGCTCGTAAGGAGCTTTAGTTAGGGACCACAAAACACAGGAGAGATCACATTTCTGAATGCACTGTCGATTTCTGAAGCTTGAAGGCACGGATCAGTTCAGAAAGGACTGGGTGAGAACCGATGTCCTTTATACCTGTAAAACTGAGAGTATTGGCAAGCATAGCCCTATACCCTTTTTGATGGTACTGACTGTGAGTTTCTTCTTGATGTTAGGTATGCTTTATTGAACAATACAGAGTAGATGTACAACATCTACTCCAATACAGGAAGGCTTGGAAATTGCATTTCATTTGCTATGATCTCATTGTTAACCCTACTAGAAATTATGTGAAAGAATCTGAATATATATATGTACATGTATTTTCTTAAACACTTTACTCTTTAAAAACACTTTTTTGCACTTTTGCAAACAGTGTAGACCAAGCTCAGGGTCTGCTCTGTTTAGCAGAATAATATAGAAATGATTCTACAGTTTATGCCATGGTTAAAGTTTCCCACAGGAGCCTTCTGTCCAAGGTCTTCTCTGTTTACTTATGAAATAATACAGTTTCTGCCATGGTTAAAATTACCTTATGCCGTCATAAAAATTCAGTTAGTTACTTTTCATACACTCATTACTTCTGACATGAATAGTTTAATGAGTGTTTATACATTTGGATATTTTTTCATAGAAATTCTAAGAAAATCTTTCTGATTATTGTGTTGTTTTTCAGCGGCCTTCATCTTCAAATTAAGTATCAAACTGCTTGGAATGTCCTTATTGCTGAACATATACAGTAGAACCTGTCCTAAGTGGTCATTCATCTATTGATCATAGGAGTGTTAAAAGGCAGGTGGTTGCTTAATCCTTTACTCCATGAATGCACCTTTCTATGCCTTTGCAAACAGAGTATACCCAGATCAGATGGCTCCTGTATAAGCCATCTGATCAGAGTCTGCTCAGTTTGCTTATGAAATTATATTGATATGATTGTAGTTTCTGCCATGTCCAACATTTCCTGTGTTCATATCGAGGGCTTGGTGCAAAACTATTCTAACTCCTTCACAAAGTGAAGGAGTTACAATAGTTTTGCACCAAGCCCTCGATATACCGTTATAAGAATGGATCTAATTTATATTCACAATGTCATTATTTTTTTACATTAATATTCATGGAATAAACGGTTAATGTAGAGCATAAGTTATGCAGAAAGCTCCTGTGGGATCAAAAGAGGGGGGCTTATTGTTTTTGCCCTGTCTGTCTGTTTGTTTGAGGACAACTTTAACGTGGGAGATTGATTTTGTAGATGTTGCACATACATACTTCAAACTTGGCATGCATGTGTAACTTATAGAGGCGAACATTTTTTAAGGGAGACTTATTAAGGTCAAGGTTATATATCAAGGTCAAAGGTCAAATTATGGGTCAAATTTATATTGGCGATAATTTGGAGCATAGTGTTTCAAAAACATATATTGTTAGATCTCTTTTTTGATGGCGACTCAAGACAGGTTTTAATTCTTTCTATATAACTTTGTTTTTCAGAGGTTATGGGTATCACCAATGTCAAAGGTCGGTTTATCCATGTGGCTGCCCGTCAGTCTCCGTACCCCTCCACTTCCATCACCAGGTTTCCTGTCTTTGATAAATATGTGCCATGGGAGGTAAGTCTAGATTGTTTTTTACATTGTTTGGCATACATATCTAAGTAACGTTAGAATTATTGTAACTAGAAGAAGGGAGATAACCTGTACACACACTATGACACTGAATGTAATTGACATTTTTAGCTCACCAGAGCACTTTTGTGCTCAGGGTGAGCTTTTGTGATCGCCTGATGTCCGTCGTTCGTCGTCGTGCGTCAACAATTTCAACCTTTAAAAATCTTCTCCTCTGAATCTACAGGGTTCTCAGCTTTCATCTTTGGTACATAGCATCATCTGTAGGTCCTCTACAAAAGTTATATAAATTATGCCCCTGGGGTCAAAATTGGCCCTGCCCCAGGGGTTTTCAGTTTTCAATAGAAACATATAGTGAAAACTTTGAAATTCTTCTCCTCTCAAACTAGAAGGTTCTCAGCTTTCATATTTGGCACATAGCTTCAACTTCAGGTCTTCTACAAAAGTTATATATAAATTATGCCCCTAGGGTCAAAATTGGCCCCACCCCAGGGATTGACAGTTTTTTGTAGCTGACTGCTTAAACAGCCCATGGGATCACTATATATGCATAGGAAAAACTTTGAAACTCTTCTTGTCAAAACTACATGTCCCAGAGCTTAGATATTTGTTGTATAGATTAACTTAGCATACCTTTATGAGTTTTGTTAATATCATAGTTCTGAGGTTAAAATTGGCCCTGCCCTGTGTATATAGACTTTTTCACATCTACAGTCTAAAGGTTCTACAGGTTAAAGTTTTCCCCATATTCAGAGATAAGCCAGTGCTCTGATAGGACTAGCTGGCCAGAGTGTATTGGTAATCACCCTTAGCCTGATCAGTAGAGTAGAAATTGTGTTTAGACAAATTACACACACTCATTTTAGATTGAGAAAACTTTGTGGATAATACTCAAAATGCAGAAAGCTCTTAAAGCTTTTTCCATATCTATGCCCTGCATTAAGCTGCCAGCTATCAATATATATCCCATAACTGTATCTGCTGTGAAGTTCAGCTTAATACAAATTCAAGTGTTCTATTGCATCTTGGAGAGCAGTGTCTATTTTTAGCTGGCTATTTTAAGCATACATCTCCCTTTCACACTTTTTTATTACAACTGGATTGCCTCCCTTCTGGATAATGGCAGTTGCAAATTAGATCTGACCTGTAAATAGAACAATTAACCCTTTACTCCATAAATATGCATTTCTACACCTTTGCAAACAGAGTAGACCCAGATCAGATGGCTCATGTAGTGGCCATCTGATCAATCTGCTGTATTTGCTTATGATATAATATAGTGCAAATTGCATTAAATTGTTTTTATTTTGTGTACAATATACATGCACTTATAATATGTTTACTTAAGCCTTTCCCTCATATAAATGACTTTTCATGCATTTGCAAACAGAACAGACCCAAATCAGACGGCTCCTATAGCAGCTGTCTGATCAGGGTCTGATCTGTTTGTCAATGGAATTTGAAATATGTTTCTTTACTTTCTAAAATGGCTATACTGTCCCACTTTCCATATTTCATTACAACTATTTTGTCCATGAATATTCACTAGGTATTGAAATTTTGAATAAACATAGAACAGGGGAAGGGTTAAAAGTACATCAATCTTAAGATAAGATATGAATAATAATATGAACTCATGAAAATGTAATGAAAATATCTGAAATTTTGAACATAAGTATAGATTAATTTATTCTTTCTGAATTAAAATTTTCCCCACCCCAGGGCCGGCTAGTTTACTATAGAAACATATAGTGAAATCTTTGAAAATCTTCTCTCCTGATTGTCTGGTGAGCGATGTCAGGGCCATTCTGCCCTCTTGTTCTTGTAAGATATCAAAAATAAAAAGGGAAGATGTGATATCAACTAATAGTGTATTGAAACTATCCATAGCTACTGACAAACAAGTAATGACATCATGTCTGGATCCAGATCAGATTAATAGTATTAGTACATGTATCTCAAATGACACTCAAATTATAATTATTAACCCTTTCCCTGTTGAATATTAATGAAAGAAATAATGCCATGATGAATATCTGTCAGTCTGTCAGACTTTTTGTAGCACACATTTTATCACATTTCTGCCGACAAGTGACATATGTTATAATGTATTCCTTCCAACACTAGGTCTTGAGGTATTTATGCCTGTACAGAGGTGGATAAGATGCATAAATTTAACCCTTTCCTCCATAAATACGCCTTTCTACGCCTCTGTAAAAATCACATATTGAAACCATTGTGATAAATAGAGCATTTGCTCCTATAGGAGCAGATGCTCTATTTATCACAATGGTTTCAAACTACAAAATTCTAAAATTTTCCTTTTCTCTAGTTAATGCTCCTTTTCGGTAGATTAATTCAAAGTGGTTGGATCTAAAAATAGCCTATAGAGGAAAGGGTTAAGCCCGCACATTTATCTTTTGTTCTGCTGTTGATACAATTAGTATACCTTTACCAGGGTAAGAAAATTGAATCGAAAGATTTCAGAGTATTACTGAAATGTAGTTGCAGTCAAACTTTGTAACATGTAAAATCATGGTTTTAGCTGACAGATGTGTACCATTTTCATCCCAATTGCAATGCTTTTAACCCTTTTCCTCATATAAACGCTTTTTCACGCCTTTTGCAAACAGAGTAGACCCAGATCAGATGGCTTCTATAGGAGCCATCTGATCAGGGTCTGCTCTGTTTGCTAATGGAATTTGATATATCTGTTTCTTTAGTTTATAAAATGGCTA
This sequence comes from Azorinus chamasolen, assembly GCA_963576725.1. NCBI lineage: Eukaryota > Metazoa > Mollusca > Bivalvia > Cardiida > Solecurtidae > Azorinus > Azorinus chamasolen. Next base: position 35,246,112 of record OY755242.1, on the reverse strand, counting down.
CAATCTTTCATCCTCCATATTTCTGCACAAACTCTGATCTGCTGCAATTTTTCTTATTCCTGATTTGTTCAGTTATTGACCAAATGGCAAACATGTTTTAACCCTTTCCCTGTTGAATATTCACGTAAGAAATAATTACATCATGAATATTTTTATAATGGCATATGTTTTTGTATTGGTAGAAATTGTAGAATCAGGTGACTATAATAGGTCTATTGCAATTTCAAAAGCAAATAGAGCAGACACTGATCAGACGCCTCCAAAGTCTGGGTGTTCTTTTTGCAAAAGCTTCAGAAAGGCGTATATATGAGGGAAATGGTTTATTGACTGTTTGTGTCGTTTTTTAGCTCCACTTTTTCAAAAAGTGGGGGTATTGTCATGACCCTCTCGTCAGTGTCGCTATCGGCGTTGGTTAACCTTTTTGTTAAGGTCCTTTTCTCAGAGACCATCAAAGATAGTTTTGTTCACATTTGGTATGCATATTTACTATTACAAGTGAAACCCATTTCACAAGGGTAGGTAACCCTAAAATTAATTTTGCCATAGTTTTGCCCCTTTTTTAGCTCACCTGAGCAAAGCTCAGGGTGAGCTTTTGGGAGACTTGAATGTCCGTCGTCCGTCGTCAACAATTTGCTTGTGAACACTCTAGTGGTCACAATTGTAGTCTAATCTTCATGAAACTTGGTCAGAATGAATATCTTGATAAAATCTCGGACGAGTTCGAAAGTGGGTCAAGTTGGGTTAAAAACTAGGTCACTAGGTCAAATAGTAGGAAAACCTTGTGAACCCTCTACAGGTCACATTTTTTGCCCAATTTTCATGAAACTTGGTCAGAATGATTGTCTTGATAAAATCTCGGAGGAGTTTGAAAAATGAGTAATGTGAGGTAAAAAACTAGGTCACTAGGTCAAACAGTAGAAAAACCTTGTGAACACTCTAGTAGTCACAATTTTAGTCCAATCTTCATGAAACTTGGTCAGAATGAATGTCTTGATAAAATCTCGGACGAGTTCGAAAGTGGGTCAAGTGAAGTTAAAAACTAGGTCACTAGGTCAAACAGTAGAAAAACCTTGTGAACACTCTAGTGGTCACAATTTTAGTCCAATTTTCATGAAACTTGGTCAGAACGAATGTCTTGATAAAATCTCGGACTATTTCGAAAGTGGGTCAAGTGGGATTAAAAACTAGGTCACTAGGTCAAACAGTAGAAAAACCTTGTGAACACTCTAGTGGTCACAATTTTAGTCCAATCTTCACGAAACTTAGTCATAATGATTGTCTTGATAAAATCTCTAACGAGTTTGAAAGTGGGTTATGTGGGGTTAAAAACTAGGTCACTAGGTCAAATAGTACGAAAACCTTGTGAACACCCTAGAGGTCACATTAATAGCCAAATCTTCATGAAAATTGGTCAGAATGATTGTCCTAATAAAATCTTGGACAAGTTTGAAAGTGGGTTATGTGAGGTCAAAAAGTAGGTCACTGGGTCATATCTTAGAGAAATCTAGTTTACACTCCAGTGACCACATTTTTAGCCCAGTCTTCCTCAAACTTGCTCAGAGTGTTTGTCTTGGTGATATCAAGGTTGAGTGTGATCATGGGTTGGGTGGGAATAGAAAGTAGGTCACTAGGTCAAATCTTAGAAAAAATACTTTAGAGAGCACATTTTTAGCCCAATTTTCATTGGTCAGAATCATCGTCTTGATAGAATCAGTATACTAAATCTTTGAAAATCTTGTTCTGCAGAACCACTGCTCACGATCCACTGCTCATGATCCACTAACAACATTGTTCATATATTGTCCCTAAGTTCAATATTGACCCTACCCATGGGCTACCCTGCAAAAATCTTAAATCTATGGTAATCAGGTGAGCGATTAAGGGCCATCTTGGCCCTCTTGTTTCGACTTTTCATTGTTGGTTAAGTTTTATGTCTAAGAAACTGTCCAAGATATTTGGTTCAAATTTGGTATGCATATTAACTATTACAAGGGGGACTCATTTCACAAGGACAGGTAACCCTAAAATTAAAATTAGACTTCCACTACACTATCCAGCACTAAAGAAAGTGGAGCTCACTGTTCGCGGACAGCTCTTGTTATTCTTATATACATGTAATTTTTTTCAGATGGTTTATGATGTGTATGATCCAAAGACCTTCTCAAGAAGTATGGAACTTTTCCCAGAAGCTGAAGTTAATTTTGTAGATATTGATATGATAGAGTAAGTTATATCAGACTTTTGTTACTTATGATTTGAGGTTCAATAATACTCCTTCTGTTGATAGCTACAATTATACTATGTGTAAGTCAGTGTCTCACCAAATTATATCCACTCTCTAACTTAGCAGTTTCTATCCAATTGTCACAAAACTTGGTGAAAATGTTTTTGGTAATAATATCTGTCATGTTCGATAATCAGGTAAATGGCACCAGAAACTTAAGAGTTAATAACCCTTGAATTAGAAAAAAATGCTTACTTTATCTTTGGTCTCTCTCTAACTAGAGCAGTTTTTGAACACAACAAATATTATCATTATCAGGCTTTACCACAAGAGAGAGGAGAGGGCAGGATTGCCTGATGATGAGGTCCAGCGAATGTCACCATTACCACAGGTCAAACCCAAATGGAACTCTGTGGAAACGTTCATCGAGCGAGGTGAGAGAAGAGAGATAGACAGACGTTCATGGATCAACTTCAACGATCAACCACTGAGATATACAATAGATGCAACACTTGGAATTCCACTGTAAGTTAAACAGTAGAGTCTTGCTAAAGTGACCTCATGATTTATTAAATAAATCATTGCCTCCTAGACTATTTTTAGACCTAACCTGTATGAATGAGTCTACTGAAAAGGAGCATTAACTATAGAAAAGGAGAATTTTAGAATTGTGTAGTTTTGAAACCATTGTGATAAATAGAGCTTTGCTCCTATGGAGCAAATGCTCTATTTATCACTGGTTTCAAAATGTGACTTTTATAGAGGCGCCAAAATGCGTCACTAGGAGGGAATGTGTAAAAGCAGGTGGTTGCTTAATGCAGTGCAAAAGTGATATAGAAAGCGCCTATGGGGTCTTTCTGAATTACTTTTGTCCTGCATTGGCCCTTTTGTCCTGCATTAACCCTTTATTCATACTCCTTTGCAAACAGTGTAGACTCGGATCAAAGGGCTTCTGTAGGAACTGTCGGATCAGGTTCTGCTCTGCTTATGGAATAAAATATATCTGATTCTACTGTTTCTGCCATAGTCAAACTCTTTTGTTTTCATTATCGTTTAATGATAAATGATCTAATTGACATTCATGGTGTCATTATTTTGTTCATAAATATTCATGGAATCAAGGGTAAAGCTACCACTTTTTATTAAAATCAATAATTAGACTTTTTTTGAGTGGTCGCAAAAGGAGTAACTAGAGGAAAGTAACATTTTAGAATTTTGTAGTTTGAAACCATTGTGATAAATAGAGCATTTGCTCCTAAAGGAGCAAAATTAATGCTCTATTTATCACAATGGTTTCAAGAAGTGGTTATTACAGAGGCGTAGAAAGGCGAGGAAAGGGTTAATGTACAGTAACTTTGCTTTGTCTTTTGGTTGAATTGGCAGATAAAATATCTGTTTCAGCTATCAGGTTGCTTCTTCTTGCAGAGTAGAAGTCATGCGGAAAGTTCCCAGAGGAGTTTTCTGCATGACGTTCACCCTGCATTAAGCTGCCAACTGTCTGAAAAAGCCATAATGATACTTATTTGAGTGGTCGAAGATTTCAATGTATATATATTGGTCTTATCTTAACCCTCTCCCTGATCTATGTTTAATTCAAATTTCTATACCTACTGAATACCGGTATTCATCGATAAAATAGTTACAATGAAATATGGAATGTGGGACATTGTAGCCATTTTAGGATCTGTCAATTTCCACTTGCAAACAGGAGCCACCTGATCTGGGTCTACTCTGCTTGCAAATGGATGAAAATACCTCTATATGAAGGAAAGGGTTTATCCAACATGGTTTTGTTATCAAATCTTTGTAGATTTAACCGATTGTAAAAATTCTGTCTGCTAATCAATTGCAATTTTGACTTTCTTCCAATGTCTTCAGGCTTTTTGTGTCACCTGCCGAGAGGCAGTGTGTCACTTAGGGCTCACTTTTCTGTCGTCGGTCTGTCTGTCTCTGCTGTCTGTCTGTCTGTCTGTCCGTCCGGCTGTCAGCCAGATTGAATGAAGGGGCGATTTTAATGGTCTGTAGACCAATACAGGGCCATATACAGTTAAGGGGCCATGGCCCCTAGACCGGTTGCTAAAAATTGCAGCAAATGCTTCAGAGGGCCTCAGGGGAGGTAAATAACCACATTTTAAAATAAGTCCCTTTAACCACATGTCCAAGGTATGGACTAATTTACCGTCAAAGGGCCACTTTGGTGGACTGTTTATGGTCAATGGGCCCCATGGCCCCTTTTTTGGCAATTTAGGCCCAGTATTTATTGTCCTAGTCAAAATGGCCCTAAAGCTCAATCAAGTGGATTGTCCGTCTGTCACACTTACATTTTTTTGCTGTCATTTCTAAACTAATCATTATAGAGCTTTCAAATTTCACATGTGTCTTCCTCTCATTGAATACCATTGATGTAACTAAGATCCATCACTCTGCATGCAACTGCGAACACTCTTGTGATAACTAAATTTTGACTGAGTGTCAAACAGCTTGGGTCCTGATGAGACCTAGAGTAGTGGGTTTCTCATATAGAATCATTATCAAGCTGTTTGCAAATGAATGTCGAGCTGAGCCTAGCAGGATGATTGATTTCCAGTGAGAAGAATCTAAGGTTGAAGGCTCCTAGTTTGAAGTGGGCATATACGTATCCGGTTGTCAGTGTTGTTGTCTGGCATTCATAATGATTGGTACATACAGGTGTGAAGCCACAATTGTTGCTGTATTTTTATTGAACCTTTCAAAGATTTGAGAGTCAAGGCGGTGTTGTGGGTGTACAGTAAAATCTCGATTATTCGAGCACTAAAATAAATGTCAATGTTGATCATTAAGACAGGCGGCAGCTTAATGCATGGTGAAAGTCATGCTGAAAGCTCCTCTAGGAGCTCTCTGCATGACTTTCACCATACATTAAGCAGCCACCTGCCTAAAAGGGTCTAAATTCTTCTATACTAAATTTGAGAATAATCAAGATTTCAGTCATCTGTGTGTCTGTCGGTCCATCTGTCCGTCTGTCTGTCTATCTGTCTGTCCATCACACTTTCTTTTTATGCCCCCATTGATGATAGTCAGGGGGCATTATGTTTTGCACCTGCCTCACTAACTACTATAGCTATTGGCATGGAATTGCATAACACATTAACCCTTTCCCTGTTCTATGTTTATTTCAAATTTCAATACCTAATGAATATTCATTAACAACATAGTTATAATGAAGTCTGGAAGGTTGAGCATTGTAGACATTTTAGAAAGCAAAGAAACAGATCTTTCAATTTCTATCAGCAAACAGAGCAGACCCTGATCAGACGGCTCCTCTAGGAGCCGTCTGATCTGGGTCTACTCTGTTTGCAAATGCGTGAAAACACGTTTATATGAGGGAAAGAGTTAAACACCATCCATATTCTCATTGCGCACCCAGCCCATACTGCCTGCAAGCACAAGGTCAAAGTAAAATGACCTAGGAATTTTACTTGCAGCTAGGCAAGCACCACCACTGGGGCATCGCTGTGTCTTACAGACACAATTTTCTAGTTTTTTGTTCTAACACTTCTCCAAGCAGGTGACACATGTGTTCCTTTGAACACTCTTGTTTAATAAAACATGTACATTAGGTTGAGAATTGAAAATAAGTTGTTAATACTGTTTTGTTACTTTTATTATCATTAAAATGTTGCAGGAATCCCCTTGGTAGAACTGGTATGCGTGGTAAGGGGCTGTTATGGAGATGGGGCCCAAACCATGTGATCAAGGCAGTGTGCACAAGATGGCGGCGCAAGTATGGCCCTGACCTCAACACCATGACAGACTTCCTTTATGTAGAGGGAAAGCGTGTGTTAGAGTTTATAGCCGTGCAAAAGGACACCTTCATGGACAACAGTTATGGCCTGCCAGGGGTAAGCTGACTTTATCGAAAAAGTGATACTGTAAAACCCTTCTACACTGGAATTTTAAGAATGGACAATTTTAGGCTGATGGCTGCTTAATGCAGGATGAAAGTCATGAAGAATACTTCTGTGGGAGCTTTATGCGTGACTTTCATTAAGCTGCCACCAGTCTTAACTTTGACTTTGGATTGCAACAGGTGATCAGGGTCTGCAGAAATAGAATATTACTGAATCTGACAAACCGCGATGTCTAGGATTAAACTACCGTTCATGTTGAGATACACCATGTCACATGATTCCAGTCATTATACCCCCCACAACGAAGTTTGGGGGGGTATACTGGAATCAGGTTGTCCGTCTGTCCGTCCGTTTGTCCGTCCGTCCGTCCGCACTCACCAAAGGGTAGTTGTGTGACTTTTTCTAACTAGTCGCACAAGTAAAATCATTAACCTGGCCATCTCTTGTGACATTAACCTGGCCATTTCTTGTGACATTAACCTGGCCAGTTGTGGGACATAGGGTTAGGGTTAGGGTTAGCTTCCAGATCATTCTATTCCAAAGTTAGAGCCAAAAATAGTTTTACTTGTGGGACTAGTCCCACAAGAAAAGATCAAAGGAAAAAGTCACACAACTACCCATTTGTTAGGATGTCCGTCTGTCCGTCCGTGGACACAATTTTGTCCGGCCTTCTTCTTCTACAGTTTTGCTTCAATTTTGTTGAAAGTTCATGTATAGCCATATGACCATATAAACCTGTGCACGGCATATTTCCATTATGATCGGACCACTACTTCAGGAGTTATCTCCCCTTTTTAGCCCCCTACCCATGTTTTCCGGTTTTCTGGACTTTTTATGGAAGTGACTCGAGATATCAACTCTATATTTAGTACAAAGCTAAATCTAGATAGGTTACACCTTATGTTACAATCTCAGCCAGGTTGAATAATTATTTCCAGAGTTATTGCCCTTGAACTTTAATTTTTTCCTTCAAATTTGGGATTTTCCAGACTTTTTTTGGAAGTTGTTGCAGATATTAACTTTATATCTGGCATAAAGCTAACTCTAGATGAGTTCCAGCTTAATTCCCAATCTCAGTCTGGTTGAATAATTTTTGACAGAGTTATGGCCCTTGAACTTTAATTTTTTGTCAAATTTTCAATTTTCCGGTCTTTCTTTGGAAGTGGTTAGAGATAATAAATTCATATTTGACATAGAGCTAAATCTAGATGAGGTACAGCTTAAGTTCAAATATGGGTCTGGTTGAATACATTTTGTCAGAGTTATTGTCCTTGAACTTAATTTTTTTTTCTGAAAAGGTACCTAGCTTTAGAACTTTGGATTTGACAAAAACCTCATGAAAGGGTCTTGTTTCTCTGAATTATTCTTCATTTTTATTACATAAATTAGGTTGGAGCATGTATTGTTTTTAAATCTCTTCATTTTTCTGTATGTACATATGTTCAGATTGATAATAGGTGCTCTGACAAGCAGACAGGTGGGGGGTATTCGTTAGCCTTTGGCTTACAGTTCTAGTTTTACTGAGGGTGATAACATTTTTATTATATAACATTTAATGGTACGTTACTGTTTTTATCCTAAGTGTAACCTTACTTGTCTTTGCAAACGGTTTAGATCCAGATGAGACACTTGGTGTTGCATCATGATCTAAGCTGTTTGACACTCGGTCAATATTTTCTCAAGGTTGGACATAATAGAAAATTTCTGAATCTAGTTGTGATACAGTATTAAAGATGCTTTTGAAAATAATCTAATTGTAAAACAATATTAAAGATGGTTTAAGAATCTAATTGTTATACAAAATTGAATCTTTCCCTGTTTCACGTTTATTTTTAAATTTCAATACTTACTGAATATTCATTGAAAAAATAGTTATAACAAAATGTGGAAGGTAGAACATCGTAGCCATTTTAGAAAGTAAGGTAATGTGTTAACCCTTTCCCTCATAGAAACGTGTTTTAACGCATTTGCAAACAGAGTAGACCCAGATCAGACGGCTCCTAGAGGAGCCGTCTGATCAGGGTCTGCTCTGTTTGCTTATGGACTTTGGTAGATCTGTTTCTTTACTTTTTAAAATGACTACAATGTTCTACCTTCCATATTTCATTATAACTATTTTGCCATGAATATTCAGTAGGTATTGAGATTTGTAATAAATATAGAGTAGGTAATAGGTTAAAGGTGACTAGCTAGTGTCAATATTTGCTTTTTTTTCAGGGCATTTTGCATGGCCTGTGTAACCCATACAGTATTCTCTGCCAATCCTTCATGTCCAACGTGTTTGATGAACAAGACACAAACCAGTATGACAAGTTTGACCAGTCCGAGATGGTCAGGGTAAGTGATAGGCTCCTGATCTAGATTAAGCCTTTTCCTGATAGAGACACCTTTGTAAACAGAGTAGACCCAGATCAGGTTATTCATGGAGGATCTGTCTGATAAGGGTCTGCTTTGTTTGCATTCTTGAATATTGAACTGATTCTACAATGGTTGTCATGACGAATTCACCATGTGTTCATATGCCATTTTAAAGCTTCAGCCAATAAATATTAAATAAGGTCGTTATCTCTAACATGTTAATTTATGAGGTAAAGGGTTAAGTCACATAATCATGGTCCATGCTTATAAAACTTTTAGTTGAGTCTGAGAAGTTTTAGATTTGAACCTGACCAATCAAAAGCTTGAGAACGAACTGAGACTCAACTAAAAAGCTTTAAAAGCATGGTCTTTTTCAGTGAACCCTTTACCTCATGAATATTTATAATGTTATTATCTCTTACACGTTTATTCATCAATTAAAGGGTTAACCCTTTACCCAATAGCCTGTTTCTAGTTTTGAAGACATATGACCACTTAAAGCAGGCTGAAAGTAAAGCAGAATGCGCCTTAAGGCGCATTCTGCTTTACTTTCAGCTTGCTTTAAGCTACCACCTACTAGGATATAGAAAATATTTATTATGCAATATGTTCATGACTGTATGAATTTGAACTATTTTCTTCAGCGGAGGAACAAATCAAACACGCTAAAAGCCGCTTCTATCAGGTAAAGGGTTAAGTCAGATATGTCTATTTTTCAGTAACTCCTTTACCTCATGGATATTCATGGTGGAACTATCCTGATGTTGTTCTGTACATGAGACCATGCAATTTGTTCCATGCACAGAAAAAACTTTTGGGTTTTCGTCCACCTGTTATTAGAATGCTCCTTTTGGGTAGAATTATTCAAAGAGGTTAAGTCTAAAAATAGCCTATGGAGGAAAGGGTTAAACACCTTTAACCCTTTCCTCCATTAATACGCCTTTCTACGCCTCTATAACAGTCACTTCTTGAAACCATTGTGATAAATAGAGCATTTGCTCCCATGGGAACAAATGCTGTATTTATCACAATAGTTTCAAACTACAACATTCTTAAAAATCCCTTTTCTCTAGTTAATGCTCCTTTTCAGTAGATTCATTCAAAGAGGTTGGGTCTAAAAATAGCCTATGGATGAAAGGGTTAAACACCTTTGCAAACAGAGTAGACACTGATCAGATGGCTCCTAGAGAATTCTATAACAAATGTTACCCTTTCATACTGAGTGAGCTCGACCTTTTCATGTATGACACCTTCAACCCTTAACCCTTTCCCTGTTCTATATTTAGCCCAAATTTCAATACCTACTGAATATTCATTAACAAAATAGTTATAAAGAAATATGAAAGGTGGAACATTGTAGACATTTTAGAAAGCAAAGAAACAGATCTTTCAAATTCTATTAGCAAACAGAGTAGACCCTGATCAGACGGCTCCTCTAGGAGCCGTCTGATCTGGGTCTACTCTGTTTGCAAATGCGTGAAAACACGTTTGTATGAGGGAAAGGGTTAATGCCATGAATATTCATGTAAGAAATAATGACATCATGAATAGCAAGTAGATTAATTGTTATGATAGCAACAGGAATTGTAGAAATGCAGAATCATATCTATTTTATATCATAAGTAAACAAAGCAGACCCTTTTCAGAAGGCACCTACAGGATCTGGGTCTACTCGGACAGCAAAGACATAGAAAGGCGTATTTATTGAGTATAGTCATTACATTTCATGTAATACACATGATAAACATTCCAAACAGTTTGGATCCTGATGAGTTGCCAAGTTACTTGTTGGCTTGTTCAGATCCAAATTGTTTTCAAAGGCTATCATGAATTCTCATAGCCTGTTAACCCTTTACCTGATATTGACGACTTTTGACGACTCTGTAGAAGTCACTTTGTGAAACCATTGTGATAAATAGAGCATTTGCTCCTATAGGAGCAAATGCTCTATTTATCACAATGGTTTCAAACTACAAAATTCTAAAATTTTCCTTTTCTCTAGTTAATGCTCCTTTTCGGTAGATTTGTTCAAAGATGTTGGATCTAAAAATAGCCTATGAGGTAATGGGTTAAGTGCTAAAGTTACATTTTGTGATCTATTTCAGTTTTTTGCCCAGTTTGCTACAGCCATTGTTGGAGGCTCTGGTTCCAGGACGTCATTTAGTGTTCCTGATGGAATCTCCGCCTCACTGAGAAGCACCTACTATACGTCACCATATATATCAGAGTCAAAAAATAATCTAAGAGTGGAGTCAGATCAGCAGGGCTTCAGGTAACAGATGTGGTTTACTCTTGGCATGGCTAACAGTTTGGTTCCAGAGGAGATGCCATGTAACTTGGGTGCTAAGAAATAGAGGATAATTTGTATATTGTAGATGACGAATATTGAAGGCCACAGAAGGCGCAAAAACTGACACCAATGCTAACCCCTAGCTTGATTTTAACCTTTACTCCATAATACGTCTTTCTACGCCTTGGCAAACAGAGTAGATCCAGTTCAGATGGCTCCTATAGGAACCATCTGATCAGGGTCTGCTCTGTTTGCCTTTGACATAATACAGATCTGATTCAACACTTTCTGCCTTGGTTAGATATTCACGTGTTCATATATTATTATATAAATACAGCTAATTGATATGCATGGTGTAATTATGTCTTCCGTGGATATTCATGGAGGAAAGGGTTAAGAAGTGATTGACCCATTGAATTGGAGAAACAAGCCTACTTGCATTTGCAAACAGATCAGAGAGCTCCCAGTTATCTCGCATAAACCTGAAACAACTAGCGAATCTTCAACCTTGTTATGGGTATATTGTAGAAGACTCAATATCTAGGCACTATATGATTTTTTTAGTGTCGCAGTACCATAAAACCCAGCTATCTCGCTCACTTAATATCAGTAGATTGAAGTTCCCAGCAGGCGTCTTGGGAGTCTGCCTAAAAAGTGGTAGTATACCACTGAAAGCGGTAGAGTTAATATTGTGCCAATTTGATTGGTTTTCATATTTTTTTAGTTTTTAATATTTTAAGTATTATTATCCCCCCCCCCCCCCCCCCCCCCCCCCCCCCCCCCCTCCTACGGATCAGATCTGGGAGAACTACACAATTCTTTTTTTCTACTAAATGCTCTTTTTCAATATAAAATTAATTTAAAGAGGTTTGGTCTAACACAGAAGTCATGCAGAAAGCTTCCAGAGGAAACATTAAAAACACTAAAACGTCACAAATCTGAATTTTTAGTAAATAAGAGTTGAAAACTTTTTAGGCAAGTGACTGCATAATGTAGAGTAATGCTTAATGCAGAGGAACTTTCTGCGTGACTTGAACCCTGTCCTTACCCACCCTGTTCTTAACCCTTCACTCCATAAATATACCATTTATGCCTATAGAATCATACTGTACCCAAATCCAAAGGCTGTTGTATCAGCCACCTCATCAGGATCTACTTTGTTTGATTATGGTTTTATATAGATCTAATTTAACCCTTTCCTCCATAGGCTATTTTTAGACCCAATCTCTTTTGAACGAATCTACCGAAAAGGAGCATTAACTAGAGAAAAGAAAAAAATAAGAATTTTGTAGTTCTGAAATCATTGTGATAAATAGAGCATTTGAGGCGTAGAAAGGTGTATTTATGGAGGAAAGGGTTAACAGTTTCTGCATTGGTCTAAACTTTTTATGTTCATATGCCATTATAAAAACTCAGCTATTTAATATTCATTATGTCATTCTTACATGAATATTCATGGAGTAAAGGGTTCAAGCTGATAATGATACTTATTTGAGTTTTTGAGTAAGAAGGTTTTACTATATTATTTAGTGCCACGCTGCTATACAAAGGTTACCTAGACGACCCAAGGAACACAGACAACGCATGGGTGGAGGCTGAGGTGTGGAACTTTCACTATGATCTTGGAGACAACTTTGACTTTAGGTTCAGTGAGGTAAGCGCATCAGTATAATCAAGTTACCAATGGCAAGCCAGTGCTTACCAAATTTGCATCTGAATGATAGAATGTAGCATACCATCTTCAATCTATGTGACATTGACCTTTCTCGTTCAGTTGCATACTGTGTGCGCAACAAAGATACTTGCTGCTATTTCCGGATTGGGAGGTTGCAGGTTCGATCCCCATCCAGATCAGAGGACTCCTATAGGAACCATCTGATCTGTGTCTGCTCTCTTTGCAAAGGTGTAAAAAGGTGTATTTATGAAGGAAAGAGATAGTTCAAAATTCAAATTCGCTATTGTCTCCAGCATATGTCTCTAGCGTTATTTTAGGACAAAGTATTTTCACACACATTTTATTCTTTCAAACACCTCTTCCAGCAATTGATTTCTGTTCCATAGAATGCTTATGATATTCAAACACAATTAGAAAAAGTTCTTTTTAGAATTAATAAGAATAAAATACAGTGCTCCCTCCCTACAACGGCCCTCTCAATAACGATTCCCTCCTTACAACAACGCATGTCACTTTCCGAAACAACACGGCTCCAGAAACAACTTGTTTCCATTGTATTTTCTTTATGCCTCCATCAAACCCTATGTTGTGACCACTCTTTAGAATTGTCACAAAGTGACTATTCTAAAGAGTGGTCACAACATAGGGTTTGATTGAGGCATAACGTTTTTAGTTCTCAAAATACACCTTATATGGGGATCTGCAAACAAGCTATTTATGTTTGATTTTCCCTCCCTATAACAACTCCCTCTGAACAACACATACAATATTCGTATCCCAAACGGTGTCATTGTAGAGAGGGAGCACTGTAGGATAATATGTTATTGAAGAGTGTTAGAGTGCTAACAGTTGAATAATTTGTTTCAATTAATTGATAAATTGAATGTGTAATTGCAATATTTTAAATAAAATCATAAAACTTGGATTATGTTATGTTCAATCATTATTATGAAGATGATAAATTTGAACTTTTATCGAAAAATGCCCTGGTGGTACAAAATAAACCATTTTCATTGATGTTAATAATTATTGTTCTACAACAAAATATTATTGACCTTTGTCGAACAGTTACGAAACTAAACCATGGCCCAAATAAATACTAATACATTGCCGAATAACATCGCATCATCGATACCACCCATGAAAGTTTTGTCTTCTTCAGTATTTATTCAGTTGGTTCAGGTTGTATTGCAATGTACTTCTTTGCATCATATAAACAAATGATTTATGTAATTTTTAGGTATCTTAAAAACTCGCTGGAAGTAGAAACTCACTTTAATGTTTTCATCCACAGGAGAGCAGTATCAAGTGGAAGGAAGTGTCTCCCTATGTGAAGATGTTTGGCAATGAGACTGTGATAGTTCAGGAAGCAGCCAGAATACACGATGCTTATCACTAGCAGCCAGAATACATGATGCTTAACGCTAGCAGCCAGAATACATGTGACTGGCAAGGATAAATGTACACTGACTGCATATAGAAGTCCAGCTATAATAGGCAACACCATGTTGACTATTTTCAACACCTGCTTCACAGATGAGAGCAGCTCTTGGTAGTTTTTATCTCATGTCATGCTGGAAAACTGTTATGATGTCAGAGCTATAGATAAGAGGTGTATTGATCTACCAAAATCTCTTATTTCTCAGCCAAACCTACAGTAAGTACTGTCTTAAGCGACCATTCATTTATTAGCTCGTCTGTTTCGAAGAAATCACGAGCTATTGTCGTAACTCCGGCGTCCGCGTCGTTGTTGTTGTCGTCAACGTTCGAAATCTTAACATTGACCATAACTTCTTCAATTTTTCATTTACAACCTTCATTTTAAGTATGCATGTTCATCTTGACAATGCCGACAGACGAGCGTTCGCACCTGCTCGCAGTGCTCTTGTTGAATATAGGAGTCTTAAAAAGCTGGTGGTTGCTTAATACAGGGCAAAAGTAATGGAGATAGCATCTGTAGGACCTCTTTTTGATGGTTGCTTTAGACAGGCTCTTCTGTATTATAAAGGATTTTCAGAATTGCCACAGAGAGATGATCTTAATGAGTACCAACACGTTCAGTTTGGCTGAGAAACATGCAAAAGATTTTACCAGGATTTCCAAAATTCTCCTCTTATGTAGAGTTCTGAATATGCTCAAACTTCCTCATGCATTGATTTGTTTGGAGGAACTTTGTTTAAGATTTAAACTACATTGACCCTGACCCAATGTTGAAGCATGAAGGCCAGATTTGGTCCGTAGTAATTTGCAATTCTAAGCTTTAAAAAACCAGTTACTGCTTTTTATGCAGAATGTTGTTAAAGACACTTGTTAATCAATGCTTAAATGGTATTGAAAGTGTGAAGTCAGTAAGTGTCAGCTCTATGCAAGGTTATTGTCATGTTTAATCTTTATCCCGCTAAGTGCAACTTGATGGGCATTTGCAAACAGCTTGAACCCAAGCTTTTGATTGGTCAGATTTGAGCCAAAGGCTCAAATCTGACCAATCAAAAACTTAAGAACGAACTCAGACTCAACTAAAAGTTTTATAAGCATGGACCCAGATGAGACACTGAGTAACTCTGTCATCAGGGTCCAATCCATTTGACATGCAAATAATTGTGTTTTTGTGAAGTTTGAATGAATCTTAAGTCAGAGCAACAGATAAGCAGCCATACTCAAATACGCTGTGTTTTGACCACTCTTTAGAATAATCAGATATTAATGGTTGTAGTTTTTATCAGGATAAGGGTTAACTCTAGATATGGCTGCTTTTGTACCATCCCTATTGTCTTTCATGACTGTTCTAAGATTGTTGTTGCCAAACTGCATAAATGTGCCTTTTGTGTTGTCTAATCTGGACAGTTACCCTGGTTGTATTGTTCAATTGTTCAAGATCAGGTCCCAGGGTTATGAAACTTTTTGCTTGAGTGTGAGATCATTCTGAAGCATCTGATTGGTCAGATTTTGAGCTTGCTAATCTGACCCAATCAGATGTTTAAGAATGAACTCAGACTCAGAAGTTTTATAACCTCTGACCCAGATCCTTTTAACTTGAAGGATAAGCCTAGAAGTTATCCTAATGACCCTATGTATATGAACACCTTTCCATCATTTTCTACAGCTGGATATTTGAGTTGCACACTGTTTTGGTAACTCTTTAGTTAGACTGACATAGATGCAATAGTGAAGACTCTCATCAGACTGATCTTCCAGAAGCAGTTTGATCTGGGTCTGCACTGTTGGTCTTAGTTTGTTCAAACACTTAGGGTATATCCTAAATGGGTTTTTTTTGTATTTTAATCCAAGTTCTTTAGCTGTTGAAAAATATCTACTTTTAAGGCAATTCTTTGAATATATATTAATCTACATAAAAAACAATCCAGCAAATAGAATTGTGACCAATCACATACATGTGAATGCACTCGGACTCAGAAGTTTTTTACCTTAGACCACAATAAGAAGACATTTGCTATTGACAAAAATGTTCTCAGCAAGCTGAAAATTAAAGGTATTAACCCTTTACTCCATAAATAGGCATTTCTATGCCTTTGCAAACAAAGTAGAGCCATATCAGATGACTCATGTAGGAGTGGTCTGATCAGGGTCTGCATTGCTTGCTGATGATGTAATATAGATATGGCTGTAAATTTAGCCATGGCCAGAACTTCCTGTGTCTCTGTGCTATTATAACATTTAATCTAATTAATATTCATGATGTCATTATTTCTGAAATGAATATTCATAGATGTAAAGGGTTAATTGATGATATCTGATCAATTTATATATGTTACATTCCTTACCTTTTCATCATAAGATTAAAAGTGTGTGAATATTTATCCATAGCAATGAGTTTTTGTGGGTAATATCATAAAATGGAAATTTTTCATTTTTTGTATTATTTGTAAGACTTCAAATCTGTTTTTTCAGAAATGTAGAAATAAAAACGTGTTTCGTTTTTTATATAAAGGACTCATTTGGAGTTTCTAATAAATCATACCTCCCAAAAAAGTGAACCCGCAAAAAAGTCTTATCTTGTGATGATGACATCATGATATTATCTGGCTACAGCATCAACTCTCTGCACCCTAGCGGCAGATTTGTAACCTTTGCAAACAGTTTGGATCCAAATTAAACATTGAATAACTCTGACATCAGGATCCAAACTGTTTAACACTCTATTTGTATTTTTCAAAAGAAATCGAAGAAAACGATAACTATAAGAATTGTAGCAAATAAGAATTTTAGTTTGTAGTCAGTTGTCATGTCTATTGAACAGTTAGAAATGGGTTTGGCCTATGCTACACATTCCATTTGGTAGAAAAACAGTCTGCTTTGAGTATATTATATATGTTGTGGACCTACAG
Organism: Azorinus chamasolen; assembly: GCA_963576725.1. Classification (NCBI taxonomy): domain Eukaryota; kingdom Metazoa; phylum Mollusca; class Bivalvia; order Cardiida; family Solecurtidae; genus Azorinus; species Azorinus chamasolen. The sequence continues at coordinate 35,229,329 of OY755242.1, read as the reverse complement.
GGTAAGATAATGATATTTTGTATACATGTGTTCAGGTAAAGGTGTATGACCAAATAATGTTACATATTGCTTAATTTCAAATTTTTTACAAAGGTTTTTCCCTTTACTCCATGAATATTCAAATAAGAAATACTGACATTGTGAATATTAATAAAATTAATTGTTACAATATCACATGGACACAGGAAGTTTTGGCCTCGGCAGAAACTGTAGAATCATATCTATATTATATAACCGTGTGAACCCTCTAGAGGTCACATTTTTAGCCCAATTTTCATGAAACTTGGTCAGAATGATTGTCTTGATAAAATCTCGGAGGAGTTTGAAAAGTGGGTTACGTGTGGTAAAAAACTAGGTCACTAGGTCAAACAGTAGAAAAACCTTGTGAACACTCTAGAGGTCACAATTTTAGTCCAATCTTCATGAAACTTGGTCAGAATGAATATCTTGATAAATTCTTGGACGAGTTTGAAAGTGGGTCAAGTGGGGTTAAAACTAGGTCACTAGGTCAAACAATAGAAAAACCTTGTGAACACTCTAGTGGTCACATTTTTTGTCCAATCTTCATGAAACATAGTCAGAATGATTGTCTTGATCAAATCTCAAACAGGTTTCAAAGTGGGTTATGTGGGGTTAAAAACTAGGTCACTAGGTCAAATAGTAGGAAAACCTTGTGAACACTCTAGAGGTCACATTTATAGCCAAATCTTCATGAAAATTGGCCAGAATGATTGTCCTAATAAAATCTAATAAATGTTTGAAAGTGGGTTATGTGAGGTCAAAAAGTAGGTCACTGGGTCATATCTTAGAAAAATCTAGTTTACACTCCAGTGGCCACATTTTTAGCCCAGTCTTCCTCAAACTTGCTCAGAGTGTTTGTCTTGGTGATGCCAAGGTTGAGTGTGATCATAGGTTGGATGGGAATAAAAAGTAGGTCACTAGGTCAAATCTTAGAAAAATTACTCTAGAGGGCACATTTCTAGGCCAATCTTGATAAAATCAATATACTAAATCTTTGAAAATCTTGTTCTGCAGAACTACTGCTCATGATCCACTATCAACTTTGTTCAAATATTGTCCCTAAGGTCAATATTGGCCCTACCCATGGACTACCCAGCAAAAATCTTAAATCTATGGTAATCAGGTGAGCGATTAAGGGCCATCTTGGCCCTCTTGTTACTTTTTTCTGCCTTCATTGAATATTGGATGCCATAATAGAAATAGCAAAAAAAACCAGAAATGCTCCCAGTGGAGTTTTTTTTGAATAACTTTTGTTCTGTATTGAGCCAACATCTCATTCTGCAGTCCCTGATGCCTATTCATACAGTGACTGTTTATGAATAGTGTCAGTACTTTGTTTGCTACCACTTCAAACAATGCAGACCTAACCAGAAACTGTTTAGCTTTACCCTTTGCATCATGGAAACACCTGTTTACTACCTTTGTAAAACAGAGTAGACCCAGATCAGATTGTCTGATTAGGGTGTTCTCTGTTTGCTATTGACTGATATAGATCCGAATCTGTAGTTTCTGTAATGGTAAAAATTCATATGCCGTTATAAAATTCAAGCAATAAATTTTCATAATGTTCTTGAATAGTCATGAGGTGATGGGTCAAGTACATGTACAAATCGTTCAATGCTTTGACCACAAAAATAAGTGACTACAAACCTCTCAAAGTGACCACTCCAAATAAGTCTTAATTATTGATTTTTAACACATGTGGTAGCTTTATACAGATAGTTTGTAACACAGACAGATACTTGGGATATTTTTCTACATGATGGGGGTTTGTAAAGACCAAATTTTTTATTCTTAAGTGGTTGTTTTTAAGACCTTTTAACTTACTGTTATAAACCTACTAACAACTTTCAGACTTGCTGTTACCCGTTGCGTTTAGATATTTTGTTGAGTTTTTGTTGTATGTATATTTTTTATCTGAAAAGTACTTTATGATTGCTATTACCTATGTGTTTATTTTATTTCCTGAATTTTCTTTAAAAAATATATATGTTTACAGTTTTTTGTGTGGTTTCATTATGTTTATTTTTACTTTAGCATCATGTATTGTATTGTTATCTTAGAGGAATATGAAAGTGATTATCTTGTCATGGAATCTTTCCATCATAAAAGTAGCTTCAAATTGAAAGCTTTTTACTCCATTGACACCCTTTGAGGCCTTTACAAACAGAGTAGACCCAGATCAGACAATCCCTGTAGGAGCCGTCAGATCACCACCAGGATCTGCTCTGTTTGGTTACAGAATTAATTGAATTCTACAGTTTTTACCAGGGCAGACTTTTTTCTTATTCATATGCCATGGTAATTACCTGTATAAGCTAATTAACCCTTTCCCTCATATAAACGTGTTTTCACGCATTTGCAAACAGAGTAGACCCAGATCAGATGGCTCCTAGAGGAGCCGTCTGATCAGGGTCTGCTCTGTTTGCTAATAGAATTTGATAGATCTGTTTCTTTGCTTTCTAAAATGTCTACAATATTCCATCTTCCATATTTCTTTATAACTATTTTGTTAAGGAATATTCAGTAGGTATTGAAATTTGAAATAAACACAGAACAGGGAAAGAGTTAATAAGCATACATACAATATTTCTTACATAAATATTCATGGAGTAGAGGGTTAAATAACTTCTGACACAAATACAATATTACAGTGTAGTACAGATGACATCTTTGGCTAAGATCACATGTTAGTACTTAGTAAACACATAGTTCTAATTTTATAATGAGTGTTTATGTAGAACAATTTGATTTTATGATTGGTGGGTTGGACTATTGTTAGTGAATGTTGATAGTTTTAGATTAGATTGTATTTTTCTCTTACCATTGTTTGCATAGTTTTGTTGTACCTACTGTTTTTAATGCCCATATTTTGTTTTGTTAACTATAATTTTTTCCTGATTGGTTTTTTCTTGATATGGAATATTTTAGCAGCTTGGTTATGGAATGGAAAATGATTCAAATTGAATCTCTTCTTCTTCTTTTTTCATTCATAAATGCCGTTAACCAACTCTCTACATGTATGGTATATGTGAATGGCAGTGTAATTCACAATTGTTTACAGAAAGTCTAGTCATGATCTCAGATCTCTTTATTAATACTTAAGTTCCTGTGTTTCTTAAGCCTTTCCCTCATATAAACACCTTTTCACGGATTTGCAAACAGAGTAGACCCAGATGAGACAGCTCCTATAGGAGCCGTCTGATCATGGTCTGCTGTGTTTGCTTTTGACATGATACAGATCAGATTTATACCGTTTTTATCAAAGCAAACAGAGTTAACAGGGAAAGGGTTAAAAGCCTTTGGTAAATTTTGACCACAATGAAAAAAAGGCGTGCAAAAGAAATTCAGTGTGTTTTCGCAGCCTTTTTTTTAACCCTTTACTCCATAAATACCCCTTTCTACGTATTTTCAGAGTACACTCAGATCAGACTGCTCCTATAAGACCCCTCTGATCAGGGTCTGCTCTTTTTGCTTATTTAGTCATATAGATATGACTACAGGTTCTGCCATGGCCAAAATTTACTGTGTTTATATGCCATTATAAAAATGAATCTAATTATTATTACCAGTCAGAGTAAATCCTTTGAATTTGATTGGTCAGTTTGCAAAAAACTGCTGGGGTGTACAGAACCGTATTCGGCAGCTTCCACAGTGAATACAGAATTCAAATTTGATGTGTGACGTTATTCGACTTGTTTGTGATTTTAGCGTCGATTCGAAATTTCATGTCGTCCTTACTCCATTCTGGATTGATTATGACCAAATAATCGATAATGAACATAAAAAACTGTTCCTCATAATTATGTTACTCAATTTGACACTATCAACTTCTCAGTACGTGTAATCGCTTAAACTCAAATGTTTTCAAGTGAAGTTTGAATTCCTCGTTCGGAATTGCTCCGAGACAATGTCGTATTTGCTCATTGATGACGTCATGTTTTCCTTGTCATGTTGTCATATTACATGTATTAGAGATATAATGTCAGCAAAAATAAGAGTTGTTCGTTTCTAAATTAGGTAAATTGGATCTCTGACGGGTAATAAATTCATTACACATTAATTTGGCACGGGTAATAAATTCATTACACATTAATTTGGCAGGGTGTACGGGCTGGTATGACCGGGTTAGATAACGTATTTCCTGAGGCTAAAGCCTCAGGAAATACGTTATCTAACCTGGTCATACCAGCCTGTACACCCGGCCAAATTTCTGTGTAGCTAATAATATTCATAGTGTCATTATTTCTTACATGAATATTCATGAAGTAAAGGGTTAAGTGGCACCTTTGTATCTTTTATCTTGTATTGTTGTTTCTCTTTATACCTATGAATCCTTTTTTGTGTGTGAAAATACATTATCATCCTTTACTACAAGAATTTGAAGAACCTTATTTGTCGATTTATTTGACAAGCTATTATTCGTTAAAATGTTTTTGTTTTTTGTTTGTATTGATTTAATATGTCAACAATTAATGAGAATAACAGATCAGCAAAACAAATTAAATAATTGAAAATGTTAATCAACAGTTACAGAACTTTACCGCTTTGTGCATAGCACCTTCGTGTTAGCTGCTTTAGCATTGGCACTTTGGCATCACTTCTCTTTCATCTGTCTGTCAGTCATGCTTTTTCAGAATTTTTCACATTTCTCAGAACGTTTTAATAGGTAAAAAGTAGTCACAACATGGTGTTTGTTTGAGAAATGGTGATTTTAGTATTTAATATACATCTTATCTTTGAATCTGGTGATGCAGGTGACACACCTCTTCCTTGGAAAGTTCTTCTTTTTGATTTTGAAGTTTTTACATGTGCCTATTACAGTAAACCCCCTCTAAACTGGAATTTTGATAAAGAGGAAATTAGATGTTTTAGTTAGGTGACTGCTTAGTGCAGGATGAAATTCCTGCAGAAATGTCCTGTTGGAGCTTTCTGCATGATTTTCACCCTGCATTAATCTGCCAGCTGTCTGAAAGATACTAACTTGATCATCTGGTTTAGAGAGGTTTTACTGTATATACTTCACTTAGTAAACCCTTAAAATATGCTAAACTGTTATAGCAGTTGTATATATTTGTTTGGTATTTTTGATAGGTAGAAACAGAGACAGTACAATTAGAGAGATTGCAACTGTAACTCTTCCTCTTCTACTGACGTCCTTTTGCACCTCTGTAAAACTCATTTATTGAAACCATTGTGATAAATAGAGCATTTGCTCCATAGTGCTCTATCACAATAGATTCAAAACTACACAGTTTTTAAAATTTTCCTTTTCTATAGTTAATGCTCCTTTTCAGTAGATTAAGTCAAATAGGTTGGGTCTAGGAGGGAATGAGTTATTTTTTTTCCTTCACATAAAGCCTTTTTTCAATCCTATGTAAACAGAGTGGACTCAGATCAGTTGGCTCCTGTAGGAGCCGTCTGATCAGGGTCTGCTCTGTTTACTTATGAAATTATAATAGATCTGACTCTACAGTTTCTACCAATACCAAAATATCCTGTGTACATATGACATTATAAATATTGAGCTAATAAATAATCATGGTTTCATGAATGGAAAACGGTTAAATATGCATTGAAAATATCTCGCTGAATCTTGAGATATGTGATTCGTAGTCACATGATAATGGTGAGCAGCTGGTCAAAATGAATTTGACACTTGGTATATCGTAATCAGATTGGTAGGCACTATATGGGTTCAGCAGATGCATATTTTTAGCCACTAAGTATCCGTAGAGTCGGATGGAATGATCAGCAAGATTCTTGCACACCCAGCAATAATGTGTTATGTAGGTGCAAACTCTGTAAGTGTACATGTCTCTGGTTTGTGTTATAGAACTTTCAGAAGCTTTTTCATTCCACATAAAACATTTCCTTCTTGGATTTTTTTTTTCTTTCCTTTTTTTGTATTTTATAACCAGATAATTATGTTTTATTGCCCTGTTCATAGAAAACCCTCAAGTTTTAGTTCTTCTTTATTGTAACATATTTAGATTGCAGTAGTACCCACAATGTTGGTTTAGATTTGATAACTGGAAAGTATATTACTTGTAGTTAGCCATGTTTGTTGGTATAGTTAGAGGGCTTAGCACAGAACTCTTGTAACTACGTTCTTAACCCTTTCCCACATAGGCTATTTTTAGATCAAATCTACCGAAAAGGAGCATTTACTGAAAAGGAAACATTTAGAATTCTGTAGTGTTGAAATCATTGTGATAAATATTTATCACAATGGTTTCATAAAGTGACTTTTACAGAAGCGTCAAAAGGCGTCTAAATGCGGGAATGGGTTAAATATCTATGAGCATTTGCAAAATTGTCCTCTTCTTTAATTTTGAAAACAATGATTTTCTCTATCTTTTCAGTCACTCAGAATGTCTAAAGGTTTGGATCATGATGAGACACCAAATAACTCGACATCTTATCTGGATCTTAACCCTTCTCTTGCTGAATTTTAAAATACATTTCTCCTTCTTTACCCATGCCCTGTCGTATAATTACATATATCTTCCCTGTGTACAAGTATTTCGCTGTGCAATCACTGCTGTGGGTGCACTGGTTGCACAATCAACTTGTAAATAGTGCAGACCTTGATGAGACAGCTCCTGCAGGAGCTGTCTTATCTGGGTCTTCACTATTTACAGGTAGGTATATCGACGTGAATAGCAAGTGAAGGGTTAACTGTCTGCAAAGGTCATTACTGTTTTGTCCCATAGATTATAGTTTCAACAGTTTGTGCTAAGCATTCCATTTATTCTTTGATGGAAAACTTTGCAATTTAGGTGCTGCTTTTGTTATACATTTTTAATATGAAACAAAAATACCTACTGTTAGTAATGTAAATCTTTTCACCAATGTTAGAATTTGTTTTCTAGAATATTTAATGTCGTGTATGAATTTTGTTTCTGTTCATTTGTTGAAATATGAATTTTAAATTTTCAAAAAGGAATAGCTTGTCTTGCAGAAACTGCAGTGTGAATTACAAGATGTTTATGACCAACACAGCAAAAGAGAGTTTCATTTGTAAGTGAAACTGCATATTCTTGATGCCAGCATAATTGTATTAGGGTAGACAACCCATTGTCTCAATTAGTTCCTTAATACCAGATTTGTGCCATTGCTATATCTGCATCTTCAAATACAATCTTGAGGATTACTAATCTTTTCTTAAACAAGTTAAATATTAGAAGTGCCATACAAAGGATATGAATTCCAAACTAATGAACTGCTACTTATACCTTGCCAAAGAGAGGGATACAGCTGAAAGCTATGCACACATATAAACGTCCTAGCTCATTGTGGCTGCCCTGATTTGCTCTGAAAATAGATTTTGTCAAGCCCACTTGAGAGAATGTGTGTCCCATTTTAATCTGCATTGTTTGTTTTTCTCCTATATGTATTATATTTGGTCTGCACTAAAGCCCCACATGCTGTAGCTGACATTTTGTGTTATGTCCACCCTTTTCTATAAGTTTTTTATGATGAATGCGTATCAACCCTATGAATGCTGGACACACATGCACTGTCATTTGCAAACAGTCTAGAACCTGATCAGAGAGCTCATAGAGTAGCCTTCTGATGGGGGGTCTACGCTGTATGTCATTCAACATGTCTAGCAAGGTTAAGACTTTCATTCTGAGTGGACTCTGCAGCTATTCACTGATGGGCTATTCCACTCAGAAAGTTCAGGGTTGAAAATCATGATAATTTTCTTAAGACTTGAAGTTCAACAATCTGTTACATCATTGTTATACGCTATAAGTGCAAAATGCCATTGTCACTGCACCAAAAGGGCCCTTGATAAATATACATATGTATATAAATTTAGCTTTCTATTAAAACCACCCAAGTTAGTCAGAATGCATTAGAACTATATGTAATCAAGAAATATGTCTAAATATGGTTTTAAAATTAAACGTGATCCACTGATGTTTGTCGTAATTGTTTAAAATTGAAATAATGCAGATGATTTATACTGAAATGACTTCAGTCAATTATGTAAAATCCACATCATTTGGAATCTCAAGAGGTTTTTTATGTTGATCTGCATGCTAGTTTTATTAAAGTCTTTGAAAATGGTGCTTGAAATCATACATATATTTGTTAGCTTTATATACCCCATCAGAAAGAACATTTATGTATACCCATATTGCTTTCAAGTACAGTAGAACCTCTCTAAACTGGTCAGGCAATTTAGTATAAATATCTGTCTTGGACACAGGTGGCTTTCACCATGCATTAAGCAGCCACCTGCCTATATGTTTCTAAATTAGAATTCCATTTTAGAGGGATTGTACTGTATTTCACATGCACCTTTGAAAGTAACTTACACGATCATTCATCAATTGTGTTGATGTTCATCTATTTGTCTTTCAGTAGACATAGAGCAATTTACCATATTGAAACTGTTAATATTTACTATAAGTTTTAACTTTTACACGATTCATGCTTCCAAATCTGCCATTACAGAATTACTGTAGGATTAACCTGTCTCATAGCTCGAATGAATGCACCACATTTTCTTATAACACCATATCTATTTACCCAAAGTCACTTTTTAGCTTGGCCAACTTATCCAAGAGAAAAATTCATGCAATCCTCAAAGCATATCTTTGATATACAGTAAAATCTCGATTATTCGAATGTTTTGTTTAGAAGAATTTAGAACCTTTTAGGCAGGTGGCTGCTTAATGAATGGTGAAAGTCATGCAGAAGCTCCTAGAGGAGCTTTCTGCATGACTCTCACCATGCATTAAGCTGCCACCTGCCGAAAAGATCGATAATGATATGTATTTTAGTGTTCGAATAATCGAGATTTTACTGTATTAAATTAACTTTGCTTTGACCAAAGACATTAACCATATCTTGCACTTCTGGAGAATCTGTGTACCCTTTAAAAGCTGGACTACTTTGGCTACATGTGAATATTGTTGTCTAGGTGCAGAATACTTGTGTAGTTAAATAATGCTAAAGTAGGAAATTTCCTATTGTCAAAACATTCAAGCCACAGTCGCTGTGTTTAACCCTTACCCTCAGATAAATTACTTTTCACGCATTTCCAAACAGAGTAGACCCAGATCAGACCACTTGGTCTGGATCATCGCTATTTACAAGGCATCAAAAGGCAATTCTGTCCGGTGCAGGGTTAAAAGGAAATATGCCTAGAGGCCAAATATGACAGATACTCCAGATAGTAATAATATGAACAATATTTTGAGAACACAGAGTAAGAGGAGCTCTTGGGCTGAAATGGAGAATATGCCTTAGACCCCCCTTGTTTTTATGACCAGTACAATCTAAAATAACTGCATGTGTACTGCTTGCAAAATTCTGAACTTTTCGCGCACAACAGACAAAATGAAGATTGTGCACACAGCATGGATCCAGATGAGATGCTTACTTACTCTATGTCTCGTCTAAATCCAATCTTACACTCTGATCACACCTTTTGAATTAGGGGACATTTTCTATCAACATAATTTGCAAAAATACCCAACATATAATGACATTATTTTTTTAATATAAGAAAAGGGTGTGCTATAATCAGGATTTGCACTTTTTGCCATTCCAAGTTGTTTTAGTAGAATTTACCATTTTACACTTAAATGACTTTACCCTGAAACAATATTTGAACATTCCACTTAAACCGTCAGCATTAACCCATTCCCCCATATTGACGACTCTGTAAAAGTCATTACGTGAAACCAATGTGATAAATAGAGCATTTACTCCTATAGGAGCAAATGCTCTATTTATCACAATGGTTAGAAAACTTCAAAATTCTAATATTTTCCTTTTCTCTAGTTAATGCTCCTTTTCGGTACATTTATTCAAAGAGGTTGTATCTAAAAATAGCCTATGACGTAATGGGTTAAAAGAGTTAAGGTATAGATTGTCATAACTTGACTCATATGAATTACCCTTTACTCCATGAATATTCATGTAACAACTAATTACATCATAGATATTAATTAAATTAATTTGGTTATAATAGCACATTGCTACGGTTATATTAAATCATAAGCAAACAGAGCAGACCCAGAAAAATTGGCTTCTACAGGAGCTGTCTGATCTGAATCAACTCTGTTTTACAAAAAGTGGTGAAAGGGATATTTATGGAGTAAAGGGTTAATGCACAGTTCTGAATGATTATTTGGATAAAAGAGATTACAATTACATGCTGATTGGACCATCTTGTTAAAAAATGATGTTACAAATTTGTAATTGATTGATGGGAAAAATTGTCTGCAAGGTACTGTTTCCCCCAGATTACTATATTAACTCTAATAAACTTCTCTGTGGGTGTTACATTTGCTAAAAGGAGCTTTTTGCATTTTGTACAGAGGTGATTACTTAGTGCAGAATGAAAGCAATGCAGAAAGCTCCTAGAGGAGCTTTCTGCATTGCTTTCAGTCTGCATGAAACCACCTACATTTTGAAAAACCCATTTCTTTATCTTATGATTATTATATATAGGGGTTTAATTGTTTTGTTAGTCGTTAGTTTCCACTAAATAAAATAATGGGGCTTTTATTAATGTGGGGAAGTTTACTAAGGAGAATGCAATACCTGTCCCGTAATAATGAGTTCAGATGGTAGCAGTGCTGTATATACCCCATGAATATTTATGTAAGAAATAATGACATCATGAATATGTATTAGTCGAATTATTGTAATAGCAAATGAACACATGAGTTTTTGGGGTACAGGTAGAAACTGCAGTATCAGAACTATATAGCTGCATATGCAAAAAGAGCAGACCCTGATCAGACAGCTCCAATTAAGGCTGTCTGATCTGGGTCTGCCCTGTTTGCAATGCCTTTGCAAATATATTAGACCTAGATCAGATATTTCCTGTAGGAGCTGCTTTATCAGGGTCTATTTTGTCTGCTTATGGAAGTTTCAAATTTTTGCCATGCCCAAAGAACCCTGTGTTCATGAACTATTATTATATATTCATAGAATAAATATTGATGATGTCATTAAATCTTACATGAAAACGGAACTGGAATTAAATAATGTTTCCTAAAATGAAACAACCTTTTTTAAATGGACATTTTTTTTAAATACAGTAAAACCTCTATAACGACCACTAAATTGTGTAAATTAGCTGGTATTTAGGGCAGGTGGCTGCTTAAAGCAAGGTGAAAGTAAAACAAAACGCTCCTATAGGAGAGTTCTGTTTTACTTTCACATTGCTTTAAGCAGCCTACTGCCTTTAACACAAACTACTTTATGTAATTTAGTGGTCGTTATGGAGAGGTTTTACTTGAGTAAGTAAAGAATCTATTCACTTGATTTGTTATGTTGTTAAGCTTCTCAGGGATTAGATTAGTTTGTTTGGTAATGTTTGGAAAACGTGTATAGATATACATGTATGTAAATGTCTGGAAATGGCATTGCAGATGAACATGTTGAAGTATTGACCAGTATATTTGTATGGAAGTTTTTAGTTTTAGTTGCATATATATATGAATCCAGCCCAGAAGCATTGTATGTATGTTTTCTGAGCCATCTGAAATCAAACTGTTAATCATAGCTATTGTTATTGCTATCATAGCTATTGTAATTGCTACCAATATATAGCCTTCCAGCTGGCTTGCGGTAGGTCGGTGGTTCTACCTGGATGCTCTTCTGTGCACAAAATAGTGTAATTTTCGTGCACAGAAGAACCTCTGGGGTCTTCCACTACCTGTAATTAGCTGGGCACATAAATGAAATACCGCTAAAGCAATGTAAAACCTGATAAAAACCAAACCAATATATAGCCAGATATTTCAACTAGTGCAGACCCATATAAACCTGCTTGGAAGGAGCAGTTTTGATCAGGATCTATAATATATACTACTGCATTAGTTTAACTTCTTTACTCCATGACTTTTATTAGACTGTTTGACACCATATTTTTGGAAAGAAATGAGATATTTCATTTGAAGAATTAAAGCAAGCGATAATAGCTGCATACAAAAAATAACTTCAATGCAAACTTCAATAATCTTCAATAATGTTTTTTTAATATAAATGATATGACTGCTATGGGCGACACCTGTGTTTCTTGTATGGTCGAAGGAAAACATGAAAGAATCTTTTTGAATTTGTAGCATTTCAGACAGTGTTTTTAGCTCACCTGAGCAAAGCTCAGGGTGAGCTTTTGGGAGACTTGAATGTCCGTCGTGCGTCGTGTGTCGTCAACAATTTGCTTGTGAACACTCTAGTGGTCACAATTGTAGTCTAATCTTCATGAAACTTGGTCAGAATGAATGTCTTGATAAAATCTCGGACGAGTTCGAAAGTGGGTCAAGTTGGGTTAAAAACTAGGTCACTAGGTCAAATAGTAGGAAAACCTTGTGAACCCTCTACAGGTCACATTTGTAGCCCAATTTTCATGAAACTTGGTCAGAATGATTGTCTTGATAAAATCTCTGAGGAGTTTGAAAAATGGGTTATGTGGGGTAAAAAACTAGGTCACTAGGTCAAACAGTAGAAAAACCTTGTGAACACTCTAGTGGTCACAATTTTAGTCCAATCTCCATGAAACTTGGTCAGAATGAATTTCTTGATAAAATCTCGGACGGGTTCGAAAGTGGGTCAAGAAGGGTTAAAAACTAGGTCACTAGGTCAAACAGTAGAAAAACCTTGTGAACACTCTAATGGGCACATTTTTTGACCAATATTCATGAAACTCATAAATGAGTTAATGATATTAGATAATAATGATTGTCTTGATAAAATCTCGAACGAGTTTGAAAGTGGGTTATGTGGGGTTAAAAACTAGGTCATTAGGTCGAATAGTAGTGAACACTCTAGAGGTCACATTTATAGCCAAATCTTCATGTAAATTGGTCAGAATGATTGTCCTAATACAATCTTGGACGAGTTTGAAAGTGGGTTAAGTTTGGTCAAAAAGTAGGTCACTGTGTCATATCTTAGAAAAATCTAGTTTACACTCAAGCGGCCACATTTTTAGCCAAATCTTCCTCAAACTTGCTCAGAGTGTTTGTCTTGGTGATATCAAGGTTGAGTGTGATCATGGGTGGGGTTGGAATAAAAAGTATGTCACTAGGTCTAATCTTAGAAACATTACTCTAGAGGGCACATTTTTAGCCCAATCCTCATTGGTCAGAATCATTGTCTTGATAAAATCAATATACTAAATCTTTGAAAATCTTGTTCTGCAGAACCACTGCTCATGATCCACTATCAACATTGTTCAAATATTGTCCCTAAGGGCAATATTGACCCTACCCATTGGCTACCCAGCAAAAATCTTAAATCTATGGAAATCAGGTGAGCGATTAAGGGCCATCTTGGCCCTCTTGTTTTCAGGTGATTTTTAGACACAGGTGAGCGTTTTAGGATCATTTTGGTTCTCTGATATTAAAGACTAGTAAGAGTAGTCTATTTTAGGGTGAACATAATTATTTGTTGCAGAACTTATTAAAATAATTCTTGTGTTTGTAAGGACAGGTGATCCATGAGTGTGTGTGCACTGATCATGGAAACGGTCCTTTACAATTCAGTTGTAAATAAATTCAAATGATTTAGATTCAAATCTTGTCAAAATATTAAAAGAAGCATGCTATATTTATCAGCTTGTCTTCTTGTCAAAAATAAAAAAAAATCTATAGATACTGTCGTTTCATAAGTCATGGTGGAGTTGTCATGGTTATACTTATAACTCTATGCATGTTGAGTAAGGCTGGGTCCAAGTTTATAAAACTTCTGAGTTTGAGATGATTCTCACATAGCTGATTGGTTAGATTTGAGCTTGCTCAGAATCTGACCAATCCGGTGCTTGAGAATGATCTTAGGCTCAAGCAAACACATTTTATAACCTCGGGACCAGGTATCTTCTGCAGTCTTGGAAGTTATTCATCCATGCATTTCTCTTCAATATTTCTGCAGTAAGGATGTCAAAAAGTTTGGATCCTGATGAAATATCTGGTTACCTTTTGGCGTAGGTGATTTCAAACTCACCACATATTTATTAGACATCAAACCCTGTCATGTATATAGAGTTAACCCATTCTTTTATAGGCTTATTTAGACCCAACCCCTTTGAATAAATCTATTGAAAAGGAGCATTTACTATAAAAAGGAAAACTTCAGAATTTTGTAGTTTTGAAACCATTTTGATACCCATTTGCTAATGTGAAAAAAATGATGTGTGTATCACAAAGGTTTCAAAAAGTGACTTTTACAGAGGTGTCAAAAGATGTCTATATGAGGGGATGGGCTAAGCTATTGATGACATATCAGCTTGCTGTGCTATTGGTATTTATCTGTAGTATACACCTTGCCAAGTGTAATACAGTGAACACCTCTCTAATGTGACCACAAAAAAGGTCTAATTCTGGGCCTTAAAGGCAACTGGTAGCTTAATGCATACTGGTACTGGGGAAGTTATGCAGAAAGCTTAGGAGCTTTCTGTATAACTTTCATCCTACATTAAAAATTGATCTGCTTTTAAAGACATTTGATTATTCATAAAATGGTTGAAGACATTTGTTTATTCATAAAATGGTTAAAGGTAATTGTTTATTCATAAAAATGGTTGAAGACTTTTGTCATAAAATGGTCACTCCAGAGAGGTTTTGCTGTATACTTTTATTCAAAGACTGCACATGTTTACATCATTTATGTAATTGAATGTATTAAAATATGTGTTGCAGCATGGAATACGCATTTGTTCATGTGATAGTTTGACCATTGCCATTGAGTCGTTTAAATAGCTGACCTTTTGTAATAACAATTGATATGGTATGTTGCAATATAAATGTATAAGAACATTATCACATTAAAACAAGACTTAAGTAACCAGTCCCCAAATAAGGTATTATGGATTTTAACGGCATATGGTTTCTTAATGCAGGGTGAAAGCTATGCTAAAAGCAGCCCATGGGGAACTTTCTACTTTCGATCTGCATTTGGGCGGCAGACATCGAAGTTTGATGTTGAAAAATTATTTTAAACCAAATGCACAATAATGATACAGCACTATTACTTTAAGTTTGACTCTGATGCTGTACTCCATAAATACGCCTTTCTACACCCTTGCAACCAGAGTAGACCCAGATCAAACGGCTCCTCTAGGAGCTTTCTGCATTACTTTTGTCCTGCATTAATCTAGCACCCATAATGATATATCTTTTAGGTGATCGCATTAGCGGGGTTTTACTGTATTTGTAGGCAGGTGCCTGCTTAATGCAGGGTGAAAGTCATGCTGAGGATTCTGCATGACTTTCATCCTGCATTAAGCTGCCAGCTGTTTTAGAGGTCAGCAATGGTACACAGAGTGTTATAATAATCGGTTTTACTGTACTTTTATGAATTTCATCAGTGCTATTCAAGGATATGTATTTCGTTAACATTAGACGATGTTTGGGCCAACTTTCCTTATATGGTAGGTGAACTTTTCATTTCCCCCGTAATAGTTACTGACTTACCACAAGTGCTCCAGGTGCTGTGATTCTTCCGCAACTGGGAATATTACTTTATATAGCTATATTGACTATACTACTGACGGATTTCATTACAATTTAGCAAATATACTCCTATGGATGCCTTCTGCAAACCATGATAATTTGAACGTGACTGGTCAAAACGACACCAAAGTTACGGTATCTCGACCCATTTCCGAAATGCCCGGGGTAAAAAACAACTCCCTTTAAACTAAATCCATATTACTGTTATTTGTATGGAGGTAGCACTAAACAAATTAATATATATAAAGGAATCGGCTCGTTTCCTTCTGCAGCTGTCTTGCAAGTATCTAAAAACACCACATTGATTTTAGTGTAGTCTCCTAGAAATGTCCCATGGGCGACCCTCCTGTCTAAACTGTTCAAGTTATTGTGATTTATAACATAAATAAATAAAATACCAACAACGAAATGGAAAGAATAGAAAGCGAATTTGCAGCCAGGGCATATTGTCTCTGAAACGGCTGATTTACATGTAGATTTAACCACTATCCCTCTGTAAATACATGTCTAGGGCTTGGTGCAAAACTATTGTAACTCCTTCACAAAGTGAAGGAGTTACAATAGTTTTGCACCAAGCCCTTGATGTATATATTGAATTTAGATATACAGCAATGTTGACTACTTTCGAAAATTTACTTATTTTCGATTGGTTATAACTTTGAGATACATGTACTGTAGACCGAGTGTTTACCCTTTCCCTTATGTAAGCGCATTTTGACGCATCCAGTGGCGTAGCTTCCTACATGTATAGGCACTTTAGGCACGTGCCTACACATTGATAAAAAAGGTGAGAAAAATAAAAACGCAAAAAATGCAATAAAATGCAGGGGGGGGGGGGGGGGGAGTGTATAGAGCACTATCAATATGATACCAGCGCAGACTTTTACTACTCATGAACAGACTCAACAAAACCGAGTCTGCAAATTTCCCTTTTTGTATTTCTACTATTGCTTTCGAAGGATCACCCATTTTCAGAATATTTATGAAAGTAGCAGACGTAAGCTACCAACTCAGAAAATATAACCGAGCTGTCCTTTAGTACCATGGAAGGGATTAACAAGAGTGCCAGTGGGCACATTATACGTCCGTCGAGGCTTTGTTCAACATAAACTGAGGTTAACATATTTGCTAAACGCAAATTCTAAATCCAATTGTGCGATCTTGACCTTTGATATACATACCGGGGCACATCAATGCGACGTATATAGCATGTCTAGATAAACATTGTGGTGTAATTTGAGAAGGGTCCACCAAGCAGAACTTTAGTTAGATATGTTATAGACGGACATACAGACAGACGGACGGACAGACTGCGCCATTCCATAGTACGTCCCGTTTTGTCAAACGGGCGCATAAAAACTATCTACATACCACAATGGGAATGGATAGATCGTCTGGCTTGGCCATACTGCATATTCATAAGCCTATCGACATTGATGTTGAACGATCCATTAACACATTTGCATTACGCAAATGTAGAAAAAATGGATTTTTTTACTGAATAAAATAGAGACAAGTAAAATAGAGACAGTTAAGCATCAACACTTTGGATCTAGTATCTCCGTTTTACTGAACATCTGTTCAAAACAGTAAATAGGATATATTTTTTTCTATGTTTTGTATATGAGCCAATATATAATTTGGGCAGATTTTGAAATCAATTTTTTGAAAAATAAAAGGTGTTTCTTTTTGAAAGTTTTGTTGATTTCTAGGTACTTTGTTGTTTAAGTGACACTAAAAATGTAAAATGCACCCTAATTTTATTCATCTTTAAAACTTTATATGACTTTATGATGATGACTCTCAAGCACATGTCATTGCAGTAACGAAAATGAAAACAATGACTATAAAAGCATGTGGTTCATTTAAAGTAATTTATTGCATTATATATCTTATGTATGCCATATTTGAATAGATGAATATATAAAAACCTTTTTTTCCATATATATTAATGAGAAATTTTGAATCATTGCATGATGCGATAAAACCAATACAATTACAAACATAACAATTAGTGTTATGATCATTATTGGCTTTGTATTGTGCTTTACACTTGCTTAACCTAGAATAATGCCATAATTATCAACAAATAATGAATCAGACAAATATTCAAACATGTTTCAGCTTTTTTGTCATCATTCTTTACGCATGTTATTGCAATGACACGCTTGTTATTGCAAAGACATTTATTGTAACTGCAATGACAAACTGACAATAAAATTTATTTTTGCTATCTTTTATTTGCAAATTGTCTAAAATAACACACAAACTGTTAACAACACGTTCAGCAATTTCAATTCTAAACTATATCAAGTAATTTTACAAAAAGATTTTAATGGACCTTGAAAAAATATTCCAGTGTGACTGCAATGACATTTTCGTTATTGCAATGACTTGCATAATCTTATGCTGCTAAAATCAACCTTATTCCTGGCTTCAATACCCCTCATTATAATGTTCTTTGCAAATTCATACTTTCCCTCATGAATATTTAAAAAAAACTCCGCCCACTGTGAATATTTTATCATTTTTCATTGAGCTACATAAAACAAAGGAATTAATTACCAGAGTCAGGAGATGGTCTGATCCATAATATTTCAATAAGCAAATTGAGCAAACCCTGATCAGGCAGATTCAAGAGGAGCTTTCTGATCTGGATCTTTTCTGTTGTAAGGGGTGTTAATGTTTTAAAATGAGCAGAAGGGTTAAAGATAATAAATAAAATATGAACAACAACAATGAGCATTATATTTCACCGTTGCCTTAGACTGACTTTTATTTAGATTAATTTATTTTTGAAAACAGAATAACTTTTGATAGCTGAGAATAAAGCAAACAAAAAAAATATTTACAATGCATTACATAGCTAACAGGGTAGACCCAAAGCACACAGGTGTTGCAAGATAATGCTCGATCTAGAGCATGATTTGAAAATAATGCTGGCATATGTGGTTAGATGAAGCAAACCAATGTTCAGCATTTTTGTTTTCAACCCTTCTCATGCTAGTTTGGCCACTTTTACTCTAGTGTCCTCGAAAAAGTCATTTTCTAAAAAAATGTGAGATAGTTTTGTTTCTTCAGTTAAAACTGGGATAAGACTGAGTTTATACAAACAGATGCCTTTAAACTACTCTTTAAAGGGGGAATAAAGCCACATTTTGAAACAGTTGTGATAAATAGAGCATTTGCTCCAAAGAAGCATATGCTCTTTTTATCACAATGGTTTCAAGATTACAATATATATATCCTGAAAATTCCCTTCTATCCAGGAAATGCTCCTTTCCAGGCAATGGGATAACCCTTGAATTATCTTTCAATTGAACCCTTTCACTCATGAGTTATAATTCTTGTAAAACTCTGCCAGCTGTACATATTTAATTACATATACTTTTTATTGGGGTATATAGAGCAAAGAATTTTAATCGGAGTTGACCCTGATCTGGAAGCTTCCTTACATTAAAAAATAACACTTATGTAAAATCTTAGATGTCTTGAAATTTTATGAACTTGTTATTAAACTCCATGAAAGTTTTTTTTATCACATAACTTCACTTGTTTCTGAGTTAATAAAGCCAACACATATTTATTATATTTGGCATATATAAATGATGTGATGTTATTAAAAGCAGTATGGCATGACATCATACAATGCTGAAAAATACAGTATTTTGTTTATTTATTTAAAACTTTGGAGCTCTTTTTTAAGAGTGTATGATAAGAGAAACTTACACTCATCATCACTTCTTATCACACTCATTATCACTTCTTATCAAATTTTATTTAACTCATTCAGGAAATGCTTTAAAGCTTGCCAGAGGCTTGCTTAACTCATTCTCTCCTAGACCATTTTTAGACCCAGTCTCTTTGAATTAATCTACCAAAAAGAAACATTAACTATAGAAAAGGAGAATTTTAGAATTGCATAGTTTTGAAACCATTGCGATAAATAAATTATATGCTCCTATGGAGCAAATGCTCTATTTATCACAATGGTTTCAAAGAATGAGTTTGCAGAGGGGCAAAAAGGCATCATTAGGAGAGAATGGGTTAATAACATTTTCTTGAATTTGTTTATTACAAGTTGTTATGAAGTGACAATCCATGTAAGCTATAGCTTCAGGACTGGATTGGCATATCTATTGGTCATCATGGTTTATATGGGTTAAATTGATATTAAAAATATCCAGGTTTCTAATTAGAATTGACAGGCTGTTCAGTTATACACTACTTGAATTGAATTGAAAATTGAATTGAATTGCTTGACCCTTTCCTCATATAAACATGTTTTCACACATTTGCAAACAGAGTAGACCCAGACCAGACAGCTCCCAGGAGCCATTTGATCAGGGTCTGCTCTGTTTGCTAATAGAATTTGATAGATGTGTTTCTTTACTTTCTAAAATGATTCCAATGTTCCACCTTCAATATTTCATTATAGGCCTATTATTTGATCCATGAATACTCAGTAGGTATTGAAATTGCAAATAAATATAGAACAGGGAAAGGGTTAATCCAAAGACTTATTAATGTCCATCATAGCTCAACGACAACAATTGTTATTTAACCCTTTCCCTATTCTATTCTATTTCAATACCTACTAAATATTCATGGACTAATTTTTTGTAATGAAATATGGAAAGTGGAACACTAGCCATTTTAGAAAGTACAGAAACAGATCTATCCTATTCCTTCAGCAAACAGAGCAGACCATATCGAACCTTCTGATCTTGGTCTTCTCTGTTTGCAGGTGCATAAAAACATGTTTATATGAGGGAACGTATTAATACACAATGTCTTACAATATCCAGCCTTCAAACTGACTTTGAGAAAGAGACAACTGTATTTATTCCATATATTTACATTACATGCATGCATATATCTGCAGTGCTATTCTTGTAGTAAAATAACAAAAAATAATGAAGAAAATTTAAAAGAACTAGAAATGTCATCGCAATAACAAATCCTGTCATTGCAATAACAATTTTTTTTAAAAATCCCATCTTACATAAATTTTCAACAAACATGCACATTTTAATTTATTATGCATATTTACTTCCATATTTCTGTTGAATAATTCCAACTGAAATGAAAATTATAAAGATAGTAACAATACAATGCTGTATTGTCACTGCAATAACAAATCCTGTCATTGCAGTCACAAAATGAGTGTTATTGCAATGACTGTTATTGCACTGACGCATTCTCATATTCACCTCAACTTTTGGTGCTGATCTCTGACCTAGCCTTACTTTGATATGTTTATAACATAAACATTTATATTTATAACCTATATGCACTTTAAAATGCAAGCTATGATTTAAAGCATCTCTGTAATATGCGTTACTTAAATGACAGATTTCAAAAATACTCACTCACATACTTAACTTAAATAATCTTGTTTTTTGAAACTGTTTTCACACCATGCTTATAACATGGTGGCAACCATTTAGTGATGATTAATCTTCTTCTTGAGGGTAGTTGTCTCCCTTGAATGTGTGCTTTAATGGTAGAACTCCACCATATTATAACATTGTTACTGCAATGACGTAGGTCTGAGGGACAAAGTTCAAAGTGTATTTTGAGTACCATTAATGCTATTTACAGACTTTATTTTCTCTTTACAATGCAGTTAAATGTTGATATTTATTATAATCACCATTATTATTTTGAAAACCACATTTTCTCTCATTGAAATAGAGATCTGAATGTATAATTTTAGATTTGGGACATGACTTTTACCTAAAAATTGATACCAAAACTTGGAACAGCTGTTCAATTAATTCCTCAAATTCATTTTTTTATCACTATTTTACTAGATTTCCTTGATATATACACATTCTATGAGGAACTTTCTTTACACCATTCTTGTGCTTTGTGTAAAACCTAAAGGACAAGAAATCTGCCCAAATTATATATTAGCTCATATAAGTGTCAGCTAATGTAGCAGTTTAATTTAATAATTCACAATATAGCAACAGAATATTATAAGAATCAACATAAGCTGTTTTATATTTCGATACTAACATTTATTACCAGTCAGAGTAAATCCTTGGAATTTGATTGGCCAGTTTGCCAAAAACTGCCGGGGTGTACAGTACCGTATTCAGCGGCTTCCACGGAGAATACAGAATTATTCAAATTTGACGCGTGACGTCATTCGTTTTGTTTTTATTTTTAGCATCGATTCGAAATTTCATATCGTCCTTACTCCAATAATTCTGGATGGATTACGACCAAATAATCGATAATAAACGCAAAAAAATGTACCTCATACGTTCCTCAATTTAACACTATCAACTTATCAGTACAACGTGTTACCGTTAATGTTTACAAGTGAAATTTCATTCCTCTTTCGAAATTGCTGTGAGACGACGTCATATTTGCTCTGTGATGACGTCATGTTTTCTTTGTCATGTCGCCATACAATTAGAGATCTAATGTCAGCAAAATAAGAGTTGTTCGTTTCTTAATTAGGTAAATCGGATCTCTGACTGGTAATAAATTCGTTACACTGTAATTTGGCAGGGTGTACGGGCTGGTATGACCGGGTTAGACCACGTATTTCCTTCGGCTAACGCCTCAGGAAATACGGGATCTAACCCGGTCATACCAGCCCGTACACCCTGCCAAATAACCGTGTAACTAATAATATCTTTGCTCTCTAAATCAGATTGAGCTTATATTACAGTATTAATGGCTCGTTCAACATCTAGGTCGATTTTGGTTGTTGGTTGTATGTTTTAAAGTAGTAGTAATTTAATGTCGACATAATAATTACGAGATGACGGCCTAGTGACCAAGATGGTAATTATTTCAAAACAAAAGTCAGATCATGGAGAAAAATAATATAATTTTATTCTAGCATGTGTCATCCAGAATACCTCAGAATGCAGGATTTGCGATCTAGGTTTCAAAATGCGCATTGCCAGGACTCAGGTGCCTACACATCAAATATTCTCAAGCTACGCCCCTGGCATCTGCAAACAGAGTAGACCCAGATCAGACGGCTCCTATAGGAGCCGTCTGATCAGGGTCTGCTCTGTTTGCTTATGGTGTAATATAGATCTGATTCTACAGCTTCTTTCTTAGCCAAAATGTCTTGTGTTCATAATCCATTATAAAAATAATCTTATTAATATTTATGACGTCATTATTTCCTTTTTGAATATTCATCATGGAAAGTGTTAAACGGCTTTTATACTGATGAGATGCAGAGTCAACCATTTACTCATTGATTATTCATGTAAGAAATAACGACATCATGAATATTAATTAGAGTAGTTATTACAATGGCCACATGGACCCAGGAAATGTTGACCATGGCAGAAATTGTGGAACCATAACTGTGTTATGTCACAAGCAAACAGAGCAGACCCTGATTAGACGGCTCTCTGATCTGGGTTTACTCGGTAAAGGCGTAGAAAGACGTATTTATGGAGTAAAGGGTTACTCGGGGTCTGATCTGTATCCAAGCTGTTTGCAAATGAGAGTCCGGTAGCGGATAGCGGGATAAGAGTTAATAGAACTTAACACAGACCTACTGACTCGGGAGTTAATAGAACTTAACACAGACCTACTGACTCGGGAGTTAATAGAACTTAACACAGACCTACTGACACGGGAGTTAATAGACCTTAACACAGACCTACTGACTCGGGAGTTAATAGAACTTAACACAGACCTACTGACTCGGGAGTTAATAGAACTTAACACAGACCTACTGATTCGGGAATTAATAGAACGTAACACAGACCTACTGACTCGGGAGTTAATAGAACTTAACACAGACCTACTGATTCGGGAATTAATAGAACTTAACACAGACCTACTGACTCGGGAGTTAATAGAACTTAACACAGGCCTACTGACTCGGGAGTTAATAGAACTTAACACAGACCTACTGACTCGGGAGTTAATAGAACTTAACACAGACCTACTGACTCGGGAGTTAATAGAACTTAACACAGGCCTACTGACTCGGGAGTTAATAGACCT
Source organism: Azorinus chamasolen (assembly GCA_963576725.1). Classification (NCBI taxonomy): domain Eukaryota; kingdom Metazoa; phylum Mollusca; class Bivalvia; order Cardiida; family Solecurtidae; genus Azorinus; species Azorinus chamasolen. The sequence goes on along the minus strand of OY755242.1, from coordinate 35,205,828 downwards.
TAACACAGACCTACTGACTCGGGAGTTAATAGAACGTAACACAGGCCTACTGACTCGGGAGTTAATAGAACTTAACACAGACCTACTGACTCGGGAGCTAATAGAACTTAACACAGACCTACTGACTCGGGAGTTAATAGAACTTAACACAGACCTAATGACTCGGGGGATCGATACTGGTGGCAAAGTGGAAATCTTGTTTTGAAAAACAAAAGTGAGGTGGTTGTCGTTCATCGGCTCCATAAAACTAGAAACAGCAGAAGCTGTCTCCAATGAATATACAGTAAAATTCCCCTTAATGCGTCCACGAAAAGAACGTGTCTAATTCTAGGCCATAAATGACATGGTAGCTTAAGTCAGGCAGAAAGTTATGCAGAAAGCTCCTAAAGGAGCATGCATTAAGCTGCCACCTGTTTTTATAGACAGCTATGTTTGCGAACTTGTCGCTTTAGATATGTTCTACTATAATCAATTAAACAAGTAGGTGAGATAGTAGTGTCTACTTGTTCCGTTTCTGACATACTGAAAGAACATAGGCTAATTCCTTTCCGATCATTTTATATCTTTGAATTGCATTTTAATTGCACTGCCAAAACTTAGTTTCCCAGTACATACAACGGGGGAATTATTGCTCACGCAAAGGTAATATTAACAACAAAAGAAAGACATGTAGCATGCAAACCGGTCAATAAACCTTTCAAAATACCGCCGCAACAGCATGCTTAAACATTTGAAAATGCTGAAATACTACCAACTAGGGGAGACACGAACATAAATATACTGTATTCTGTCTCAGTATAATGCATGGCTAGTGGATGTATAAATAAAACCACTCGTAACCATTCGTGCACGCTTTGTGACGAATTCGTGATTACTTATGCGAACAATTTGGATCCAGATTAGACACCGAGTAACTCAATGTCTCATCAGGATCAAAACTGATAGTTTCAAATGAAGGAAAGAAAACACATTAGGATTTATACAGATTACACTTTCTGTGGATGAATAATTGCTTGGCGTGCAAAATGTGCTGTATTGAAACATTTAGTTGTCCATAAACTTGATATCACTATTTTATGGCAGTCCTTGGGTTTTAGTTTTCGAACACAAGGGACCTCTTTAAATTCTAGCATGTATTCAGATAGTAAAATAATGTTTAGTACAACTGCTGTCTAAACAATTGTTGTCTGCAAACATTTTCGCCTGCCTTTATGCTTAACCCTTTCCCTCATATTGACAGCTTTTTACGCCCCTGTAAACGTCACTTTCCGAAACCATTGTGATAAATAGATAAATGCTCTATTTATCACAATGGTTTTAACACTAAACATTTCCTTTCTTCTAGTTGATGCTCCTTTTCGGTAGATACATTTGTATATTCAAAGAGGTATATCTAGGATCTAAAATAGCCTATGCCCGAATGTGTTAACCCTTTCGGCGCCAAATTTCTAATTATCGTCTGCAATCCAATTATGTTAAAGCATTTGGTAAAACAAGAAAATAAGATAAATAAATGCCAAATTCGAAAGGAATAAAACACATCTATAGAAATAGAGTTTGAGACAAAAAGTGAAGTCCCCGATCAGACGTCGCCTTGAAAAGGCGGCGTCTGATCTGGGACTACACTATTTGTCGTGGTGCATTTTCGCGACATTGGCAGAAAAAGGGTTAAAGTATATACATGTATATAGTGTCAGGTAGGCTTGATCTTTGTAAGACACTGTCTCGGCAGATCCAAATCGCCTGCAAATACTATCACCATGTCGCTATATAGAAGATCACAAAGTTTTCTTTAACCCTACCTGCGTCTCATCTGGATCCAAGTTGTTTGTAAATGCCAGATAAGTCACGATTAGCAGGCAAAGAGTTACTTGGTGTTTCAAACTGGACTGTCACAGAAGAAACCGTTATCAGAAATCGGCGGGTGTACTACATGTATAATCAAACTGTTGGACGGATGTTCTATCATGATTTTGTGACCATGTATTAAACAAAACCTACTTTTTAATACGCCTATGATCAATTAATAAATGACCGCTTAGAACTGATTCTACTGTATGCATGTTCGTTAATTGTTCCAGATAGGTGTTTTTGAATGTCTGATATTCCTGAATTGTCAATTCATACATGATTGTGGCGCAAACGTCATACAGTTCTCGAGCAATGTTGATCAAATTTGCAATAAACATTTAAGAAAAGATGTCCTTGTCGAGATATATAGTTCATATCTGTCAGATTAGGTGTTTCATAGTTACAGTAAAACCTCTCTTAACCGGCCGTTAAATTTAGTATGAATATCGGTCTTGGAGACAGGTGGCAGCTTAATGCAGGGTGAAAGTTATGCAGAAAGCTCCTCTAGGAGCTTTCTGCATGACTTTCACTCTGCATTAAGCAGCCACCTGCCTAAAAGTATATAAATTCTTATCTACTAGAATTCCGGTTAAGAGAGGTTATACTGTAACTTAAACTCTCTGGAGCTGTATTCTTCCTCACAACAAATACTTGTCACACACTGTATTCTAGTGGTAAAACAATCGTACTATTCTGTCCTCACATTGAAATGCATTTAACCCATTTGTGCACAGTATCCCTTAAAATGACATAGGTACACAGTGTGGACCCAGATCAGTAGGCTCCTTAAGGACATAGGTACACAGTGTGGACCCAGATCAGTAGGACCCTGAAGGATATAGGCACACAGTGTGGACCCAGATCAGTAGGACCCTGAAGGATATAGGCACACAGTGTGGACCCAGATCAGTAGGCTCCTGAAGGACATAGGTACACAGTGTGGACCCAGATCAGTAGGACCCTGAAGGATATAGGCACACAGTGTGGACCCAGATCAGTAGGACCCTGAAGGATATAGGCACACAGTGTGGACCCAGATCAGTAGGACCCTGAAGGATATAGGCACACAGTGTGGACCCAGATCAGTAGGACCCTGAAGGATATAGGCACACAGTGTGGACCCAGATCAGTAGGCTTCTGAAGGACATAGGTACACAGTGTGGACCCAGATCAGTAGGCTCCTGAAGGTACCTTCTGATCAGGGTATGCTCTGCTTGCTGAACGTTCGATGTCAATGGCTTATACATTGTACTAGCAAACATTTGGTTTGTTGTGCCCCGTCCACATGAGAAATGGACGGATTCCAAAGTAAGATCTGGGTCCATGCTTATAAAGCTTTTAGTTGAGTCTGAGTTTCGTTCTCAGGCTTTTGATTGGTCAGATTTGAGTTCTCAAGCTTTTGATTGGTCAGATTTGAGCCAAAGGCTCAAATCTGACCAATCAAAAGCTTGAGAACGATCTCAGGCTCAACTAAAAGCTTTATAAGCATGGACCCTGGACGGCAAGACAGCGACACCTACCTCGAGCAACCCATGTCTCCTTCTTTAACTCATTTACTCCTAGGCTATTTTAAAAACCAAGGAGCATTTACTCCAGAAAAGAAATCTTTAAGAATTGTGTAGGAATCATTATGATAAATAAAGCATTTGCTCTTATGGAGGAAATGCTTTATTTATGACAATGGTTTCAAAATTTGACTTTTACAGAGGTGTTAAAATGTGTCAACTTAAGGATTGTTCAGCAGCTTTATACCCATTCAACCTTTTCCTCTTTCGAGAGATTATATTTGCTAGTATGTTTCGTTAAACTTTCCCATATATAAACACCTTTTCACGTCTTGCAAACAAAACAGACCCAGATCAGACGGCTCCTATATGAGTCGTCTGATCTTGGTCTGCTCTGTTTCCTTATGACATATATCTAGATCCGATTCTACAGTTACATGTATTTGGTGACAGCAAAACATGTACATTATAAATATTCAGGTTATACATATTAATGACACCATTATTACATGGATATTGAACAGTTAAAGGGCTAACAGACGTGAACTTAAATTCACATGTCTGCCAACTGAAGTTTGGTGAGGAGGTTTTGTGTGATCAAGAAAAATGAGGTCTAGCCATAACTTGAACAGACTTATGCTTAATATCTCATATGTCATGCAGAATTATTCTCCACCACTCAAAAGTTTGATTCCGCTCCTTTGTATCCAGTAATTTCAAAGACTTCAAGGCTAGACTCGTTTACGCCTTTAACCCATTCCCTCATGGGCTATTTTTAGACCCAACCTCTTTTGAATAATTCTACCGAACAGGAACATTTATTTACTAGAGAAAAGGAAAACTTAAGAATTGTGTAGTTTTTAAAATCAATGGGATAAAAAGAGCATTTGCTCCTATAGGAGCAAATGCTCTATTTATCACAATGGTTTCTAAAAGTTACTTTACAGAGACGCAAAAAAGGCACCAATATCAGGGAATGGATTAAATTACAGCCCAAAATGTCTGTATTATTCCCCCGGGTTAATTCAGGTTTGTATGTTGTATTTTCGTACGCCTACTTCAGTTGACAGTGTTTCGATCATGTAGACTGTGACGCTCACTGGTGTATAGCAGTCTCATCGTATCGGGTGATCCTCACAGGCCACGTTACCAATTAAAAGTCAGCGAAAACAGTTCGCCGAAATTCCAATGTAAATAAAAGTAGTGAAATTATTGATGGAAGGTGGTTATAACTTTTGCTCACTTTATCGATGTTTATTTAAGGCTCACTAATGTACGTTGCAAATAAGATATACCTGACAGCATATATGTATTTCACAAACCCACTCACAAATGAGTTATGAGAGACTGTTAAACGTTATATACAATGAAAACAATATAACACACTATCCATAGGAGGAGATGCATATATACTGGAACAGACAGTGAGAATACAGTAGAAGACTGCTTTAAAACAACCTAGAACTGTATTTAGACTTCAAATCCATTCAAATCATTTACAATGGGTATTCCTCCTAGTTAGCATTATTTCTGAGCACGCTTTGGCACTGTACTTTACCACTGTTAGCTTACAAGTAATTAACCCTTCGCTTGCTATTCACGTCAATATACATACCTGTAAATAGTGAAGACCCAGCTTAGACAGCTCCTGCAGGAGCTGTCTCATCAGGGTCTGTACTATTTACAAGTTGATTGTTCAACCAGTGCACTCCACAGCAGTGAGTGCATGTAGTGAAATACTTTTACACAGTGAATATATATGTAATTATACAACAGGGCATGGGTAAAGAAGGAGAAATGTATTTTAAAATTCAGCAAGCGAAGGGTTAAACGTCGTAAAATTATCAAAATTTAGGAAATGGTGAATTGATACCTTATTGAATAAATCGCTAATGGTCATATAATGTATATTCCAGCAATACATGCATTCGGGGGGGGGGGGGGGGGGGGGGGTCATGAATCTTTCAGCATGTAGTTCTTATATAACAGCTTGACCAGCACTATTATTCGTTTAACTCTTTCGCTGCCAACTTTTGTCGTCTGCAAAGTTTGTCGTCTGCTACAATTTTCACTTCTCATTTTTTTCTTTATTTCTGTTTCATAAAAAAGTAAACAAAAGCGTCTCATCTGAATCCAAACTGTTTGCATAGGTAATGACAGATGCGACATTGGCAGCGAAAGAGTGAAATAGCTTACACAACCGAGTGCACCTGCAACCATCACAACCGTGTCTATGGTACCCAATAATTAACCATTTAACATAACAGAAACAAAGTGTAATGACAGCAGACATCTTTCTTATAACAGATGAAATTATTTAAAGGGCAACAATATATTCCTGGTATATAAACACTTGTCTCTTTTGGTGTGGTTTAGATAATTAGCATATGTCTAATTTAAGAACATAAGATTAGTATTCTTCCTCCTGAGAACTTGAGAATTTGTGTCGTATTAATCGTCTCAAATGAATGCAACATGGGGCTTTCTAACAATTTGTACGATAACATATAAAGGAGATAAATTAAAATATATCACCTTCCGAAATAGTTCTTAATAATTGAAACATGCAATCCTTTCAGATTGTTTGAAGTGCAGGCATTTTAAAAGAAAATATACTGGTATTGACGGCTTACTTAACTAATTTCCTCCTAATGACACAATTTGACGCATCTGTAAAAAGTCACTTTTTGAAACCACTGTGATAAATAGAGCATTTGCTCCACATGAACAGATGCTCTATTTATCACAATGGTTTAAAAACTACACAATTCTAATACTATCCTTTTTTCTAGTAAATGCTATTTTCGGTAGATTTATTCAGAGGTTGGGTCTTAGCCCATTCCCTCATATTGACGACTTTTGACGACTCTGTTAAAGTCACTTGTGAAACAATTGTGATAAATAGAGCATTTGTTCCACATGAACAGATGCTCTATTTATCACAATGGTTTCAAACTACAAAATTCTAAAGTTTTCCTTTTCTCTAGTTAATGCTTCTTTTTCGGTAGATTTATTCAAAGAGGTTGTATCTAAAAATAGCCTATGAGGTAATGGGTTAAAATAGTCTAGGAGGATGGGTAAATGGAAGTACAATATTAAAATCCCACTTCAGATGAACACAATTGGCAATTACCTCAAATGGACTACTCCACAATTCAAACAGGTAAAGTTTATTGTGAATATTTGGATACGTTTTAAAGAAAATGTGTAAAATGATAAACAGAGCCGATCCTGTTGGATGTTTTCCACATACAGGGGATATTTTATAAACGTCTAACTTTCTGTCTCTTTTATTTTATGAGAAACAAAGTTTCTTTTCTAGGAAAATAGATACAAAGGTAGAAAATAGTTATGAAATATACATGCTCTCAGGGGAAACATCATGGCGTATTGATAAAGAGATAAAGAAAACCAATTGACTATGACCTTTTAGAAAGTCGAGCTGTTTTATTGTTAGCTGGCTCCCACATTGAGAGGAACTTCTAAAATTGTCTCACAAATTCATTTTAACCCTTATTCCCACCCTATGCGACTATACCCGCAATTACGAACAGCTTATATCCAGGCGAGACGCCGTGTAACTCGGCGTCCAATCAGTATCCTAACTATTTGACACTCTGTTAATGACTTCTCAAAAACTTGATCTAATCAGATCAGTCAAAATTGCACCAGTTCTAACTTTAGCAGACTTTTCTTTTCACAGCGGGTATAAGGATTGATCTCGAGAAGAGAAGTCCCTGTCTACCATTAGAAAACGACTTCTAGTATACTGGAGTCAAATGGTCCGGGTTTTTGAAATATCAGATGCACTCATTGTCGTATTTAGATTATTTTTGCATGTTGTATCTTTTGAACTGCAATTTAATTGGAATTCCAAAACCAAATTTCCAATTTAATATATAAATGAATACTTTTGGGAAATGGCGTCTCTCGTTATCATTGCATTATAAGAATAGGAAATGATTACTTACACAGTCAACCCTCATTAATCCGAACATTCGCCAATCCCAACACTGAAATGAGTGTCACTATCAGGCTTTAACCCATTACCTCATAGGCTATTTTTAGATACAACCTCTTTGAACTAATCTACAGAAAAGGAGCATTAATTAGAGAAAAGGAATTTTTTTTATAATTTTGTAGTTTGAAACCATTGTGATAAATAGAGCATTTGCTCCTATAGGAGAAAATGCTCTATTTAACACAATGGTTTCAGAAAGTGACTTTTACAGAGTCGTCAAAAGTCGTCAATATGTGGGAAAGGGTTAAAACAGGCGGACTCTTAATACAGGTTTAAAGTGATGGGAGCGTTCCCATATATTTAGCAGCAACTCGTCTAAAACTTTCTCATTTTTCTGCAAGTTTGATAGAGGAAGGATGTACTGTAGACCATGAGTTCACTCTCAAGTTTCTGATTGGTCAGATTTTGAGCGAGCTCAAAATCTGACCAATTAGATGCTTGAAAATGATCTCAGACTCAAGCAAAATGTTTCATAACCTCGGGTCGTATTCAGATCTCAGCCTTAACCCTTTCCCTCATATTGACGACTTTTGACGACTCTGTAAAAGTCACTTTGTGAAACCATTGTGATAAATAGAGCATTTGCTCCTATAGGAGCAAATGCTCTATTTATCACAATGGTTTCAAACTACAAAATTCTAGATTTTTCTTTTCTCTAGTTAATGCTCCTTTTCGGTAGATTTAGTCAAAGAGGTTGTATCTAAAAATAGCCTATGAGGGAATGGGTTAAGTACACTATGTGCAAACCAGCTAGATCTATTACCTTTCCAAACAGTTTGGACCCAGAGAAGGCGACACTTGTTTGACACTCAGATTATGTATTGGAAAAAAACTATAGTAGAGAATATACTTAGGTACATGTACAAAGAAGAAGACACTTTCTGTCCACAAAGAATAACTTTGTACGCAAAAAGACGACACATTTTGCAGACGACAATATTTGGCGGCGAAAGAGGTAAAATACGCATAAGATAAAGCTCGTCTGCAACGAATGCCGCTTACAATAGGTTTTACTTTAGAAATAGTTTACATTTTAATGAATCGTTATCCCAAACTTGCCGTCTCTTTAGGAGCTAAGCCGTTTGATACTCGCTCGGCGATTTATCAAAAGCTTGACCGAATAGTAAAGTGTCAAAACTTGAACTTATAAAGGGAATGTGTGGCCATAGTAGAAACGGTAGACTCATAATCTATATTATGTCATGCGCAAATATAGCACACCTTGATCATGCGGCTCCTACAGGAGCCGTTTGATCTGGGTCTACTCTGTTTGCAAAAGCGTATTTATAAACGAAATTTATGGAGTAAAGGGTTAACACTTTTTGCTCCAAGTAAAATTTTGTCTGCAAACTCTGACGTCTGTTTTAACCCTTTCGGTGCCAAATTTCTAATTGTCGTCTACAATCCAAGTTTGTTAAATCATTCAGTAAAATAAGGAAATGAGATAAATAAATGCAAACTGCAATGGAATAAAGCACATATATAGAAATAGAGATTGAGACAAAAAGTGAAGTCCCTGATCAGACGCCGCCTTGAAAAGGCGGCGTCTGATCTGGGTCTGCACTATTTGTCGTGGTGCATTTATGCGACTGCGGCGGTGAAAGGGTTAAGTTTCAGGGAAGACTTCTGTCAATATCTTTTCAAACATAAGTGGAGTCACTCGGTATCTCATTTGGATTCAAATTGTTTTCACCGTTTCGCAAATTGCAGCATGCCCTATTGTTCACTTTCCGGCCCTATTGTTCACTTACCGGCCCTATTGTTCACTTTCCGGCGACCGTTGCGGTGAAAGAGTTAAAGAAAACAATGTTTTTAGATATCGTCGAGCCTATTATTTATTGTTACTTGAATTTTCTTTACGAACAAAAACGAAGACACTACAGGGAGCTATGGATAGAGAAAGCAGTTTTATGTCTGTCTACACGTGAATTACAACGGATGGTAGGATTTCTGTTAGTAATTGAAATATATTGTCACGCAAAGAACACGTATTGCACTACAGAGTGGAAAAGTTCGGTATAAAATAACGACTGGATGACTGCAAGCAAAATTATTGCAACTATCAGAAAGCTTAGCTGGTGAATATTCATGTATGAAACAATGATTAGTTGATACTTTGTTTGCAAACACGTGAAAAGGTTTCTCTTTCAGGGACAGAGTTAATCACTATGGGTACAATAGGCGAATCTGCATCTTACTTTTGCAAACAGGTTGGAATCGGCTGCGACCGTGAGTAAATTAGCACCTAGCTAGGAACCAAACTGTATGATTCAGTGATAATGCTTTTGAAATGGAATGAAGACGCCAACACAGACGACCAAAATGCAGATGGCAATTGATGGGTGGCAGCGATAGAATGATGGATGGCAGCGATAGATTGATGGACAACAGCGATAGATTGATGGACGGCAGCGATATATTGATGGATGGCAGCGATAGATTGATGGACGGCAGCGATAGATTGATGGACGGCAGCGATAGATTGATGGACGGCAGCGATAGATTGATGGACGGCAGCGATAGATTGATGGACGGCAGCGATAGATTGATGGATGGCAGCGATAGATTGATGGACGACAGCGATAGATTGATGGATGGCAGCGATGGATTGATGGGCGGCAGCGATAGAATGATGGATGGCAGCGATAGATTGATGGGTGGCAGCGATAAATTGATGGGTGGCAGCGATAAATTGATGGGTGGCAGCGATAGAATGATGGATGGCAGCGGTAGAATGATGGGTGGCAGCGATAGATTGATGGGTGGTAGCGATAAATTGATGGGTGGCAGCGATAGATTGATGGGTGACAGCGATATATTTATGGGTGGCAGCGATAGATTGATGGGTGGCGGCGCTAGATTGATGGGTGGCAGCGATAGATTGATGGGTGACAGCGATAGATTGATGGGTGGCAGCGATAGATTGATGGGTGGCTGTGCTAGATTGATGGGTGACAGCGATCGATTGATGGGTGGCAGCGATAGATTGATGGGTGGCGGCGATAGATTGATGGGTGACAGACCAAATGAAGGACGACATTCCGGTAAGCGTTTAAACATATCAGTGGTTGATTGCCCATATTTTGCCGCCTAGGATGCTTGAAATCATAGCACAAGAGAATAAAAAAAATACGACAGATAACAACGGACGAAGGCAAAGTACAGGGAACCAAGGAAACCAAAGGTACGAGCAACCCTCAGTTACATCCTGACGCAGTGACCATGATTCACACACTTCAACCTTTATAAACCTACAACTTATGTGAGTGTGCATTCGGCTTATTAACCTACTATTTATTGTACAGTAGAACCCCTCTAATGCGACCACTAAATAGATAAATATCTTTATAAACTGGTTGTTGCTAAATGCAGGACAAAAGTAATGCAGAAAGTTCCTCTAGGAGCTTTCTGCATTACTGTTGCCCTGTATTAAGCTACCACCTGCCACTACCACCCATAACTGTGCCTCTTTTAGATGGTCGCATTAGAGGGGGTTTTACTGTACTTTCAATGCTTTGATATTTGAAGAAATACCCAACAAGTGTCAAACAGTCTGGATCCTGATGAGGCACCTAGTTACTGGATGCAAACAGTTTACGAATATCTGCTAGACCGTCTTTATCAGGCGAAGGGTTCAGTAAAAGCTGCTCAAAACTCGTCATTAACCCTTTCGCTGCCAAACTCTGCCGTCTGCTAACTTTGTCGTCTGCTACAAATTTTCATTCTTTTGATTTTCTTCATTTGTGTTTCAAAAACATAGTAACTGTAACAAACAGTTTGGATCCTGATGAGACGCCGAGTTACTCGGCGTCTCATCTGGATCCAAACTGTTTGCATAGGTAATGACAGATCTGGCATTGGCAGCGAAAGGGTTAATCTCAATGGACATAGGTTTACCCTTCTTGTAAATGCACTATGTATGCATTCTGAAGTCATCTGGAAAGGATTTTCATTGACGTAATTAGGCGTAAGTCTAATGGTTAACCCATTCCCTCATATGTTAGTTTTAGAGATCCGACCCTTTTGAACAAATATACAATGTAACAGTATTGAAAAAGAGCATTTACTAGAAAATAGGAAACTTTTAGAATTGTGTAGTTCTGAAACCATTGTGATAAATAGAGCATTTGCTCCTACGGAGAAAAATTGCTCTATTTATCACATTACAAAAGATCGTCCAGCCCAAATGAGCGTGAATACAAGTTATCGACAATCGCTGCTGTTTCTATGACCGAAATTACTGCATATTATAGTGTGCAACCAGTCGGGGTTATCTCGTACGACATAGCTTATCGCAGGCTCTAACAATGTTAGATCGCAATGTTAGAAACTTACAATAATTTAGTCGTACATTCTTTAGTAAAACGAGCTCCTATATAATATCACCGAGTGTGGGTTACAGCAATGCACTAGTGCTTTGCATATAACAAGTTATATGCAACTTTGTCGACGTCATTGGCTTATCCGTGATAACGTTTGCAGACAATGTTGGCGGGCCGTTTGATCATGATCCAAATGTTTTACACTCTGACTATACGATGATTTCAGTCATACGATCTTCGTAAGACGACCCCGGAAACTGTAGAATCATATCTATAATTATGTCATAAGCAAACAGAGCTGACACTAACCAGACGGTCCCCACAGGAGCCGGATGATCTGAGTATTCTATGTTTGCAAATTCTTAGAAATGTGTATTTATGGAAGAAAGGGTTTACTTTTATACCTTTTGTATGTTTGGCCATGTTAATAATATATTTTATTATTTACCCTTAACTCGGTAAATATAGGATAAATTAGTAAAAATATGATTTCATTATAAAACATTCCTGAATTTTAAAATGTACACATTCTTTCTTCTGGGTGCAAATTCAAATATCTACCTTCCTCTGCAGCTAATTCGTAATCGCACAGGAGTAGCGCGATTTGTTTTTATTATAAAATCAACCCAATTTGCAAAGTAAAACGAATGTTTGATAAAACAAAAATAAGTTTCTGGATGTCTGTAGTTATTAATGCTTAAATAGCAGTTTCCAAATGAATATCTATGATATTTGATAGTTTTACAGTTAATATACTTTTATATGGATTATGCCATAAATATATCAATAATATTCATCTAGAATTCGTTTAATATAACTAACCTAATTAGATTTATTGCAGTTAATGTTTGCATCGTCGGCTTTATGCATTTTACAAGTTTTGAGTAGTAATGTTTGATAAATTATATAGTAATGATTGATCGACTACATGTAGCAATGTAATCAGGTATTTTATCAGTATAAGTTGTATTTACAATGCCATGGGGTATCGGTTTCAGAATTATCCATGATGTGCTGATAAATGCGTTGAAGTTTCGACATACATTCTTGTGTATTTTTCAATTACCACTCCAAATAATGGTTTGTGAGATATGAACATCTATTATCTATTTGATTGCATGCAACACACACATTATGATTAAGAATGAAACATGTTGAGCTGTATGTTTTCCAGTGGCCATTTTTATATACACATACTCCAACCAGCTACTTAAATGAATTGACAATTTCAATACGAGAATGGTTCACAGACCAATTGTTAGAGTTTGATTTTGTCTTTGGTTGTTGTCAACGGTCATTTGTCTATGTTGTCGACGCCATTGACTCGTTGGTCCATGTTGTCGATGTCATGGACTCTTTTGTTTATGTTGTCGATGTCACTGACTCTTTTGTCCATGTTGTCGACGTCATTGACTCTTTTGTCTATGTTACCGACTTTAATATCTAGTTTTAGTTGTACAATGTACACATATAGTTTTCCCACGTGTTTTAAATATTGTTTTGTATGTATCCAATAAAGTTTTTCAGAAGTTTTGTCGTCTACGGGGTATGTGTTGACGGGTTATCTGTATGAGTATGTTGGGCGTTGCTGTCATTTACTGACCGAGTTCTTTTCTACAAACATGCATTCCGAGTGTCAATCAGTAAGCATTTTGGAGATGCAACTTACTTGCAGCATGCTAAAAGTTAACCCATTACCTCATAGGCTATTGTTATACCCAACCCCTTTGAATACATCTACCAAAAAGGAGTATTTAATTCAAGAAAGGAAACGTTTAGAATTGTGTGATTTTGAAACCATTGTCATATAGGAGCAAAATTAATGCTCTATTTATCACAATGGTTTCAGAAAGTAACTTTTACAGAGGCGTCAAAACGCGTCAATATCAGGGAATGGGTTACCTCTTTCGCTGCCAATTATTGTCGTCTGCAAAATACACCGTCTTCTACATGTTTCTTTGCTTAACCCTTTCCTTCATATTGACGTCTTTGGACGCCTCTGCAAAAGTCACCAGTTGAAACCATTGTCACAAATTCAAACTACAAAATTCTAATATTTTCCTTTTCTCTAATTAATGATCCTTTTCGGTAGATTTATTCAAAGAGGTTGGATCTAAAAAGCTTATGAGGTAATGGGTTAACCCTTTCCCCGCTCTAAGTTTATTCCAAATGTCAATACCTACTGAATATTCATGGACAAAGTAGTTATAATGAAATATTGAAATGTGAAGATTGTAGCCACTTTAGAAAGTAAAGAAACAGATCTTTCAAATTCCATTAGCAAACAGAGCAGACCCTGATCAGACAGCTCCTATAGGAAAGGGTTAATATATTACCCACTTCTCTTTCTAAAAACATGAATACAGTATCGGAGAGTCTGTCCTGATGAGAATATATTCTAAAAGTGGGTGATCCTTCGAAAGTAAAAGTAGCAATGCAAAAGAGAAAATTGCAGACTTGGTTTTATTGAGTCTGTGTATGGGTAGTAATTTAAAGTGCAACACTACTCACGCCCCCTAGCTCAGACTTCAGCAGTATTCAATTTTCAAAAGTTATACCATCAAAACTAATGATCCCGAAGAATCAGAAAATATAACAACACTGAGAATGAAGTACGGGGCGACTTTTTACGGCCGTCACAAAAGCTCTTAACACCTGCTGTTGTGATGTACATATATTCTGAAAGTGGGCGATCCCCCGACAGCAAAAGTAGCAGTGCAACACTACTCATACCCCTAGCACCGGCTTAAGCAGTATTCAATTATCAAAACTTATACCATTAAAACTAATGATCCCGAAGGATCAGAAATCAGAAAATATAACACTGAGAATGAAGTACGGGGCGACTTTTTATGGCCTCCACACAAGCACTTAACAACCACTGTCGTGATATACATATATTCTGAAAGTGGGTGATCTCTCGAAAGCAAAGGTAGCAGTGCAAAAGGGAAATTGCAGACTTGGTTTTATTGAGTCTGTTCATGAGTAGTAATTGAAAGTGCAACACTACTCACACCCCTAGCACCGGCTTAAGCAGTATTCAGTTTTCAAAAACACGCTATTTGAAAGCTCATCTGGGTCCATATTATTTTTACAGATTTGTACAGATTGCTGCTATTTGCTGCGAAACAAATAATACAGTAGAACTTGTCCATAGCGACCTTATGATGAAAACATATGAAGGTCGATAAGAACAAGTTGTTGCTTAATGCAAGACAAAATAAATGTAGAACGTTTCAGGGGGAATTTTCTGCAAAACATTCGTCCCGCACCAATCTACAACCCGTCTTAACCATTTCCTCCATAAATACACTTTTATATGCCTTTGCAAACAGAGTAGACGCAGATCAGACGCTTCTATAGGAAGATAGATATGATTCTACAGTATATGATTATGATTCATGGCCAAAATATCTACGTTCATATGTTATTATAAACATTCAGTTGATTAATATTCATGATAAAATCATTTCTTACATCAATATTCATAGAGTAAAGGGCTAAAAAGAGCTTCAGACAAGAAGCGTAAATTAAAGCATTTTTAAGAATCACTTCTTTGTTTCTCCATCGAACCCAATGTTGTGACCATTCTTTAGAATCGTCTCGAAGAGTGGTCTCAATGCAGGGTTTGGTGGATAAAAGGAGATTTCAGTATTTGAGTACGCACCTTTATCTGTAGCTCTGTTAAACATCCAAGATTTGACCTATTATTTATGGTCGCTGTAGACAGGTTTAGACTTTTTTGTGGTCGTTGTAGATACGCTTTACTGTATGTTGTAAGTTGAATGTTTTTTCGTAAACTAAAAACAAGTTTATCACCCCATGTGCAACTAAATGTTACAGCATGGCGTCCAGCGTACTTTCCAATATGAACCAACTGGTAGCCATGTATACGTGTTGTAACCCCACACCCAAATAGTTGCATAAATAACGTAGCTGAGGCAAATACAACTAAGCTACTCGTCGCATTATGGAATACCGTTTCATAAAAGATAACTTAACGTTTTGCCTGCTGAAACAAAATGGTGCCTGCTCATACTCTGTCACAACTTTTCTGAGGTCTATATAAGACGCGTAAATCAAAACATTTTCAAGAATAACTTATTTATTTCTCCACCAAGCCCTATGTTGTGACCACTCTTTAGAATCGTCTCGAAGAGACGATTCTAAAGAGTGGTCAAATCATAGGGTTTAGCGAAGAAAGAACGATTTTAAATAGTATTTGTTGTTTTGACTTTTACTAACTGACGATCCGTAAACGTCTTAAATGATTGACCTAGTGTCAAACAGCTTTGATCCTGATGCGTTACTCGGCGCCTGATCTGGATCCAAGCTGTTTGCAAATGCGCATCAAATCGCGCTAAGCAGACATAGGGTTAAATGGGAATATTTTAACACAAATATGATAAAGGCTTATCATAATCGGCAGGGAGATGACAAAACGCACTTAGACAAATTGTGTTAGTTTTGCTTGTCACTTTGAATAAAAGTAAGAGTACTTTCCAGATTATCTGATTTCTCGTAACTCAATTTTCACGTAGCCCAACAGACATAAAGTATGTGTAAATAGTTTAGTTGTAAACAAATGTGCCACATTACGGGAAGTTTACTGGAAACACGAGAACGCAAACAAAAACCTCCTAACTGATTTATATGTTTTGAATGTCGAGGAAGAAACTCCAATCTCTTCTACAATTGTATGGAGGTATTATTGTATGAACTATGTACAGCGAGCTTTGGTAATTCAAAATGTAAATCTAGATTCTGTATTTCTCTGTTAGAATTTTGGAATAGTCCGTTTGAAAATTTCAGCGTTGAGAGAATTAACCCTTTCCCTGATGAATATACATGTAGGAAATAATGACGTCATGAATACTAATAAGATTATTTTTTTAATGGCAAATGAACATAGGACATTTTGGCTCAGGCAGAAGCTGTAGAATCAGATATTATATTCAGATATATTTCACCATACGCAAACAGAGCAGACTCTGATCAGACGGCTCCTATAGGATCGGGGTCTACTCTGTTTGCAGATGCGTCAACATGCGCTTACATAAGGGAAAGGGTTAAGTAATTTATGCAGTAATTTATCTCTGGAAAAAGGGAACTTCATTTCTTTAACAACCTGTTGAGCGCCTAGTAACAATGTATGCACTATTTGAATGATTTACGGATATTCTTCTGTAAAAGAGCATCATTGCATGATCAGTCAAATCTTTCTTAGTTAATAGTTTACGCAGTAGAGTCGAATGTTTACACTTTTGCAGAAAAAAGAATAAGCTCAGATCAGACCGCTCCTGTAGCATCAGGGGCTGTTCTGTTTGTGTTTTGTTTAAATAATATGGGTCTACAGCTTCGGCCACCATAAAATGGCATTATTAAATCCAGCCAATTAATGTTATTACAGCCATTATTTCTTACACGCATATTTATCTAGAAAAAGTTTAGTACACCAGATTGTGCTTTTCATTCACTGGGTATCGTTGGCATAGTTTCAGGATTGCAGTGGTTGTTGTTTTTATTCCACATAGCCTTACATATACGATATGAGCTGAGGAATAAAGCGTTTTCCTGTATCATTATGTATATCAGTACACTGACTTTTCATTGAATGAATGTGTTTAGACGTTGATAAATGACAGCATATTGATACGGTCATTCAGTTAACAGATTTCGATTGACATAAAACTACATTCGCGGATTAGACCCCCGACCAGAGGTACCAAATATCATAACCCATTAACTGTGCATCTAAAAGATGATAAGAGTATGGCATCACACCGGGTTTCTCTGTATCCCCTCCCCTCTCTCTGGATGGGGTGGGGGCGTCCAATTCATGGTTCCGCGATCGGCTATTTTTGACCAATCAGAGAACGGCATTAAATTCTGTCCGTACCACCGCGTCACGATCCGCCATATTTAACCACAAACATTCGTAACTACCTTCGTAACTGAGTTAGACCACGAAGTAAATACAGAATTTTTTTTTTACTTCGTGGTTAGACATAAGACAAGTTTTATTAAACGTCGGATATTTATAACATAATAACACATATAAATCCATATGCCATTACAAAAATACAATTATAATTCCCGATGTCATTATTTTTCACATGTATATTCATGGAGTAAAGGGCTAATCTTGCCTAAGAGCCTAGCTTTCATGTGTTAACAGCTTGGCTTCTGATTTAACTTGGTGTCTACCCTCGGTCAATATCTACTCAAATCGGGATTAGATCTACAGAAACAATTGCAACATATCAGAGTTTAAGCAGACATCAGTTTTAACCCTTTCCTTCATGTAAACGCATTTTCACGCATTTGCAAACAGAGTAGAGCTAGATCAGACATTAGGAGCCGTCTGGTCAGGGTTTGCTCTGTTTACTTTTAATATGATATAGATATGATTCAACAGTTTTTGTCAAACAAAAAAATCATTGAAAAGGTAACATAAAAATAAACATTCACAATGTCGGTATTTCTTACAGGAATAATGAAAAGGGAAATGGTTAAAGCAGGATAACAATTATAAATTTCCGCACAATAGATAATTTGTGATACATGACATTCCAGTCTATTCTTTTTAACCTGTTATTCATATAAAATTATAAACACTTTTCACGATTTTGCAAATAGAGTAGACCCAGATCAGACAGCTGATGTTATCTGTAGAAGCTGCCTAATGAGAGTCTGCTCTGTTTCCATATGAAATTAGATCTAGATCTGATTCTATAGCGTTTGTCTTCCCATGAAAATTGGCATAACGAATATTCTTGAAGTGATCGTGTCATGCATAGGCCTAGTGTTAATTAGGAAAAGATTAAACAGCCCAAATTGTGAAACATGTATTATGTACAAAGAAGGAAGAATGTAAATATTTTACTAGTTTATTGAGAAACTAGCTTACCTTTTGAATGGTGAATCTTCTATATAAAAAAATCCATCATTGTTAACCCATTCCCTCATAGGCTAATTTTAGATCCAACCATTTTGAATAAATCTACCGAATAGAAGAATTTACTAGAGAAAATTGAGGGAAAGTTTAGAATAGTGTAGTTTTGAAACCATTGTCTCGTGAGCAAATACTCTATTTATCACAGTGGTTTCAAAAAGTGACTTTTTCAGGGGCGTCAATAATAGGGAATGGGTTAAATGGTAGTTCTAGTAAAGTCCATTCAGTATGATTAAGATGGATCTTCTAAAGTGTTTTGAATGACTTCAAAATAAATCAAAGATCTAATTTGTTCAATTCAAATGAATTTAACTATAAAAATATATATACCATTATTTTTCGTCTGTTCTGTCACGAAGTAAATCTGTATTTACTTCGTGGTTCTGTTCAGTTATTTTAGTGTGTATGTAATTCCTGTAATAAAGTATGCTTTGACACATCAGTGGGGATTAGCACCCCAACCGTGCATGTACAGCTATAGCCAAAAGGACGCTGATTTACACATCAATGAACACAGATTAAACATGTGCGAACCGTAAGTCACACGATTGCATAAAATTACGTAATATTTTATGACACCCATGGTCACTTTTGGTACAGCTCGGGGTGTTAAATAAAAGCATATAACATGTATATAGATAAATGGCTTATCTCTTAACTGATCGCAAAAATAATGGTACTTATAGCGACCTGCAAAACTTGCAGCCATTTGCGATCCACGAACTTAGTTCAAATCGAGGTAATGAAAGGTACATATAAGAAGTTAAGATATGACTGCAATAAAAAATAAATTCAAATGTAAATTCTATACTCATACCCTACAGTACATGAACAACATGAGTCGTCCACAGTGTCTCCTTTAGAAGGAGGTGTAGTTTATGCTGTGGGGTTTTTTTTCGCATAGAAGGCCAGCATCAAATCATTAAACAAATTTCTTTATTTCCGTCCGACACTTTAACATCGTGAATGTTACCTTGCGTGTAATAATTTAAATCCTTCTCCAGGACCTTTTTTTTAATAAGGGTTTAGCAATCGGCAGAAAAGATACAGATATATTATCAGGTATTTTGGCCAGAGAATCTGACACCAGCCTCTTCTCTGCATCTGTATCCGCCATTTTGTGCGAAAGCTTGGGGTGATTAGCAACAGTAACCAATGTGGGCGGAGCTTATCTTTTCTCGCGGAACCATGAATTAGCCCTTAGTGAGCAGAAACGAACGTTAATTAACACAGGCAAACCATTATTGCCTGTGATCCAACTGATGGGATATTGGGAAACATCCTACCCAGATCAGAGAGATACTGGAGGAGTTCTCTGTTCAGGGCCGACACTGTCACCTGAATGCACGTATGTCAATGCCGATATATTGATTGTTTGCGGTGCCCCCTTAATATGACAAATGAACGGGTTCCAAAACATAGTTTAACGAGTGAACTGTATATAATGTGGGACTTAATGGGTTAAAATGGTATGAGAATATGTTAAGCTGAACGTCAAACTCACGAGGATAGTGCTCATGTGTCAGGGTCCCATCTAACAAGGATAACGGGATCAAAATTATCATAAGTCTTAATTCACGACAATATTAACAACTCTGGCGGCCAAGAATTAAATACATTCTAGTATAGAACAGTTAACCCTTCTCTTGCTGAATTTTAAAATACATTTCTCCTTCTTTACCCATGCCCTGTTGTATAATTACATATATCTTCACTGTGTATAAGTATTTCGCTGTGCAATCACTGCTGTGGAGTGCACTGGTTGCACAATCAAGTTGTAAATAGTGCAGACCCTGATGAGACAGCTCCTGCAGGAGCTGTCTCATCTGGGTCTTCACTATTTACAGGTAGGTACATTGACGTGAATAGCATGCGAAGGGTTAAAGCTGACTTACGCACGACATAAAGTATCATAAGTTCTAACAAACGACAATCGCAACTAAAACTTGCCATCAGTGTACATGTATATTATATCTTACGATAATTTCACTCGTACGATCTTTAGTAAGACGGGTTCCTCGATAATATGACCGGTCTTGGATCTCAGTAAAACCCCTCTAAACCGGCCCTCTAAATAAGTATAAATTATAGCCTTGGAGACCGGTGGCAGCTTAATGCAGTGTGAAAGTCTTGCAAAAAGCTACTAAGGGAGCTTCTGAATGACTTTCATCCTGCATTAAGCATCCACATGCCTAAAAGTATTTAACTTCTTTTCTATTAGAATTCCGGTTTAGAGGGGGTGTACTGTATAGCAATGTACTCGTATTAGTGCTTTGCATATAACATGTATCTTTGTCACCGACACGGGCGAATCCTTGATAGTTTGTTTTTAACTCTTTTTGCGCCAAATTTAAAAGTGTCGTCTGCAATAATAATTTCATATTAAATATAATTCTAAACTAAATAATAAAAGATATATTAGTAAAACATTTGTTTTTAAAATCCTGTATGCTTTGGCTAAAATAATATAGAAAACAGTGAAGTCCCAGGTCTGACCTGGGACTGCACTGTTTTCAATGGTGCCAACAGGCGACATTGGCGCCGAAAGAGTTAAAGACATTCCAAACTACTCTTCCTTGGTGCGACCTTTTTTGTCATTATGACACCAGTCCGTCCTTTCCAATTAGCTGTCGTTTAATATTATCCCGATCTTCAGGGATTTTATCTAATTTCTTTAAAAAGGCATATAAAAAGCTGTCTAGTCAATAAGCATCGTATGAATTAGATTAGTTTTCACACTTGTTGGCATTCCAACTGTAAAAACGAAAGAGAATGATAGACAGGAGGGTTATAATAAATATATTAATATTACCAAGTCGCGGATGCACACATAACTACAAATACACACAATTTGGATCCAGGTGAGACGTTATCTAGTAGACTAAACAATACCTCAACTGTTTTGGCGCCAAATAACGTTTGTCTGCAAACAGTACCATCTGCTTCAACTTCCAGAGTTGACTTTCCTTCGGATTTTTCTCTAAAATGTAACTTGTGTGTCAAACAGTCTGGATCCCGATGAGACAGCGAGTGGACCTTGGTCTGCACTATTCCATATGCTTGTCTATCCGAATATTTAAGAAAATGAGGAAGTGCACTGTTAGTTGATTCCCGAAAGGATTTCCCATTGAAAGATTCGTACTTATCATTGTAATCGTGTGTTAGGATAGTAACAAACGTTCTTTAAAATTACAGTAGAACCTCTCTAAAGCGATCGTTTGATTAATGTATGTCTTTAAATAATAAGCAGCTAGTTGCTTAACCCTTAACTACATGAATATTCATAATGACATCATAAATATTAACTACAGTAGAATCCCTCTAATGCGACCACTTAATGAATAAACATGGGTGTCTTAATAAGCAGGTGGTTGCTTAATGCAGGACAAAAGTAATGCTGAAAGCTCCTCTAGGAGCTTTCTGCATTACTTTTGTCCTGCATTAAGCTACCACCTGCATCTAGCACCCATAATTATACATATTTTAGGTGGTCGCATTAGCGGGATATTGCTGTACTTTAATAAAAAAAAAGTATAATTGTTATAATGATGCAAGAACACTGGGAATGTTGCCATATCAGAAACTGTATAATCATTTCTATATTATTTGATAAGCAAACAGAGCAGACCCTGATCAGACGGCTCCTATCAGGGCCTACTATGTTTGCTTATGATATACTATAGATGTGATTCTGCAGTTTATGCCATGGCCAATAATTCCTGTGTCCCCGTGCTATTGTTCCAATTAATCTGATTAATATTCATGATGTCATTATTTCTTACACGAATATTCATGGAATGAATGTTTAATGCAAAACGAAAACTAAGTAGACATCCCTAGTAACTAATGCCCAGAATTAGGCCTCTTTATGATGGCCGCATTAGAGAGGAATTACTGTGTCAGTTAGCAAAGAACTACAAAGTGATTGAATAGCACCAAGCATATGTTGAATCATCTGTTTTCATAATGTTTGTTTAATTTGGCTTAACTGGATTAAATGTTTAACATTTCCCTAGAAATACAATTCTCGTATCAAAATGATAACTGCATGGCGTGTCAGTTTGAAATGATTCCGGATCAAAGCAACTCCCATTGGAAAATGAAACTCAAGTAATCTACGCCGAAGATAAGCGTATTACCAAAGAAAGTATCTTCCATTATCTGGAAATACTTGCTTTTCATATTTCTCCGAATTAAAAAAGAAGCAATAATTCTTAGAGAAGTAATGAATCCATTTAGTGTACTGATTTTCCATTGACATGCAAGTGTAAAATACAAAATTGATGTTGCCTTGAAATAGAATCCTAGTCGGCTCCTTTAGAGCATCGGTATTTCTTAACCCTTTACTCGATTAGTATTGATATTAGAAGTAATGACACCATGAGTATTAATAAAATTGATATGTACAATGGCACATGCACACATGATTGTTTGGCCATGGCAGAAACTGTAGAATCATATCAATATTATTTCATAAGCAAACAGAGCAGACCCTGATCAGTCGGCTCCTATAGGAGCCATCTGGTCGGGGTATAATCTGTTTGCAACTGCATAAAAAGACATAACATGTACTTATGGGATAAAGAATTAACCCTTTGCCGGATCATGAATATTTATTAGCTAATGTGTTATAATTATATATGAAGACAGGTCTATTTGGGTCGTTGAGGAAACTGTCGAACCATATCTATTTAATTTCATGAGCAAATAAAATATCTGGATCAGGCGGCCCCTGCAGGTGCAGTCTGATTTGGGTCTACTGTGTTTGCAAATGCACGAAAAGGCTTCTGTGTAAAGTAAAGGCTCAATTTCTAATGGAAATTTTGTCAGCTGAAAGTTCCAAAGACGTCAGGGTGAGAAAGTATCCAGTCAGTTCAGTCAGTTACAAACTATTGGTCGAGTCGCAAAGAGCTTGGCTCCTGGCCTTGTTCCATGCTTATAAAGCTTTTCAGTTGAGTCTGAGTTCGTTCTCAAGCTTTTGATTGGTCGGATTTGAGTTCCCAAACTTTTGATTGGTCAGATTTGAGCCAAAGGCTCAACTCTGACCAATCAAAAACTTGAGAACAAACTCAGACTCAACTAAAAGTTTTATAAGCATGGACCTAGACTCCGAGTTAATCGGTGTCTGATATGGATCAAACTCATGTTGTGATTGTCTAGAGAATGTTTAACTTTAACTCGATGAATATTCATGTAAGAAATAATGACACCATAAATATTCAAATAGTTTAAATTTTATAATGACACGTGTACACAGGAATTTTTGTCCATGGCAGAAACTGTAGATTCAAAATCATATCATAATCAAACAGTGTAGACCCTGTAGTTCCTATAGGAACCTTCTGATCTGGTCTACACTGTTTTTGAAAGGTGTAGAAAAACATATTTATGGAGTAAAGTGATAACGGACACAACGTAATTCATTTGTGCAGTGTTCCTATTAAATTGTGTAAACCCAGATCAGATGGTTCTTGTAAGAAAGTAAATAAATTATTACGTATTCTACTCATCAATATTAGTAAACATTAGATTCGTCGAAAATACCATTATGGACAGGTCCATTTAATATGCGTTAATTTTAAGGCTCCAGTTTTAATAAAACTGCATTTAAATAAATCATACCAGTGATATAATTGAAAGTGGATTTAACCATTCTAAAGGAGCGTTCACTTTTTCATAAATAAGATATATAGCTGTAATAAAGATTTGATTAACTATTGTACTGTTAATAGCAACACAAGATGCATTTACACAAAACGTTGGTCTAGATGAGACGCCGCGTATATCTGTATGTCATCAGGATCCAAGCTGTATGACACTCGGTTAGTAGTATCTCAAAATCATGGGAAAGGTAGATTTGCATAAACAGTGTACAACATCAGAGTTTAAGCTAACATAATTTTAAACAGCATGATAAGTGTTAAAGTCCCTCGGGGAAAATTACTCAACTCAAAACAAGAAATAGAACATTCATTGGGAGAAGGTTTATGGCAGATTAAAATAGAGAAAACCAACCAACAGAATACAGTCTTTAGAAATGCAGACTCGCTTAGTTTTGCATTGCTTCCACCAAACATGAATATAAATACAGTACATCTTCGCTAACTGGAACACTCACATATGGACCATTATTAGGCTATAAGACAGATTGCAACTTAATGCAAGGTGAAAGTTATGCAGATAGCTACCTCTAGGAACTTTCTGCATGAATGTCACCATGCATTAAGCTGTCACATGCTTAAAAGTTCTCCAATTATTATTCTCTTAAAGACCTAGATTAGCGAGGATTTACTGTCGTCTCATAAAATGCGTTTTAATCAGGAGAAAAGTGGCTCCCCATATCTCCATTATGAAGTGAAATAATAAAAGAGTGGAGTCGAGTGACTCTTTTCTATTATTATCACTTTTTTCATGTTCATCTTCCCCAATATTTTATATCTCGCCAACAGTGGTGTAATTTTAATACCAACCACTTGGTTTCCAATAAGATAAAAATGAATACTACAACGAACAAAAGCTTGTACAAAGCTCACAGTCCACTAACAAATTAATCTAGCAGACTCAGCTAGCGTTTGCCACGAAACCTTTGCACGCAATGCCGCTACTACAAGGACTAAACTCTTCACATGCTAAGCGAGATCTGATAACTATTTGCAAACAGCATGGATCCAGATCAGATCCGAGTAACTCGGTGTCCCCATGAAGCTTCAAGCTGTTTGATACCTCGTCAGCAGTTTCTTAAACGTTTAAACAAATCGATTTTTTGTAGATTTCAAAAAATAAACTTTTGGCAAACATTACAAGGGTTTACATTTTAAAAGACACTTCATCCAGAAAGTTAGGTGACTGTGTTATAAGAAAAAAGTAACAATTGCATGCATTTGTCTAAAACCCTTTACTGTGTGAATATGCATGCATATCTCCATCCATTCAGAATATTAATTAACTAAATTATGATATATCTAAGACTTAATTCTTACTGCACTATTTTTTTTCTCCCAGACAAGCATTTCCAAACAGCTTTGATTCAGATGAGATACCGAACAACTTGGCGCTTTATTAGGCTAAACGCTCTTTGAAATTCGTTAAATAGTTTCTCAAAAGCTTGATCGTTTTGGAAGTAGTCAAATCTGCGCCAGATCCAATTTGAGCAGGCACTATTTTTTAAATAGCTTAGAAAGGCTAAACCATCTACCTGTTTACTATTCATGCACGAAATAAGGACGTCATGAATATTTATTGCCTAAACTTTTATGATGGTATATGTACGCCTTTTCATACCTTTGCAAACTGAGGAAGCCCAGAACAGATGACCTCGTGTAGGAGCTGTCTGACCAGGGTCTGTTCTGTTTGCTTATAACAATACAGAACATGTCATAATAACAATATATTCTACAAAATGTTCTCAACAAACTCTGTTTGGATTTCCAGAGTGAACATTGACTGAGATGTATTGAAATATTGCGTCTGTTTTATGTTGTCCTTTGGCTGGACATAACCTTAATACAATACAAGAACTGCTGAATGACTTGTTCCTTCTCCAAGCCGGATTTCTCCAAGAGTCCAACATCACTCTTTCATCTATATTCATTGAGATACATTTGCTTAACGGGACAGTACAATAAAATAGAATAGAATGCAATGCAATGCAATAGAATAGAATAGAATATACTTTTCATTATAACACTATCATTTATACCCATATCCAGAATATCCCAAACTAACACAAAACGCCAATCCGGGACCTGATTACACAGTAAGAATTTCCGCAAAGAACCATAACTCCACAATAACTAAAGCGATATTACAGGTTATCGGACGTGACGTAGATATTCTTCTAAATTCGTTGAAGATTAGACTAACTCTTTTCAAGTTAGCAACTAGGGACAGTCGGTGTTTAATGAAAGAGGAACTTTCAGGGAAAGCGTCCCCCGGGTTCTTCCGGAAATACGTGACTATCGAATCTTTAGTACTTGCTGACTTTTAACGAATGTGAGATGGCCCTGTAGGTACATGCTATCTAAACACAGTGTCTCCGAAGTTAATCAGCGTGGTGCTCTTCGTAAATCAGAACTTGTCCGGGCGCTGTTCCTGTTCCATCTCATTTTAAAGCCTGTCGTTTGAACAAGTCACTTTAGTATAGACTTATCTGTCTTTTCAGGTATTGTATCAAACAGGTCTCTACGCTCCTTGTCCGCACAGCCATCGTCCTCAGTGTGTTTACATAGTGTTCTAATCTCTGTCACCGTTTAACCGTCTTTGTCAGTGTTCATACTATTACCCCTCTGTGACAAAATTACTTGCTGCTCAAATTTTGATCTAGGTCAGTTTTTTAACATTTCTGATTCGGTCGAACTTTTGACAAACTGTTGACCAAGTGTCAAGACAGATTGGACCCTGATGGGAAGAAGCCGAGTTGCTGGCAATCACACCTGGATTACAGGTTCTTAGCTGTTTTAAAATGCGATCCAGTCGCGAATACGGGATAATGGTTTACATCTTCCAAATACAGTAGAACCTGTCCCAAGCGGTCATTCATTTATTGAACACATGGAGTCTTAAAAATACATGGTTGCTTAACCAATTCCCTCATATTGACGACTTTTGACGACTCTGTAAAAGTCACTTTATGAAAACATTGTGATAAATAGAGCATTTGCTCCTATAGGAGCAAATGCTCTATTTATCACAATGGTTTCAAACTACAAAACTCTAAAAAATTCCTTTTCTCTAGTTAATGCTCCTTTTCGGTAGATTTATTCAAAGAGGTTGTATCTAAAATAGCCTATGCGGTAATGGGTTAAATACATACAAATAGTTTATATGTTACATTCTTGAAAAGCAGGCGGTTACTTAATGCAGGGCAACAGTAATGCAGAGAGTTCCTATAGGAGCTTTCTGCATTAATCTTGACCTGCATTAGGCTACCACATGCCTTACAGACTCATAATTGGACCTCCTATAAGAGATTTTGGCATTACAATGGACCTGCATTAAGCTATCATATGCCTTGCTGACTCATAATTAGAGCTCTTACTTACGGTCGCTTAAGACAGATTCTAACTGTATCAAGAAATACTGCTGAATTTGTTTTGGTGTTTTACTCGTTTCAGGTGTTTGCTCTTTTTTAGGGAAAGTATCTGATATCTCAGCGAATATTCTCAAGACTGTCCACCTCTGTGTCACTAGGCCGGTATTTGCCAGCTGTCATCTAGGTTTTGTTGCTTTAAGCTGTCTTCAGACGTTCTCTGAAGTCACTTAAATTAACAATATTTACTTTCTCAAATAAAACGGATTGCTTTATTGCTTTTTCTATTCTATGTCTTTGGTTTCCCTCGGGGGATGTTTATCAGAAATGTTATCAGAATCTTATCGAGCACTGTCCAGTGGGTGGAATTACTACCGCACAATCCTACTGCCTCCTGGTGTATTTAGGAAAACATTATTTATCTTCAGCTTTTCTCTTATCCTGCCATTCGCGACCCCACTCGCATTTGAAAACAGCTTGCACCCAGTTTCTGAAGATGCCGAATAATTCAGCGGCGTCCCACCAGGGTCCAACCTGTTTGACCCTTGGTCAATAGAGTTTCAAACGAAGTACAGTAAAACCTCTCTATAGCGACCACTAAATTACAGTAATTATTTTGTGTTAAAGGCAGGTGGCTGCTTAAAGCAAGGTGAAAGTAAAACAGAACGCTCTTTTAGGAGCGTTCTGTTTAACTTTCACATTGCTTTAAGCAGTCACCTGCCTTAAATACCAACTAATTAACACAATATAGTGGCCGTTATAGAGATGTTTTGCTGTAGACGAAGTCAAATTGAACACATTTTGGGCAGACATTCTGTTTTTCACAACTGAGTAAGGGTTGTTATAACAGTTTGATGTCATTATTCTCCTTCTCTGTCACATGGTATTTCAAATCACACAAATTATACAATCTACAATTATAAACCGCCCTAGGCAGTCATTCATTTACTGAACATAAGAGTGTAAAAACGGCAGTTGTTGCCTAATGCAGGCAAAGGTAATGAAGAAAACTACTGTAGGAGCTATTTGCATTGATTGTGCCATGCATTAAGCTACCACCTGTCTTACTTACCCATAATACGACCTCGTTATGATTACCTCTTAACCCTTCGCTTGCTATTCGCGTCAATATACGTACCTGTAAATAGTGAAGACCCAGATGAGACAGCTCCTGCAGGAGCTGTCTCATCAGGGTCTGCACTATTTACAAATTGATTGTGCAACCAGTGCACTCCACAGCAGTGATTGCACAGAGAAATAATTGTACACAGTGAAGATATATGTAATTATACAACAGGGCATGGGTAAAGAAGGAGAAATGTATTTTAAAATTCAGCAAGCGAAGGGTTAAGACAGGTTCTACTCTATTTCAAACCTCAGAACTAACACAATTACACAAATTCCATTCCCCAGAGATCGAGTGAGCGGTTGTGGGAGTTGTGTTAAGCTCTTGGCCCGCTGAGCGGTTGCGGGAGTTGTGTTAAGCTCTTGGCCCGCTGAGCGGTTGTGGGAGTTGTGTTAAGCTCTTGGCCCGCTGAGCGGTTGCGGCAGTTGTGTTAAGCTATTGGCCCGCTGAGCGGTTGTGGGAGTTGTGTTAAGCTCTTGGCTCGCTGAGCGGTTGTGGGAGTTGTGTTAAGCTCTTGGCCCGCTGAGCGGTTGCGGGAGTTGTGTTAAGCTCTTGGCCCGCTGAGCGGTTGTGGGAGTTGTGTTAAGCTCTTGGCCCGCTGAGCGGTTGCGGGAGTTGTGTTAAGCTCTTGGCCCGCTGAGCGGTTGTGGGAGTTGTGTTAAGCTCTTGGCCCGCTGAGCGGTTGCTATCTTTGCATAAAATTTACTTCATCTGTATTAAAACTGCAGATGGTGTCAATCAGTTATATTTTGATGAGACGCCGAGTAGACCCGTTGTTAATCCATTCCATCATAGGCTATTTTAGACCCATAACATCATAGGCTATTTTTAGACTCAACCTCTATGGATAAATCTACCGAAAAGGAGCATTTATTAGAGATGTTTTGTTTGTTTTTTAGTATTTTATAGGTTTGAAATAGAGCATTTGCTCCTATGGAGCAAAATTATGCTATATCTATGACAATTGTTTCAAAAAGTGACTTTTACAGAGGCGTCAAAAGGCGCCCATGTGAGGGAATTGGTTAACATTAAAAAGTTAACGACAATCCCACGTAGCCCCGATTCCGGTCATTGTAAATCGAGATGTGACATTTATTTGGCTGTGTGCCTTCTTGTAGAGTATTATTTTGGCGTAATGAGATTTAATTATGTTACAAAAACCAATCTGCATCATTAGTAAACAGGTCATTTAGACATTGCAAACATTCGTTAACTCTTTCGCAGACACATATTACCATCTGCAACATTTGTCGTCTGCTACAATTTTCGTTTGAATAATCCCATTACCCCTTTTCTGTAAAGCACATGACCACAGTGACGAGCAGTTTTGATCCTGATGAAACGCAATCACATTGCGACATTGGCAGCATTTTAATAGGCAAATTTTTAATTTATAAGGTTCCTTACTTTGAATGTTTAACTCTTTCACTGCCGAAGTCAACGAAAAGGTAATTCACAAGGCTTGCTGCAACAGGCGAATATGTAATAACCAAAGGTCCAGATCACATGCGTACATTAAAACATTTTCAAGAATAACTTCTTCATATCTCCACCAAACCCTATGTTATGACCACTCTTTAGATCGTCTCTTTCAGTGTCTCGTCAGGATCCAGACTATTTGCCACACCACTTATATATTTCCAATGCAATACTGGCACACAATGCAGCTCAAGATTACCAGCCTCGTTGACGTTGTTAACGAGGCAAATGTTTGAGGACCGTGATTAGAGGGTCTCTCTATAAATATTTTTATCTGGGTCCACGCTGTTTTAGAGCGTATAAAGGTGTTTATATGAGGGAAAGGGTTCGGACAGATGGCAGCTTAATGCAGGAACTATATGTTACAGTATGCTTTTCACTATTAACTGATCAAACATCTGTCTGAAATATCTTAACCCTTCTCTTGCTGAATTCTAAAATACATTTCCTCTTCTTTATCCGTGCCCTGTTGTGTAATTACATATATCTTCACTGCATACAATTATTTCTCTGTGCAATCACTGCTGTGGAGTGCACTGGTTGCATAATCAATTTGTAAATAGTGCAGACCCTGATGAGACAGCTCCTGCAGGAGCTGTCTCATCTGGGTCTTCACTATTTACAGGTAGGTATATTTACATGAATAGCAAGCGAAGGTTTAAATGGTCTCTGCTAAATGCCCGAGTCCGATGGTTTATTACTGTACATATTTACAGCACACTGTTTACAAGGGAAGTACATGTACCATGTTTCAGTGTGTACTTTGGAAGTAAATTGCAGAGGTTAACGGAACATGTGAAGGATGGTTTGAATAATTTTGCTTACAGTTTGCCAGCATGCGGGTCCGAACAGCTTGAATGAAATTCTACAAATGAGGTACGTAAATTTTATTTCTCTTTACATTGTCAAGCAATTTCGTTGTAACCCATCCCCTCATATTGTCGCCTTTTGATGAATATGTGTAAAAGTTTCGTTTTGAAACCATTGTGATACATAAGGCACTTGTTCTATAAATGTTCTATACATCACAATGAATTCAAGTCTACACATTTATAAAAAATATCTTTTTTGTAGTAAATGCTCCTTTTCAGTATATTTATTCAAAGATATTAGGTCTAATAATAACCTATCAGGGAATGGATTAACAATAATATTTCAATAGTAAAATGTCGTTCAATAGTAAAATGTCGTTTAGTCTAGTTTGTACATTTGATTTCTCTGTACAGTTTTCCTTTTCAAAAGACAACAACAACACAATCGTGGATGTGGGCAACGAGTTCACTGGCATTTACAAACGATGTAGACCTGTATCAAAGGGATTGGAATCCCGACGCAAAACACATGTTCTGACCGTTAATACGTCGTACGTTTTTAACATGTATCATAGCTCCTTCTTTCTTCCTCAAAGCACGTCGAAACTCCATTTTGTAAATTAACCCATTCCCGCATATTGACGCCTTTTGACGCTTCTGTAAAAGTCCCTTTGTGAAACCATTGTGATAAATAGAGCATTTGCTCCACAGGAGCAAATGCTCTATTTATCACAGTGGTTTCAAAACTACACTATTCTGAAACTTTCCTTTTCTCTAGTTAATTCACCTTTTCGGTAGATTCATTCAAGGAGTTTAGGTCTAATAATAGCCTAAGTGGGAATGGGTTAATGCATGTATTGGTAGTTATGTTGTTGCCTTGAGTTACATTTTCAAAGCTGTTTCCTTCAAAACATGATATAATAAGGGTCTGTACCATTTGCTCCACAAAACAGTTTCCATAGGTCACGTTGGCAAAAGAAACCTTGTGGAATACTATTTTAACTGACAATTAGATTGTTTCATACCACATTTGTTTGAGATGCAGATGTTCTGATACGATGCGTAAATTTAACATTTTCAAAAATAACTCCTTTGTTTTTTCCACCAAACCCTATAGTGTGACCGCTCGTCTCCTCGAAGCGATTCTAAAGTATGGTCACAGTATAGTGTTTGGTTTGAGAAATGACGATTTTAGTATTTGGGTACACACCTTTATCTGTAGCCCTGGATGTGTATATAGAAAATGAAGCTTGAATGTGTTATGCCTTTAGGTGACAATCCTGTTTTTTTTCATAACATTGTTAACCAAACTAGACAGCTCATGTAGGAACCACCTGGTTTGTTTATTTATACGTTACAAATTTTATTCTACTGATAACAAACTCTTTCTTATTCTATTCTTTTAATACAATAATTGTCTTATCAACATTCGTAACTGGTTGAGTCTTATCATCTAAACGGTTAAAGAACATTTCGTCAGCCGCCTTGAGCAAACACTTCTGATTTTTAAATGTACATAGGAACATTGATCACATTTGAAAACAATTTGGTCAGGAGGAGATTACGCAAACGTTGGTCTCTATTTTGCGTTTTCACTGCATGCTGTATACTACTTACATTGTACCTTTGTAAATAAAGTGATACCAGCCTTTAATTTATTGGACACAAACAAATGAACGTTGTACAAAGCACCAACGGCCGATCGAAATAAAGCTTTTACTAATCAGCTTTGTCTAAGTGCATGTAATAGATTTCAAGTTATGACAATTTATGACACGTTTTTTCATGTCTAGTCATAAATCACGATGACACCTGTTTCAACAATGAAGATTAAAACAGACAATGATTGTATAAGATGGTTATAAGAATTAAGTAGTTGCAGTATTTTCACGACCTTGTTGGCGCTGTAGTAGCCCCAAGGTTTTAAAAAAATGCGTTTCAGTCTCTGGTCAAAATCTGACCAATCAGATGCTTTACAATGAACGTAGACTCAAGCAGAAAGTTTTATAACCTCGGATCTTAGTCTGGACGTTTATGTTGATGCCACTTTATCCTATGATATGCCTAACAAAAAGTTCACAATATATAAATGTCCTTTGTCAAGATGTCTGAGTAGACTTTCTCCCGTTTCCTTTCAAATACTCAAAAAGTTAGGATCAAGATCAGACGCCGAGGTAACTTGGTAGATGATTAAAACAGGAATAAACATTTTGGCAAATTTATATTGTAACCCAGTATGTGTTGTCTTAAATGACAGTCCTGATTATTGACGATTTTCCAATGACTAGAGCGAATTTGGTACAGGATCAAGAAACCTGATGAAATTTTACCAACGTATGTATGCGAGGAGATAATCAGTAAACGTATTTTGCTTGGTTGGCATGTGATTCTATATAGGATTAAATTACGGTATTCGAACTATGGAAAGAGGACCTCACAAGGTATCTATGAAGCCTGTCTTGAAAAATGCATAGTAGGTATTTATATTACAGTAAATGTAGGAGGAAGTAGAATGTGTACAGCAACGAAGGGTGAAGGATAAGGGGTCCTGCTGTCTAGTAGCGATGTTCGTTGGAGCTCGCTTTCTCTTACAAACACTGTGCTCTACGGTGACTCTATGTGCTGTTTGTCTGCCTCGCCATGGGCGCTTCTTGTAGCAGATTGTTGCAGATTTTAAGGGCTACATGTCGCGTCAAAAGAGCGAATAAACAACGATCTATATTCAGCAGGCTCGGTTGGAAGAGCGATTTTAATGCAGATCGTAATCGACAAACGCACATAGAAGCATTTTTGAAAGAGCCGCGAATATGCAACATGTTCAACGTATATCAAAGTAGCTTACCTTAAACACTTCATGTCCAGACGAGCCAACGCGTATTTGACATAATGCTTTTCACCAGGGATACCTTTCAAAGGTACTGTCGTACAACTGAATTTGGCAGCATCTATTGATAAACCAAATCTCATTACACGCAGTAAATACAATGATATACTTATATTGGCATAATTAACGCGATAACTCTGATTACCTCTTTTAACATTTTATTTCATAGGGACACCTTTTTCTCAATTTTGCAAACAGAGTAAACCCAGATTAGACTGATCAGGGTATGTTCTGTTTGCTAATGAAACCATCTATTTCCACGAGTTTTGCTATGATAAAAATGCCTCTGTTCATAAAGCCATTATAACAATATAAAGTATTTGCTATTCATGATGGAATCACTATGTCTGACATAAATTCTCATTGAATAATGGAGTCAATGTAAAGTATTGAACAGTTTATGTTGAAATTCTAAATATTGTGTAAGAATAGAAAGGTTTTATAATTTTATTTCATCGTACAATGCTGACCTACACAGATGTTGGTAGTTTCCCCCAACGTGTGCATGTAACTATGCCGGGGATGGCGGTAATCTATGCCCTTAACACTCCTAATGTGCACTTCATGTGCTGCCCTAGTCTTTAACATTATCTTAAGCTTCTTTTTGGAACTATTTTCAAATATTGCAAGAGTGCAAACATGAGTGTGGGGACTTTTTCATGGCGTACATGTCAGGTACAGTAAATATTTTCTGTCTCGGTAACTCAAAAGAAGGAGTCGTCTGACCAGGGTCTACTTTGTTTGCTTATGCAATAATATAGATAAAACTATATAGTTTCTGCCATGGTCAGACTTTTCTGTGTCCATGTGCCATTATAAATATTACTCTACCTAGTATTTATGGTGTCGTTGTTTCTTACATGACTATTCGTGGATTAAAGGGGTAAGAGGCGTACAGTAGAACCCCTCTAATGTGACCACGTAATGGATGAACATTGGTGTCTTTATAAGTAGGTGGTTGCTTAATGCATTACTTTTGTCCTGCATTAATGCTCCTTTTTGGTATATTGACGTGAATAGCAAGCGAAGGGTTAATCATTTATGTGCGGGAGCCGAGTATATAAGACATTTACAAACAGTGTAGACCAAGACCAAACAGCTCACGAGGGAGCCACTGTCATACAACGCATCGTTTCCGTGATATATTTTGATACAACGCTTTTGTTTAACCCTTTCGGCATTGTCGTCTGCTGGGCATAGTTTCGTGTTTTTTTAGTGTAAGTGTGTGCACTTATTCCATTTTCTTTATAAAACAGTAAACAGAGTGTCAAACAATTTGGATCCTGATGAAACGCCGAGTTACACGGCGTCCCATCTGGATCCAGACTGTTTGCATGTGATATCATAAACCCGTCATTGTGGCACGGAAGGGGTTATTAATAAATATTCAGAAAAAATACAATTAAATCAATAGTCAGAAAAGGAGAAAATTAACACCTATTAATTATTCTGGTTTTCCAATCATTGTTCGTCTCTTATACTCGTCAGAAACACCATTAAATTTGTCAAAAGAAGAGAGTGTTTGTCATGTTTATCTTAACCACGTTAAGCATTCGGACAAAGAATTATAATAGAACTTCCATATGTACAGTAAAACCTCTCTTAACCGGAATTTTAGTAGAGAATAATTTAGATATTTAGGCCAGGTGACTGCTTAATGCAAGGTGGAAGTCACGCAGAAAGCTCCCAGAGGAGCTTTCTGCATGGCTTCCACCATGCATTAAGCTGCCACCTGTCTCCAAGACCGATATTTATACTAAATTTAACGTCCGGTTAAGAGAGGTTTTACTGTATATGCCATTTTAAAAATTAATCTTATTACTATTCATTATGTCATCATGAAAATAAACAGAAAAAAATAGTTTCATAAATTGACACTTTATCTCTTTGTGTTCCTTGTTGCGATTAAAGGGATTTCAATTTACGTTTTGTACGTTTCAGTCTAAACAGTCGCACGGGAACGATGCATGCACAAATTGATCTCACATCGTTAGATCAACTCGCCGAATTGGACAAGGATGCTATAAGAACGCTTTTAAAACTGACAGAATGTATTATGATTATAGGTTTCGTTTATAACCTTTTGGGACAAACATAAGTGCTCATATGAAGTCCCGTTATTTTGTATAATAGTTTTCCTCGCCTATTTTTAGATATTTAACTTCCAAGTGAGATTTTGTAAATGTATACAAAATAAAAAAAATAACACCATTTACGTTTTGTATGCTCAAGAACGACACAGGAAAATATCAAGGAACAAGCAGATTTAACTTTAGCACGCAAATAACGTCAGTGGATCACATGACCATGAACTATAAAGAACCTTTTTTATTCATCAGTTAGTGCGACCAAAATACAAGCCCAAAAAAAATACAAGCAACTGGTTTCAGCCCCCACCTTGTTTCTTGGTTTAAGCTGACAATGTGTGTCCACTGGGGCCACTGTCTCTTTTGTTCTTTTCTATCCTTCTCTGATACCAGCTTTATTACTCGCCAGTTTTAATTACGTTCATTACTTACAGACGTCATGATCTGACGATCACGTAGCAATAGCTCGTTTTGCATTTAATGAACAATCAGTCCAACTATGGATATCCGAAGTAAATCCTGGTCATTTACTCTAAATGCAACAAGTGATCTTTTCAACTTTTCACATCATGAAAAAGTGACGCCGAACTCGCCAGAAAGCGATCCCACAGTTTCCAAAATATATTGACGATTCTGTGATTACCTTTGCAAATGGCTGATCTAGGTCTACTTAGTTCGCAAAGTGTTTATCAGCATACATGTATCTATGGAGTAAATGGTTAGAGTAAACCCCCTCTAAACCGGAATTCAAGTAGAGAATAATTTACATACTTTTAGGCAGGTGGCTGCTGAACGCAGGATGAAAGTCATACAGAAAGCTCCCTGCATGATTTTCATCCTGCATTAAGCTGTCACCTGTCTCCATGACC
The DNA here is from genome assembly GCA_963576725.1 of Azorinus chamasolen. NCBI lineage: Eukaryota > Metazoa > Mollusca > Bivalvia > Cardiida > Solecurtidae > Azorinus > Azorinus chamasolen. The sequence goes on along the minus strand of OY755242.1, from coordinate 35,168,889 downwards.
GTCCGGTTTAGAGGAGTTTTATTGTATTATAGAATGTGTCTGAAGTGGGCATATGGTAAGAATGTTGGATGGTGTGATATTGACATTGAGTTTGCTGGGAACATTGTAATGTAAAAACTGCAATCAAAGTTGTAAAATAGTGTCCGTTGGCATTTGTAAAAAACACCGACGTGACGAATTATTCGATCATGATGAAAGGCCAGGCAAGTTACTTGCATAATCGGATTAAAACATTGTTATTTTTTGTAATTTCACGCCACATTTAATTATTGCTTAATGGCGCCTGCCTTGAGGATAGTGTCTGTTATGAGACATGAAATCTACAGTAACACCTCCCTATAGCAATCACTCAATGGATACATATGGGGATCTGTAAGAACAGGTGGGTGCTTGCTGCAGGACCAAAGTTATGCCGAAAGCTCCCTTATGGGAGCTTTCTGCATAAGTTTCGTCATGCATGAGCTATCACTTTTCCCATAAGACCCATAATTAGGCCAGTTTGTTGTGGTCGCTATAGATAGGTTTGACCGTAGCAGTACAGTGAAACCCCGCTAATGCGACCACTTAATAAACAGCCACTGATGTCGTTTAAAGCAGGTGGTTGCTTAATGCAGGACGAAAGTTATGCAGAAAGCTCCTATAGGAGCTTTCTGCATAACTTTCGTCCTGCATTAAGCTACCACCTGCCTCTGCCACCCAGAATTATGCCCCTTTTTGGTGGTCGTATTAGCGGGGTTTCACTGTACATTGTTGGTATCCAGCTACATGTACTATGTTCATTTCTATTTGAGAATGATATGTTTTGGATAAGACAAAAGGACTTGCTGTTTAATGTAGTAATAGTGTCAACGCGCTATTTAATCATTCACCGACGAAATCATCAGGCAGTGACTCGTATGTCTTGCTGCGATAGACGAATCTGTATTTTCAATTACGAACGGGTTGGATTCAGATAATACACAAGGCATCTCATCAGGATCCAGATTGCGTGGACTATAACCTGCGTTTTAGAGAAGTAATAGAAGGAAAATTATCTCTGAAATTAAAGCAGACAATATTGTTTGCAGACGAAAATTACCTGACACTAAAAGAGTTAATTTAACAATTTCTGTTATCGTATTTGATTGTTTCAAATTGCATCAGATTTGGACAGTCGTTATGCATTTGTGAGGTTTGCGGGAAAATGGTTCATATGGCATCTAAAAACCACACATACAATGTTTTGTTTTCATTCTGCATCCTGGCACTGCCTCTCCTGCTTGAGATAACGATTTGCTATAGTCACTAGAGATAATTCTTTTTTTTTTTAAAAAAAACCCAACAGAACTTAATTCAAGTTATAGTTTATGTTTATGCTGACACAGCATTGGACCATTTTATTATCGTAGAACGCAGTTGTGAATCAATTAACAAACATTACGTCGCCAGTCGTACTTTCTTCTTCTAGATCACGCCAGTTTTACGATATTGTGAATACATACGGAACCTGTCTCGGGGAAGCAATCGAAAAACAGCAGAGTAGTTAAAATTGATTCTCAATAAAACACACGTGAATTTTATCTAAAACGCGTGCGTATGGAATTGGCGACATCGATACTTTAACATCAAACTTTTGAAATTTTATATAGTTGTTATTACATTTTATTTTGTGTTAAAGAAACTTCGGCAGAACCTGTCTCGAGAGGCCATAAAATAGATCTAAGTATGGGCCTGTAATGCAGGTGATAGTTTAACTCTTTCCTTTATGTAAGCGCATTTTTACGCATCTGCAAACAGAGTAGACCCACATCAGACGGCTCCTTATAGAACCGTCTAATCGGGGTCTGCTCTGTTTGCTTATGGTGTAATATAGATCTGATTCTACATTTTCTGTCTGAGCCAAAATGTCCTGTGTTCATATGCCATTATAAAAAGTAATCTAATTAATATTCATGACGTCATTATGTCTTACATTAATATGCAACAGGGAAAGGGTTAATACAGGTCCTATAGGAGCTTTATGTATTACTTCAGCCCTGCATTATGCAACTACCTGGATTTTAAAAACTTTTTCACGCATTGCCTTTAAACATTTATTCGCAATGTACATTGATCTTTAACTATTAGATACTATTCAATGATGTTTTCTTCAAACTTCATGATTACCGACTGTTTTGACGGACTCTGGAACTTTACCGCAGTACACTATATATTCTTTCGTCACTAAATAAACTACATTAGCTAGGATTGCCGTCTGGCTCAGGTTTCTTACTGAGATGAATGTTACAGTAAAACCTCTCTATAACGGCCACTACATTATGTTAATTAGTTGGTATATTAGAGCAGGTGGCTGCTTAAAGTAAGGTAAAAGTAACACAGAACGCTCCTAAAGGAGCGTTCTGTTTTACTTTCACCTTACTTTAAGCAACCACCTGCCTTTAACACAAAATACTTGATGTCATTTAGTGGCCGTTATAGAGAGGTGTTACTGTATAACATTTCGACATAATTTGAGTATCACATGGCTTTGATCATGATGGGATGCCTGCTTTTTCGGCGTCTCACCTGGATCCGAGCTGTTTGTAAAGATTATAACTGTTTCGCCACTGGTCTTGTAGGACTCCTGTGCGAAACCTAATAGTTTGTATGTTACAATGCCACTTGCCGCAGTTGTTTCATGTTTGTATTTATAGAACACACCATATTTGTGATATTTGTTTTCATCTCCATGAAAATCAAGCCGCTCAGTAAATTGTCTTGATCCAAATGATGAAACGAGATGTCAGTGCTGAAATCCCTGAAGGAGACATCTGACCTGAAGGAGACTATTTGCTTTATGAATCAGTTTCAAAAGGGTAAAGAACATTTGCAGCGAAAAACATATTCAAACATATTTAGACTGTTTCATAATACTTATATGAACAATATGAACAACACGCCAATTACTCCTTAGAGTTAATGTTTCTAGTTAACCCCTTTCCCTTATGTAAGCGCATTTTCGCGCATCTGCAAACAGAGTAGACCCAGATCAGACGGCTCCTTTAGGAGCCGTCTGATCTGGGTCTGCTCTGTTTGCTTATGGTATAATATAGATCTGATTCTACAGCTTCTGCCTGAAGCAAAATGTCATGTGTTCATATGCCATTATACAAAATAATCTAATTAATATTCATGACGTCATTATTTCTTACATGATTATACAACAGAGAAAGGCTTAATACATGAGTGATCACTCTAATTCTGAGTTTTTGAAACAAGTGGTACATGTAGCTTAGTGCAGGATGAAATTTAGGAGCGTTATGAAGAACGCTCCTATACAAACTCCATGCATTACATTTGCCCCTCATTACACAACCACCTGCTTTTACATGCCCATATAATGATGTTAATAGATTGCGTGGTCGCATTGGCTAGATTCTACTGTAGCTATCTATGTGTGTCATACAGATCTAAAGTCGCCAAATTACGCATGTTGAAAACCATCCGAACCACTTCTACTTACAGTTAAACTGGTATCGAGTAATTGACAGTCATGTAAAACTAAAATCAACACACATCAAACCAAAAACAGTGCTTCATTTTGAAAATGTAGGAAGGTCAATTGACATGGGCTCCGCACCCCATCAAATCAAAATGATGTGGCATTTGTGTTTGTTTCTTTATGGAAGATATATTATAGTAATATATAATAGTTTGTGTCTGACTTTCTCCAGCAACTTTGATCGGATATGTTTAATATGTTTTAAAAAAAGATAAAAATACAAAAGGTTCTCATGTAGAAATGCACAAAAGGTGCCATTCAAGCTGTAATTACGTTTGACAGAATTATGATCAAGTGTTTCCTCTAGGACGAGGATGCTTTTTTGTGCCGAACTCATTTGACACCTTTAACTCTTTCGCTGCCAAATTTTGTCGTCTGCAAACTTTGTCGTCTGCTACAATTTTCCGGTTTTATTTTTCTTCATTTTTGTTTCGAAAAAAACCCCAACCCAGTCACAGTAACAAACAGTTTGGATACTGATGAGACACGGAGTTACTCGGCGTTTCATCTGGATCCAAACTGTTTTCATAGGCAATCACAGATGCGACATTGGTAGCGAAAGTGTTCATCAGATTTGATTAAAACCTTCACAGATGAACAACCTTGAAAGGCAATTGCGGCGGTAATGTTTTACAGAATCGTGGCGTTTTGTTGCCCCATAGCAGAGTTACAATGGCCAATTGAAAATTAAGTGTGGAGCATCCATGTCCTATGGGCATTATTCTAGTTTGAATTGTTTTTATCCGTGTCTAGCGAACAGACAACGTATAAGTTAACCTAAAGTTTTCGGACATTTTAGATTTTAGGTCAGATTCTGTCGGATATTTAGAAACTTTCAAAAAGAGGTCTAATTATGGGTATGTAAGGCAGGTGGTAGCTTAATGCAGGTTTATAGTAATGCAAAAAGCTTCTATTCTGTAATATGTTAGACCTGTATTAAGGAACCACCTGCTTTTTAAGACCCCCGTGTTCAATAAATGAATGGTCGCTTAAGAAGGTTATGTTGCATTTCCTTCAGGGGCAGTTAGATATAGGTCTAGAGTATTTGTACAAGCTTCTTTGTCTGATTACGTTTGCGGGTGTAGGTACCATCTCTTTCAAGCAGGAAAAGCACACATTAGACGCAACGAAAAAGCAGAAAATTTCAACAGAATATTTATATCGCATTGCGATATCACATGGACGAACTCACCTATGCCAAAACATTTACATTAATGCATAAATATAGAAAAACCCATGACCCAGTAATAGCAATAAATATGAGGTATGCATATCTTACTATTTTAACTCTTATCCCGATGTAACAAACAAGTCTGCTCTAATTAAGATCTGGGTCCATGCTTTTGGTCAGATTTGAGCCAAAGGCTCAAATCTGACCAATCAAAAGCTTGAGAACTCAAATCTGACCAATCAAAAGCTTGAGAACGAAACTCAGACTCAACTACAAGCTGAAGCATGGACCCTGGTGCAATTTGACTACTTCCGATACAAGTAAGCTTTTCAGAAACTTTTGACTGAGTTTGGATGCAAGCAGTTTGCACATGCGAATCAAATCACGTGTATTAGGGGTAAGGGTTATAAATATATTTTTTTTATTTAACCCTTCGCATGCTATTCACCTCAATATACCTACCTGTAAATAGTGAATACCCAGATGAGACAGCTCCTGCAGGAGCTGTCTCATCAGGGTCTGCACTATTTACAAGTTGATTGTGCAACCAGTGCACTCCACAGCAGTGATTGCACAGCGAAATACTTGTACACAGTGAATATATATGTAATTATACAACAGGGCATGGGTAAAGAAGGAGAAATGTATTTTAAAATTCAGCAAGCGAAGGGTTAAATATTCGAGTAACTCGGCGTCTCATCAGGATCCAATCTGTTTGACAAGCGGTCAGTAATTTCTCAAACGCTTGTACGAATCAACAGTAAGTACAAAATGCAACAGATATATTTTCTCAGCAAATGCGCGATCAAACGTGTGTATGAAAGAAGGTTTTGATTCTTATCTTACTGTCAAACTAATTCATGCACTGATTTAGGGGCAAATTTCACTTCTGATCCAAACTTAGTTTCAGTGAAACTTCTGACCGGGTGCAGATTAGGTCCGAGAACTAACAAATTTGTTTCCAAGTTGAAGTACAGTAGAACCTGTCTTTCATTTATTGAACATAAGGGTCTTAAAAAGTAGGTGGGAGCTTAACCCTTCCATGTTTTATATTTAGTACAAATTCCATTACCTACTCTATATTCATACACTTAATAGTTATAATGAAATATGGAAGGTGAACCATTGTAGCCATTTTAGAAACTAGAGAAACAGGTCTATCAAATTCCATTAGCAAACAGAGCAGACCCTTATCATAATCTCCTATTGGAGCCATCTGATCTGGGTCTACTCTGTTTGCAAATGTAAGAAAACACGTTTATGTGACTGAAAGGGTTAACGCAGAGCAAACGTAATACAGTTGATCTGCATTAAGCCGCCGCCTGAATTAGAGACCCATAATTAGCTCGCTTGTTGATGGCCGTTTAACCCATTCCGTCATATTAACGACTTTTGACGACTCTGTAAATGTCATTTTATGAAACCATTGTGATAAATAGAGCATTTGCTCCTATAGGAGCAAATGCTCTATTTATCACAATGGTTTCAAACTACAACATTCTAATTTTTTTCCTTTTCTCTAGTTAATGTTCCTTTTCGGTAGAGTTATTCAAAGAGGTTGTATCTTAAAATAGCCTATGAGGTAATGGGTTAAGACGGGTTCTACTCTAATGTCACGCTTGACAGGGTGACGATTATACTGCAGACCTCTTGTGCTTCTGATATTCAAGAAATGTAGTTTTAATGCTTGCGAACATGATCAAATGAGTTTATGAAATAAATGAGTCTAGACAGTAAGGAATAAATTTTACCCTTTGAATGCAGGTAACGAGTGCACACTGTAATTTGCAAACAGTGTAGACCCAGATAAGAGGGCTCCAGCAGGAGTCCCCTAACCAGGGTATGTACAGTTTGTCATTCAAAATCCTCCGTGGATTGTACCATTTCATACTGTATGAAGTCTGCCAATAATCAATAATGGACACGCCCACTCTGAAAATTCAGCGTCGAAAAGGTTAATGTTTAATATCTCAAATGTCTTGCAAATCTTTATGTTTTTCAGGTTTTAAATCTGAAATATGTTCCTTGGGGCCTGATTTGTCTGCAACACTAAATACCAATGACATGCGTCCAGCGTTTCACCGAGTGTTAACCCTTCGCTTGCTGAATTTTAAAACACATTTCTCCTTCTTTACCCATGCCCTGTTGTATAATTATATATATATATCTTCACTGTGTACAAGTATTCCGCTGTGCAATCACTGCTGTGGAGTGCACTGGTTGCACAATCAACTTGTAAATAGTGCAGACCCAGATGAGACAGCTCCTACAGGAGCTGTCTCATCTGGGTCTTCACTATTTACAGGTAGGTATATTGACGTGAATAGCAAGCGAAGGGTTAAACAGCTTTCTACTGATTCGGATGAGACGTGCGTTTCTCAGTCTCTCAGTTGGATCCAAACTTTTGGTCGCTCTTGACATGGTATTGTTTAACCCATTCCCTCATAGGCTATTTAGAAATCAAACCTTTTTAAATCGAAAAAAAGCATTAACGCGAGAAAAGGAGACTTTTAGATTTTTGTAGTTTTGAAACAATTGTGATAAATAGAGCATTTGCTCTATAGGAGCAAATGCTCTATTTATCACAATTGTTTCTAAAAATGACATTTATAAAGAAGACAAAAGACTTCAATATGAGAGAATGAGTTAGTGACAACACAAGTGGAGTAAATAAGGTCAGACACTGTAAAGTGTATTTTTACCTGCTATACAGGGTGTCCCAAAAAAATGGAACCCGGGATTAAGACCTGAAATTTATCCAATTTCTGTCAATATTGCTAACTAAAGTTGAAAGTATACACATGTAGTTTAGTACAGACAATATTTTGCCATATATTGTCTAAATTTTGTCTAAACCTATTCATTGGTTTTTAAGATATCAGCATTTAAATGAAAGGACCCAAAACTCCGTTTTAAACATGATATAGGCATGGACTATGCAATGTACGGATATCATGTTAAAACAGATTTTAGGTGCATTCATTAAAACACTCATATCTTTAAAACCAAAACATATTTTTAAGGGATGTTTAGCAGACATATGCACAAATGACTTATCTACAACAGTAAATATTTATATTTTAAAGTGTCTGGTTACATTGGTTAAAATACACATTTGATCCAGGGTTCCGGTTTTTTTTGGGACACCCTGTACAACGTATACAATTTATATTCTGGAATGTCGACTGGCAAAAACAATCTTTATGTCTTTCTCTTTTCTCTTTTGCAAGAAGTACATACTTTAATGTCTTTGTCTGGCGACTACATTTGATGATATTTTACTGAAATACACAATAAAACAGTGTCTGAATCAAAATGGAGTAAGCATATGCTTGATATATGAAGTGTTTTGTCAAATGCTTTCAACATTAGAGTCGGATTTTTATCCTAGGGATTTAAAATGTCTGCTAGAGGTATTACTTTTATGGTTACTGTTGAAACGGAAAGAAAACAAATCACTTCGCCTGGGAAAAAATAATAATCTGAATAAATGTACACTGTGAGGTTGTTTTACAAGACCTGTTTTATAATTAGATTGTCAAACATGGTAAACCATATATGTGGTCAGGTGCAAATGTTGTGATCGCCTTTAATAATAATGTTAAGAGTTATAATGTTTCGGCTGGAAATTTTGCACCCTGCCACGATATTATAACGGTATCATTACAGACAATTTGCAACTGGGAATAGGTATAATGGTTCCAATTTGTGTGCCAAATAAGTTTCATCTGATTAACCCATTTGTTCCCACGATCCCATATATGGGACGTAGGCAAACAGTGTAGACTCTGATCAGACGCCGCATAATGCGGCGTCTGATCAGAGTCTACACTGTTTGCTGATAGTAATTTCACTATAAAACAAAACGAAATTGAAAATTTAGGCTGTGCACCCCTTAGATAAAAAATGGAGTAATCCAATATATAAGCATGGAAGAATCCATTGGGAGCAAATGGGTTAAGATTCAAAGTGGACTTTCCTATAACTTCTTCTCAAAAATGCAAATGGAGTATCAAACAGTTTAGATCCTGATGATACACCATTTTACTCGAGTCACTGGTCGTCTCATCTAGATTAAAACTGTTTTTAAAGGTAACTACAGAATCACCCAGATCAGTCAGGCCTGTGAGTCGCTTTCCGGCGACTTCTGAAGTGAACGAATTAACCCTTTCCCTGATGAATATTCATATAGGAAATAATGATATCATAAATATGATAAGAAATTTTTAAATGGCTTATGAACACTTGACATTTTGGCCCAGGAAGAAGTTGTAGAATCAGATCTATATCATACCATAAGCAAACAGAGCATACCCTGATCAGACGGCTCCTATCTGGGTCTACGTCTCCTACAGGAGTCATCTGATATGGGTCTACTCTGTTTGCAAAGGCGTATAAAGGCGTATTTATGGAGTAAAGAGTGCAGAACTAACTAGCATTGTTTATTTGAGTGTTATATTATGGAAATCAAAGACACGTACAGTTTTGCGTTAGAATTATTAGTGTGTCTGATATTGACTGTTTAAACCATCAACTTTGTGTCGTTTCTAATGTCTGAAATTGTGATCCGACTCATTTATTAATACATGTATATCTAATTGTGGCCATTTGTAAATTCCAGATATGTGCAACTGTTAATATATGAGTAATATATTGTGTTTAAACTAAATTGTGATATAGCGAGGGTTGCGCTTGAGTATTTTGCATGTTGCAGACATTGCATTCTCGCTAATGGAAATGTGTTATATCTTATTAGTAGTTAAAAGTAGTTTCATATCTTATTTTATAGATAATTTGATGAAAATCAATATATTAATAATATTCTTTTTATTATCGTCAATAAATCAAACTTTCTCGTGCTAATGTCGACCTGTCTGGCATTGAAAAACAGTATGGATCAGGATCCAATATGTTCCCCACTCCATCAATAGTTACCAAAAGTGGAGACCTATATAACCAAGTTATTTTCTTCGATTGACAATCATTTAGCCCCTCTCATGGCTGTGGTCCAAATCCCTGAATAGTTTGATATTTCGTGCGAGGAAGCCTTCTACCTGACGTGTGATGGTTCTTTCACGGTGTTTTGTCTGCGCACAAACCAATGTAATTTGTTCCCTTCATGAAGCAATCTAATGGGTCTTCTCCCACCTGTAATTAGCTGGATGTCGCGAAATGACTGAAATACTGTTAACCCATTCCCTCATATTGACGCCTTTTGATGCATCTGAAAGTCACATATTGAAACCATTGTGATAAATAGAGCATTTGCTCCTATAGGAGCAAATGATCTATTTATCACAATGGTTTCAAACTACAAAATTCTAAAACTTTCCTTTTCTCCAGTTAATGCTCCTTTTCGGTAGATTTATTCAAAGATGTTGGATCTAAAATAGCCTATGAGGTAATGGGTTAAGGCGACGAGGAACTGGATACAAACACACATTCTCACAAGCTTGAACGATTCGGAAGTCAGGGCAATGTTAACTTTTTTAACTCTAGCGGTGAAACCGTAATTACATATGCAAACAGTTTGGATCCAGATGAGACGCCGCATTATGCGGCGTCTCATCAGGATCCAAACTGTTTGACACTTGGTCTATATTTTTGCAAAGAAAAAAGAGAAATTCTAATGTAATAATTGAAGTAGAAGACACTTGCTGCAGACGATCAATTACTTAGCGTGCAAAGGGATAAACATATGAGAGTTTGAACACACCTTATGTTTTGTTAGCACTCGAAAGATTGATACTGATTGAAACAAAACTCTTTGTTATGTATGCTCGCCTTGTTCGAAGACAATCTGAGCCACCCGCCAACGTAGGAGTCTTTGAAGGCTCAAGTTTCTAAGTGAAAGAGTTCTTCTTCGAGAGTGGTCACAGCCTAGGTTTTGGTGGAGAAGTGACGATTTTAGTACTTGAGTATGCACGTTTATCTGTGGCTTTGAGGTGAAGTGTTATATTGATCTCGGTATGAATCCCGTCTGTCGTGCCGATGGTGATGTTCATCAAGAGAAATGTGTTCCATGTGCTCCACTACCTGCAGAAAGAATGTAATGCTTTTCCGGGAGCTGTCTGTATCGTTTACGTCTGGCAATAAGCTGTAACTTGTCTTGCTTCCTGACAACAAGTGGCACGGCACGTGTCAGTACAAGGAAGAAACATATACTTATAAAAAAACCAATTGTATTGTGGAAGGAAATGGATTTTCTTTGATTTCCGATTGATCAACAAATAGTGTAAATGTGTCTAACGGAATGAGTTTAACCCTTCTCTTGCTGAATTTTAAAATACATTTCTCCTTCTTTACCCATGCCCTGTTGTATAATTACATATATCTTCACTGTGTACAAGTATTTCGCTGTGCAATCACTGCTGTGGAGTGCACTGGTTGCACAATCAACTTGTAAATAGTGCAGATCCTGATGAGACAGCTCCTGCCGGAGCTGTCTCATCTGGGTCTTCACTATTTACAGGTAGGTATATTGACGTGAATAGCAAGCGAAGGGTTAATCGTCAGCATTCTGGGCAAACTTTGTTAGTTGAAAAGTTTATCGACGTCAGTTGCTATAGTTGTATTATCTTAAATTTCTTTCTTACAACAAAACAGGAAATGGTAAAATGTTACTTCCATTACAAACGGATGATCTTCTTGGTGAATTGAGCACAATGTGCGCACCTGTACAGTTACATAAAGATTGATAAACGTTGGAATATATTAGTGGATGGCGGTCATGATAGAACTGACACACAGTTTTTATTCAGTTATAATAAAATGTAGAAATAAATTAGAATTAAGATAGTTTGCTGCTAGGCAAGCATACATGAACCTATAGTAGATCCTGACCTAAACGACCATTCATTTATTGAACAAATTAGTCTTCAAAAGCAGGTGGTTGCTTAATGCACCACCACAGTAATTCAGAAGGCTCCTATAAGAGCGTTCTGTGTTACCTTTGACCTGAATTAAGCCCTGATCTTCCTTACAGACCAATAATTGAATTTCTTTTTTGTTGGCTGTTTAAGACAGGTTCTACGCATTTTGCACCTCATATATGAAAATTAAAAAGAAAACGAGCCATGCAATTGCATATAGATGAAATTACAACATGCTATTTATACATGTGCGATACAACTGGAAATAGACGCCGTTTGCATATCTTATATTGCTGATAATAAAAATGCCCGGGTTTGCATCGGTTATATAGCTGAGAATAACCATATTATATATTATAAATAACTAAACCATTGAGCGAATTCATATTAATATTTTACTATTACAGACATATCGAGTATTTTAGATAAAATTACCTACGCGATATTAATGAAGCTAGATATGGTGTTTGATATTAAACAGTAAAACCAGTAGTTGTAGATTAGATCTGAGTTTTACTGTGCCTGTCATAGTCAAAGCATTATGCGTGTCATAAACAGTAAATCACGATACTACGAACACTATAAAGTACTATTATTGATCTTTAAGAGAGGTGGCAGCTTTGCAGAGTGAAGGTCATGCAGAAAACTCATCTAGGAGCTTTCTGCATGCCCTTCACCATGCATTAAGCAGCCACCTGCCTGCGAAGATAGAAAATCTTCATTACATAAAATTTCATAGTATTGAGCTTTAACTGTACTATTATAAAATTCCCGGTAATGAACAATCACAATGTCATTATTGTTAACACGACTAGTCGTCATTTCCAGAGTTAGCAGTCACATATATTAAGTCTTAATCTATTATGTCTTTAAAAGCAAGTAATTGCTTAGTGAAGGACGAAAGTAATGTAAAACATTTTTGCTTTGGACGGCGGCTTGGTTGGCGTATCACAATGATCGAAAATGGGTTGACACCTTTATTACACACTTAACCCATTCCCCCATATTGACGACTTTTGACGACTCTGTAAAAGTCACTATGTGAAACCATTGTGATAAATAGAGCATTTGCTCCTATAGGAGCAAATGCTCTATTTATCACAATGGTTTCAAACTACAAAATTCTAAAAAAATCCTTTTCTCTAGTTAATGTTCCTTTTCGGGAGATTTGTTCAAAGAGGTTGTATCTAAAAATAGCCTATGAGGTAATGGGTTAACCCTTGTTCAGCTATCCCTGGTGACTCGGTGTCTGATCAATCTGGTTGAAAAGCTTCACCAATCGGACGTAGTCAAAATGTAACAGATCCAATATACAAATTATTAGAAAAGAAAAGAAATAACTATCCGATTTGATTAAGACGATATTCGATTGTGCTGACCACAATTACAGGGGAGCATGTAGCATGTTCCTCCTAATCCACATTGTGAATAAATAATTTCCGCTAAAATTTGGATCTGGTGCAGTTTTGATTACGCCCGATTCGATTAGTGGTTTGAGACGCTATTGATTTTGTAAAAGAGCTTGAATACAGTAAACCCCGTCTAAAGCGACCACTGAATGACCAGACAGTTGCATCTTGTAACGTAAATAGTTGTTTAACCCTTTACTCCATTATTACACATTTCTATGCCTTTGCAAACAGAGTAGACCCAGATCAGAGGCTCCTGTATAGGAGTCATCTGATCAGGGGCTGCTCTGTTTGCTTGTGATGTAATGTAGATATGTTCCATCAGTTACTGATATGGCCAAACAATGGCAGGGCTATGTGCTTTTATAACAAATTCATCTAATTAATTATTCACGACGTCATTATTTCTTACATGAATATTCATGTAGAAATACAGAAAGCTTCTTTAGGAGCTTTCTGCATAACTTTCATCCTGCATTGAGCTACCACATGCCTTTACGACCTAGCATTTAGAGCTCTCTTTGATTAGCATTTGAAGGGTTTTACCGTGTATGAGCGGCCGAATTACATGACTGACAGCTGTTTGCAAATCCGAGTCATGTTCCGGAGAACGGTATGAGGGTGTTCAGTAGTTCACGTTGCACTTTCTACCATAGCGATTCTTACTACAATTTGCCTGTGTTACATCCACTTAAATGATGCTTGACCTGGTAAATTTTAATGGATGTCTCTATTTCAAAAGATTATCAAATAAGCCCCCTTCATACTGTTGATTGTAGACATCGCGTCTGTGCTATTTCCACTGTGGATTAGATAATCTTGTTTCCATTTGATATGACATTTCATTTACTTCAATTTTAAAACGCATATTTCATATCTACTGGCCCTAGAGTAACATATTTCTTTCATTTAATTGCAAATGGCCATTAGTTATACCAAATTTTCCACATTATTATAAAAATCCTCACAGTTTTACACAGAAATCGTTTTCTGATAAAATACTGTATGAATATATATAGGTTACAGTATCCCCCCGCCCCAGAAAACTGGAAAACGGTGCCCAGTTGTTGGCATTTGTGTATCATTTCGAATATTTTTGTGTCACCTACTTCACCAGGATGACACTTACGGATAACATCTATGTCGTTTGACTGCCTGGCTTCTGTCCGTTTGTTTGTCTGTCTGTTCGTAGGCGTTGCTGCCTGTCATTTAGCTGTCGTCATTTTTTTTACTGACAGATATAATACAAGTGTTCCTTTGAACACCATTGTTAAACCATTCCCTCTGTAAAAGTCATTTCCTGAAACGATTGTGATAAATAGAGCATTTGCTCCACAGGAGCAAATGCTCTATTTACCACAATCGTTTCAAAAATACACATTTCTAAAATTTTCATATCTTCGGCATCGTTAGTTTCGATATTATTACTTATGAAATTTGAATACCGCTTAAGCCGGTGCTAGGGGCATGATATTATAAAACGTTGAGTCTGAGATCATTCTTAAGCATCTGACCAATCAGATACTGGAGAATGATTTCAGACTCAGAATCAGAAGTGTTATATCTGGGTCAACACTATCTGCCTTAACCATAACTTCTGATAGCTGGTCATATGCTCAAGACCTGGGCCCCAGCCATAGGGACTCGCTCTTTCTTCTCTTTCTTCCCCCCTTCCGATCCGACCCTATATTCCTACGGGCACGTGACTGCTTCACTTTGTCGCAGCATGGCGCAATATCAATCAGGACTTTTGGACCCTCTCCAGTGTAGAGAAAGGTTATCGTATCCCTCTAGGTCAGCAGCCTCCTATCTCCGGAGAGAGGGGGATTCTATTGAATAACTTTAAATGCAGTTAAATAGGGCTATTGGAAACATAATTAGATATGCACTTTCAATAACTTAAGAGAGATTTTCCAGCAATTGATCCTTTTCTGTTGATGATATACATATACATGTATATTCAAACGTACAAACTATAGAACAGAACAGAACATATATTTCAGAACATAATCATTCATACACATATGTTAATACATATAATAGTCAAATATAATCTTTCATAATCAAAAAAACAATATTTTATTATATTATACTATGTCATGTCATGTCATGTCACGTAATTCGTTATTTAGATTTATTTTATATGCATATTGTTCCGAGGATGAACAGTTGTCATGTAAAACGCAATGCAAATGCATTTTTTAAAAAAAAGTTTTTACCAGGTTTGAAATAGTTTTCACATCATTTGATTGTAACAATGTTATACACTTCATCATACTTGGCCTGTTAATAAAATAGTTGTCGATATACTTTTTCCTAAGATCAGCAAAGCATGGACGTTTAGTAACAAAGTGGAATTCGTCCTCGATATCAGGCTGTCTACAATACAAACAATACCTGATATTTTTTGGTAATCTATTTCTTGAATATCTACCAGTTTGTATGTGTAATGTGTGAGCCGATACTCTGATTTCGGTAATGTAAGTTCTTAAATCGAAAGGTAAAATATCCAAATATGTTTCATAACCGAATGATATTTTTGCATTGTTATAAAGGTCCAGCACTGCAGTGCTTTCTTTACCTAAATAATCATCCTTTTATGAAATCATCTGCATAAAAGATGTATAAGTTTTGTTGCTCACCTGTCTGCTTTACTGGTGTTTCAATATTTGTTTTCATTCTCATTAATATTAATGATTTGGAAATAATAGTTATTAGCTAAATATAGTGATGTCTCTGTTTCAGTCTGTATCAAGTTCCGTATAGATTTAATAAAATAAGAGATAAGAACAGCTCATTTAAGTGTGTTTATTTTTACATCTCATTAATATTCATAAACATGGCAACTCGGCGTCTCATCAGGATCCAAACTGTTTGAGATTCGGTCAATAGTTTTGATGTGTCGAGGGTAACTAAACAATGTAGCAGTGCAGGGTTTTGTGGACACCAGTCTTTTTTTTTCAGTCGGCTAAGGGTTAATAAATGCCCCACTATTCTATGAAAGTATTCATGTATTATGCAGAGGCATTTTATTTCAATAAACTTCACCGACAACTTTCATATGTTACATCGTTGTACAGTAGAACTTGACTGGAGTAAAACCTCTCTATAACGGCCACTAAATTGTGTTAATTAGTTGGTATTTAGGGCAGGTGGCTGCTTAAAGCAAGGTGAAAGTATAACAGAACGCTCATATAGGAGCGTTCTGTTTTACTTTCACATTGCTTTAAGCAGCCACCTGTCTCTAACACAAAATACTTGATGTAATTTAGTTTTACTGTATAATGAAAAAACCCAGCAACATTGGGGTCTATCAGAACAGGTAGTTGAGTTATGCAGAATGCAATACAGATGCAACCGAACATGTCTTAACCCTTTCCCTGTTCTATATTTATTACAAATTTCAATACCTACTGAATATTCACAGACAAAATAGTTATAATGAAACGTCGGAAGGTGGAACATTGTAGCCATTTTAGAACCTCAAGAAACAGATTTATCAAATTCCATCAGCAAACAGAGCAGACCCTGATCAGACGGCTCCTCTAGGAGCTATCTGATCTGGGTCTACTCTGTTTGCAGATGCATTATACAACTACAAGGGTTAAACAACTATAAAAAAAAGTCTAGTTATGGGTCTGTAAGGCTAATGGTAGCTTAATGCAGGTCGATAGTAATGTAGAAAATGATAGGAGCCTATAGGATCTTTCGGTATTACTTTTGCCATGGATTAAACAACCTCTGACGTCCTCGACTTTTTAAAGATTCATATGTTCAATAAATGAATGCCGATTTAAAACGGTTTCTACTGTAGCTCCTAGAGGAAATTTATGCTAAGCTTTCATCCTACATTAAGCCACCATCTACCTTTAAACCAAGGAATTAGACATATTATATTCTATAAGGCCACTTTATACAGGATGTACAGTGTAAACTGATAGTCAACGTAGAAGATTTAACGTATTAATATAAAAACTATCTTCAAATGTAATCTATGTGTACAATTATATGTTCCACGCGGACATTCTATATATTATTTTCACTTTAAATAATCATCATCTGCAAATGTAGTGTCTGCTGCGATTGTCGACGTTACTTTCCTATCTGTTCAATCACATCGCCAAACAGTTTAGAACCTGATCAGAAATCCATGTACTCGGTACCTCAGCTAGATAGAACCAGTAGAGCCTGGATCCATGCTTATAAAGCTTTTTAGTTGAGTCTGAGTTTGTTCTCAAGCTTTTGATTGGTCAGATTTGAGCCAAAGACTCAACTTTGGCTCAAATCTGACCAATCAAAAACTTGAGAACGAACTCAGACTCAACTAAAACGTTTTATAAGCATGGAACCTGGTCTTGCAGCACAATTGTAAATAACCAATTTTCGCGTCTTACAATCTAATATAAAGTCATATTTACCATGTAATAGATTTCGTTTACAGCTACAGTAGAACATGTCTTAAGCGGCTACTCATTTATTGAACATAGGAGTCTTAAAATGCAGGTCAAACGTTCCTATAGAAACTTTCAGTATTACATGTACTTTTGACCTGCATTAAGTTGCAGTACCACCTACATGTACCTTACAGACCCATAATTACAACAATTTCTGATTGCCGCTTAAGACAATTTCACCCTGATAGAAACTCTCCATTGACAGATTATGCATTTGCTAAAAGCTTTTTGCACTTCATGTGACGCTAAAGAGAAACCATTTAGACTATACATCAGTAGCTATTCGATTTGGAAAAAATAGAAATAAAAAACGGAGTGTATTGATTAGAGATATCCTTTAATAATTGACAATTCGAGTTTGTTAAAATTGTGATCTTTTATCGGATCGGAAGGTTATAGTTTTTATTTGAACTATTTGGGTTGGGAATGACGAATAAAAAATAAAACTGTAAGACTGATTCATGTCCATTAAACCTTTCAACGCCCACTTTTCAAACGGACTATTTAGAAATTCAAACAGACCAAACTTGCCGTTAACATTTATGAATTCGTTTTAAGAAAAGTGTAACATGACAAACAGCGCAGACCCTGAAGGAAGAGATCCTCTATGGCCCCTATTATCTGGGTCTGCACTGTTTGCAAATAACATTGGTGATTCGTTTTTCTGCACTGTAATATATCTTGTGTTGTCCAAAATAACTTTGAAAACCCTTGCGAACAGAATTGGTGGTGTTGATGAGACTTTGCGCCACTCGACGTTATCTCACCAGGGTCCATGCTTATACAGCTTTTTAGTTGAGTCTGAGTTCATTCTCAAGCTTTTTATTGGTCAGATTTGAGTTCGCAAGCTTTTTATTGGTCAATCAAACTAAACCGTGTTCGTATGTTATTAACCCTTTACCTGTTCAATATTCATCTCAGAAATAATGGTATATGAATGTTTATTAGCTGAATTATTATAATGGTGCATGAACACAATGTTTTACCTTGACAGAAACTAGAATCCCTTCCAGAACTATAATGAACGTATGCTGATACAAGAGTGCTATATTATTATGGAATAGTAATAATACGCATATAGAGCAGGGTCCATGCTTATAAAACGTTTTAGTTGACTCTGAGTTCGTTCTCAAGCTTTTGATTGGTCCGATTTGAGTTCTCAAGCTTTTGATTGGTCAGATTTGAGCCAAAGGCTCAAATCTGACCAATCAAAAGCTTGAGAACGAACTCAGACTCAACTAAACGTTTTATAAGCATGGGTACAGACCTAAATCAGACGACTCCTATAGGAACCGTCCAATCAGGAACTACTCTTCGTAAAAAGGCGTTTATACGAGGTTGATGTCACTATTTCATGAGTAAAGACTGTAGTGTAGGGCAGAGTTTCTGCATAGGAAATTACTAAAGAAGCAAATTATCCATTGGCATGGTAAGTTGATGTCCGTTTGAAAGTTGTCTTTCTAGTGTATTTTGCCAGTAATTAAATGAGACCAGATTTTACATGATTAACAGGAAGCACACACCTGGCCACAACACTGCCAATTCGAATTTATACTAGCTGGTCAAAGCTTACTTTAGGCTACGCCTACGAGTCAATTGCCATGGCTCATGTGGCTAGATTTATACTACCAACTTTTAAGCCTTCGCTTGCTATTCACGTCAATATACCTACCTGTAAATAGTGAAGACCCAGATGAGACAGCTCCTGCAGGAGCTGTCTCATCAGGGTCTGCACTATTTACAAGTGGATTGTATAACCAGTGCACCCACAGCAGTGATTGCACAGCGAAATACTTGTATACATTGAAGATATATGTAATTATACAACAGGGCATTGGTAAAGAAGGAGAAATGTGTTTTAAAATTCAGCAAGCGAAGGGTTAAATCAAACAACCAACAAGTATGATTTAATTATAGTTCTAATTAAAGGATAAGATGAAAATTAAAAAGAAAGATGATCATAAAAAGATAGTTTATGACCACAATTTCCAGTATTTAAAAGGCTTAATAGCTTTAAAAAAATGATTGAAAACGCTTAAATTGTATTTCAGTTATAATTAAGCATATTTTATAAGTCGCTGCAGGCACATATTTCGTTTCTTCGAAACAGTGATATTCATGAAAATGCTGCATGCTTGGAACAAAAGTCTGGAAACTATGAGCGAGCCATGTTACTGTACAGACCATACAAAACGACAAACCGCCGAACATGCAAGCCATTGTAACGTTTGTGTATTTAGTTTTCTTTTACCAGAAGCCATCATACAAACTGATATTTGTCAATGCGAAGGTTTTGCAGAACCTATATATGTACATTTAGATTTGTACATATTTGTGAAATCTCGCTAAACCGAGCTGTTAGTAGCTGGTATAGAATGCTTCATGCAGGGTGAAAGTAATGCAGAACGCTTACAGAGGAGCTGTTAGCATGACATTAAGCTGTCATCTGCCTTAAAGACAGAATATGATATAATAAGAAAAATAGTAATAATAATAATGATAATAATGATGATGATAAGGAGGTAAACAGAGGTCAAGATAAGATGCTTAAGTTTAAACAGTTTCAAGAACAAATCCTCTATTCCTCAACAACACCCTATACGATGACTACTCTTTAACATCTTCTCTTCGAGACGATTCTAAAGAGTGGTCATGGTATAGGGATTAGTGGAGAAATGACGATAGTATTTGGGTACGCACATTTATCTGTAGCTCTGTACTAAAGAGTGAGCTCTTTACCCGTAAAGGGCGAATCCATCCGTGATACCCCTTGTAAACATAATGAAACAAGTTAAAATGTTGAGTAACTCGGTGTGTGGTTTGGATCCAGATTGTTCAGTACTATATTTGAACAGAAATTGAAGAAAAGTCTACTATGAAATCTGAAATCTGGTAATTACGATAATCGAAACAGACGAAATTTGTGTGACAACTAAAGGGTTAATATATGATATTAGAGTTTCGTATGATGCTTGGTTAGTTGGAAAATACAAGTAATGACATTATTGTAGTGAATATTCAATTTAATAATTTCAATTAACATTTTTCCCTGTTTAATATTCATTCAAAACATAATATTCACATATTCATATGATTTGTTTTATAACAGAATGTGCAATCAGAAGTGTTTGTATTCGTAGAAATTATAGTTGGACATATTGTAATTTCATAAGCAAACAGAGCAGACCCTGATCGGAGCCGCCTGTTCTGTTTGCAAAGACGGGTTCAACCCTTTGTTGATTTACAGTAGAACCTGTCTTAAGCGTCCATAAAAAGGTGTCGAATTATGGGTCAGTGAGACAGAAAGTAGCTTAATGCAGGTCAAAAGTGATACAGAAAACTTCTATAAATTTTGCCCTGCATTAAAGCTACCATCTGCTTTTTTGAATACATGTATTATGTTCAGTAAATGACTGGTCGATTAATATAGTTATGTTCTGTTCTGATGAACTCGGTCTCATCTCGATCCACACTGCGAGACATTCTGATAAAGGTTTTGAAAAGAAATGATAAAAGAGCGATTAAAATTGAAGAACCTTTTTTCAACATGCGTACCGTGTCTCAGCATGCTAACTTTGAACGCTCTCACAGGCTTCCTTTAACTCATTACCCCCTAGTGACGCATTTTTGCGCCTCTATAAAATTCACATTGTGAAACCATTGTGATAAATAGAGCATTTGCTCCATAGGAGCAAATGCTCTATTTATCACAATGGTTTCAATACTACACAATTCTAAAAATCTCCTTTTCTATAGTTAATGCTCCTTTTCGATAGATTAATTATAAAAGGTTGGGTCTAAAATTAGCCTAGGAGAGAATGAGTTAACACGCGTGGTTAATGACGTATGGAGTGTTGGCAATATTGTATAGAGAAAAATATATGTTCAGTAAAACAATGATTGTTCAATAATGTTAAACCTTTGTTCAATAAAATAATATGAACTTATTGATTAAACATTTTTAAAACATATGTTTATACAATATTGCAACACTCCACACGCCATAATGCTTATACTGACCTTCAGAAAATAGGCGTGTACAATGGCATATCCATACAGTAGAACCTGTTTTAAGCGACCATCGAAAGGAGATTTATAATTATTGGTCTCTAAGGCAGGTGGTAGCTTAGTGTAGGAGAAAAGAAATGCAGCATTACTTTTGCCCGGCATTGAGCAAAATCAACTGCTGTATATGTTCAATAAATGAATGGCCGCTTTGGGCATGATCATCTGTTTTAATATATCTTTATTACATTATAATCAAACAGAGCAGACCTTGATCTGTGTCTACTCTGCTTGCAAATACGTAGATAGGCGTATTTATGGAGTTAATGATAAAGCAGGTATCATTTTGCAGGCAGGATTAAATTAAATTTCAGTCTTCGAATTTCACTTAACCTTAGCATACCAAGAAACTATTTCGTCAGTAAAACATACATTCTCATTCAGATTACGCAGCAGACTGTCTTCCAAACTTTAGAACACGCGGTCAAGAGATGTAAACATTTTGTATACTGATGAGACCCTTATTTACTTGAAGTCTCTTGTGGAATTCTGTATGCAAACAGAATCACTGATTCGCCCAGAGCAAGCTGAAGATTACGAAAACTTCCTGGAACAAATTAATCTAAATGACAGAAACAATAACCGTTGTATCATTACTCTAGGGTACCAGTAGAAAATGTTTAGTCATTGAAATGCCTTTTATCCTTCTGACTAACACTTATCCGCTGTACAAAAACAAATTGTCTGCTTAAATTCTTATCTAGTGCAATGTCGACTACTTTCGGTTCAGTCAAGCTTTTGAGAAATTATGGACCGATAATCATTCAGTTTGGATCCCGGAGAGACGCTGATTTGTCCCGTGTCTCAACTGGATCAATGCTGTTTGCATAAGCGACGTGATTAGCGGCATAAGGGTTAAAACGAAGTAATACTTTATCTTTAAACGAATGTTTGTTAAACTGTAACCTTACACGCACAATTGCGTTCATTTAATAGTTAGAACATTATCTGAATGGAATATAAAACTAATTTATTTGAAAATAACATTAATATCTAAAATTTCGCTGGAAGCAAATTGATGCCGTCACTTCAGACACGGGGTACTATAACGTAAATGGGACACGATGTGTGTTTAAAGGTGTACAGTTAACCATTACAATGCTGAAAAAACAGACCGAGCTAACGGTAAAAGTTTAGTTTTTGTATGTCAAACAGTGTAGGCCCGGATGAGAGGGTCTGCTCTGTTTGCTTATGAAATATACAATTCTACAATTTCTGGCATGGTGAAACATGTGTTCATGTGATGTGATGTCTAAATCATATTCATGATGTCAGTGTTATTTACATGTATATTCATGGAGTAAACGTTTAAAGGCCCAGAGATTTTAATTATAGACATTTTAGGGTCGCTTCAGACAGGCACCACTTAGAAACAGAACATATCGGCCGTGTTCATTTGGAATTTTATGCAGCTTCTAGGAATTTATCCAGCATTTATTCATTTATACAGCATTTACGCGTTTAGTCAATATCACGAGACTCCTGCAAAAAGTTCTGACACTGGGTTCATATTTCTTATGTTCTACGTTTATCAAAATTATTGTTATTACAAACCTTCAAACTATTCCCCCTTTACTGAAATACATTTTTGTAGCCTTTTACCCAGTTGCAAAAAAACAGATAAATAACCTTCTCTTGATATTGTTTTGGAGGCACTGCTAAATGACGTTGACAAGAGAATGTCTGGACTTATATTTCTTCCAGAAAGCATTTTCGTAAGCCTTTGAAATAAAAACGTCCCAGGGACCCTGTTGAACGAGGCGGATGGTTTACAGTTTCCACTTTTTAGCCTTTACAACCCCGCACTTATGACAACTGGCATTGTTGTGCATAAGATGGACTCCTGGTCATACTTTGCTTGGACGTTTCTCATTATTGTAAGTTTCTCATTGCAGTTTACATTGTAGTCAGTGCAACTGGCTATATCGTTCACCGACGATCTTCCAAGTTGTTGCAGAATCGCCCAGTGACTGTCACACCAGATGGACAAGGCATTTGACTAGAATCGAAGAACATGCAACACCGTTTTCGAACTTCTTGTTCTCTTTGTAATACAGGGCCGTTTTTACTTTTTCGCCTCCATTACTTATTATCTGCATTTCTCCGTGGCCCAGACATGTGTATCCATGTTTCGTTAGGTGTTAGTAAGTTACGAATAACCTGGCTATCACGAACTTTGTATATTGTCAAAAGTTCCCGGGCACATTTATGTCTCTCCTACTACTCAGTGACTAAATGAGACACACACCTATTGCAAACCTAGGTCAATGGGCTTTTTAGAATAGTTTACACACTGTCTTCTAATATGCCTATGCAACTAGCTATATCATTCACCGACAATCGTCCATCCTGTCTCGCCACAGTCTAGGCCTACCACAACGGATACCATCTTCGACAGATACTTTCCCAGTTTTGATATGCTTAGCAATATTAAATGCCGTATTAGTCTTGATACAGATTCAAAGTAATGATTTGAAGAATTATGTGATATACATGTATATGGACATTTGTAGGTCATTTCAATGCGCCGAATGGCTAGGTGAGTTAAAGCTTAAAGTTTGTACAAGTAAATTGGTCAATGTATATGACCTCACGTAATTCAATTTGAAGTACATGTACATTGTAACTGACAATTTGCATGAAATAAAAAGATATGGTTAGGTATTGAATACATCATTCAAGTTCAATAAATGAATATTTTTAAAGTACCTGAGATAAAACTAAACCCCATTAGTGATATAACTTTTAAGGGCCCTCATAGAACAATAATTATTATCCATTGAGGCAAGTATGCAGCATTTAGGAATTTAGCCAATATTCGAGCATTTAGCCAACATTTTGGCATTTATCAAGCTTGTCGGCATTTATGTATTATCAAAGCATTTACTATCATTTAGGTATTTCTGCAGCGTCTATGTATTTATTAAGCAGTTAGGTAATTACGTAGCGTCTAGGCATTTATGTAACGTCTAGGCATTTAGCCAGCATTTGAGCATTTAGGAAACCTTAGGGCATTTATCCAATATATATGCAATGCATTATCCTGCATTTATGCAGCTTCTCGGCGCTTATGCAGCATCTATGCATTTATGCAGCATTTACGCTTTGCAATCAGTGTAGATCTAGTTCATCGGTGTACGGTCAGATTTATATTAACAACTTCAGCTCCATGAGGAGGGTCAGTGAGAGCATATGGGAACAGATTGTCATCTCATCAGGATACAAATGATTTGGCAAGCTGTTTATTGTTTTATAAAGAAACGCCCAAGCATATACTTGTAACAGACGACGAAAGTATGTCCAATAGACCACGATGCTGGCATGGAAAGTGTTTACACGATAGTAAGCAACGGTTTTGATGTGTGGCAAACAGGCCATTTTAGTCGCGTTTAAAACGTGATGGCTTATCTGGTTTAACATTGTTTGAAAGTCTTAGGTTTGTATTTCGTATACGAGGGCTCAGATATCGACAATGGCTTGATTACAAGCGTAATCTGTATACAGTATAACCATTTTAAGTGGTCATTCATTTATTGAACATAGGAGTCTTAATGCATGGTTGCTTAATACAGGGCAATAGTAATGCAGAAAGCTCCTGTACATTTTTTTGATGATCTCTTAAGACAGTTACTACTGTATTTACACGACTTGTGACGAATTCTTTTTTTTATGTTGCAATTAAAGTCTGAGGATACAAACATGTTGTTAACCTTTTTTTTTTTTTTTAGATCGAACTGTAATATTGTCATGTAAATACATGTATAAGAGTTAGCAGCAGGCTAGAGGCACGCGCCTGTAATAAGGAAATGGCCATTTAAAGTGTATCGACTGATATAGTGTATAAACAAAAGGCGGATTATACAATTTGGTTCAAGTTTCCTGATTCACTAACTGTATAAATAGAGAGCTAAATTCTAGCTTAATGAGGTTGGCTTCAGTCTGTAGGAGACTGGCTTGAGTCTGGCTTTGGACTGGCTTGAGTCTGGGTTTAGAAGTCGGGGAAAATGCTGCTAGCTCTAATATAGCTAGGACCCTGAAAAAAAGCTTAATCGGAGAATCGAGTTGTTTTTGTACCTGGCTATATATCACACACATCCCTTTCCTCTATGAGTCCTCGGTTCCGTGTCTGCATTGTTTGCAAATGTCAGTGCACTCGTTTGCCATATCCAGAGTGAAGTCTGTCTTCAACTTGGTTCCGGTAGTTCTGCCAATGTTCAAGTTATGAAATCTCCTCTGGGATAAAACATAACTAGGTTTATTTTTTATCAGAACTAATGAAAGTGTTAACATGTGTTCTGTTACAGGATACCATCTGTTTGATCTGTTATTAATCTGAACTGACATGCTATACTGTTCTAATTTTTGTTTGCTTGTGGAACGGTGCGTATGAGTTCAACGTGATTTGCGTTATCTTTGAATCAATATGATATCAGGGTCCATGCTTATAAAGCTTTTAGTTGAGTCTGAGATCGTTCTCAAGTTTTTGATTGGTCAGATTTGAGCCAAAGGCTCAAATCTGACCAATCTAAAGCTTGAGAACTCAAATCTGACCAATCAAAAGCTTGAGAACGAAACTCAGACTCAACTAAAAGCTTTATAAGAATGGACCCAGATATCAAGTTTAATTTGATAAAATCAGAAGTGTGCGTTTAGCCCATAAATTGCTAGTCATATAGTTAAGCTAGTCATAATGGATGGACTATAATATACCCAGCATTAAAAGTTGAGTGTTATTCACAATCTTCCCGAACCCTTTCCCCACAGAGTCATCTTTTGACGGTTTTGCCAACAGAGAAGATCCAGATAATACGGCTCCTGTGGGGCCGTCTGATCAGGATCTGCTCTGATTGCCTAATGAATCATATATATTTTTATCATAATATAACCAACTCATTAATATTCATGATTTTATTATTTCTTACATGAATATTCATCAGGTAAAGGTTACAATTTATTACGCTTCAATTCTGTATGTAAAAATTTGATTCTTGTGTTAACCCTTTCACCGCCGATGTCGCATAAAGCCATAAATGCACAACGACAAATAGTGCAGTCCCGGATCAGACGCCGCCTTTGATCTGGGACTTCACTTTTTGTCCCAATCTTTATTTCTATGTCTGTGTTTTATTACTTTGAAATATGCATTTATTTATCTCATTTCCTTATTGAACCGAATGATTTAACAAAATTTGATTGCAGACGACAATTAAAAAAATGGCGCCGAAAGGGTTAAATACACAACCAAGGTTAAAGAGTTTAGATCTGATTAGACGCCGATTACTCAGTACCATATTCGCCCAAATTGCATGTGGAGTGCAGTTACAATGGCTCTGCACCAGGTCCTATGTTATCGCCAGATATCGCTTTGACGCATGTCACTTGTTTTCACCCCTTCTTCCGCTGATCGCGACCCAACTCATATTTACAAATTGCTTAGAGCCAGATGAGACGCATAGTAACTCGACGTCTCATCAGGGTCCAAGCCGTTTGACACACAGGAGTAGTTAAGTGTAGCAGACTGAGCAGATAGTATTTTTAAACAGCGGTGTTTAATAGTAAACATTATTAGAGTCATGACATACGACGTCAAATTTCACAGACATACTGCATTAACAAAGGTGCCAGACGGAAACGGATGAAAACCTATTTCACATGGGAGGTGAACATGGAAGCGACAAATTAATTTATCATATTCTGAACGATATAATGAATTATGAAATACGACTTCATAATAGAAGACCCACATGCAGGGCATATCAATATACCATGTTTTGTCGTTCTATTCTGGATGGATAGATGTATTTACCGAGGTAAGAATGGTTCTTTTCGGAGGAGGAAGACATTCATGAATTCCTACTGGACATTCAGTCTGGCGGTTCTTCAATAAGCAACATCTAATCCTTTTTAACCCTAAGCCCATTGTTAAAATGTTCAAGTGTAGATCTGATGCGATTTTGAATTCCTCCGATCTATATAGCTTTTAACCCTTATCTTGCTGAATTTTAAAACACATTTCTCCTTCTTTATCCATGCCCTGTTTTATAATTACATATATCTTCACTGTGTACAAGTATTTCGCTGTGCACTCATTGCTGTGGAGTGCACTGGTTGCACAACCAGCTTGTAAATAGTGCAGGTTAAGACACTGTTGGTCGAGTGTCAAACTGTGTGGTTCCTGACGACTCGGCGTCTCATCTTGATCCAAATTGTTTGCAAATGTGAGTCAAGTCATGGTTAGTGGGGGTATTGTTAACGTAGCAGAATAAGAATAGCATGATAAGGGTAAATGTAGCAGAAAAAGGGTTAATATAGCGGGATAATGGTTAAGGTAGCAGGGTAAGATTAAGGTAGCGATATAAGGGTTAATGCAGCAGGATAAGAGTTACGGTAGCAGGATAATGGCTATGGTAGCGGGATAAGGTTAAGGTAGCAGAATAAGGCTAAGGTAGCAATATAAGGTAGCAATATAAGGTTTAAGGTTGCAGTATAAGGTAGCAATACAAGGTAGTACATTGTAGCAATATAAGGTTTAAGGTAGCAGGATAAGAGTTAAGATATGTTGCAAATGCAAACCGTATGTCCCGTACATTTACACTGACGTAACTGACGAAAAAGTTTAGATTCTGATGAAGAGACGCCGAGGTACTTACTTATTCCGAATAGGTCGTGCCTAGCATGTTATCACTTTCAACGTTTCATGTGGAATAGTCCATCACTGTTTACTGGTACAGTCTATACAGTATGAAAGGCTCACATTTGCGAATGTATGTTAAATGACAAACAGTGCAGACCCCGTTCAGAGGGATCCTGTATTAGCACTCTGAACTAGGTCTATACGAGTACTGTTTGCAAATGACAGTGTCCTCGTTTGATCTAGTTTATAACCCTTTCGGCGCCAAATTTCTAATTGTCGTTTGCAATCCAAGTTTTGTTAAATCATTCGGTACAATTATGAAATGAGATAAATAAATGCAAATTTCCAAGAAATAAAGCACAGATATAGAAATAGAGAATGAGACAAAAAGTGAAGTCCCTGATCAGACGCCGCCTTGAAAAGGCGGCGTCTGATCTGGGACTGCACTATTTGTCGTTGTGCATTTATGCGACATTGGCGGTGAAAGGGTTAAGAAACTATTGACCGAATGTCAAACTGCCTGGTTCCTGGTGACACGCCGGGTTCTATGATTAAGGTAGCCTAAGGTTTCTGGCATTTAAAGGGTTATGGGGTAACTAATACGATTGATCGACATTTTCGCCATATTGAAGACAAAAACTGTTAAATTATATTCGCTGCTTTCTTTTGATTTTCAAAATTGCTTAACAATAATTTAAAATACACATTTCCAGTTTATATATAGTTATTAGATTTTAAACTTACGTTGGTTATATGTCAATCAATCAGTAGCATTTTATCTATTTATTTTCTTCTCATGGTTCAAAATTGGTTTGATTATAACAGATATTATCAGTTATATCACTGTAGATACAGCTGGGTTGCTTGGTTAGGGTTGATGTTTGTTATATCACTGTAGATACAGCTGGGATAGCTGAGTTAAGGTTAATACTACATGTATGTTATATCACTGTAGATACAGCTGGGTTAGCTTGGTTAGGGTTAATGTTTGTTTTATCACTGTAGATACAGCTGGGTTAGCTGAGTTAGGGTTAATGTTTGTTACATCACTGTCGATACAGCTGGGTTAGCTTGGTTAGGGTTAATATTATGTTACATCACTGTCGATACAGCTGGGATAGCTGAGTTAAGGTTAATATTATGTTATATCACTGTAGATACAGCTGGGATAGCTGAGTTAAGGTTAATATTATGTTATATCACTGTAGATACAGCTGGGATAGCTGGGCTAGGGTTAATGTTTGTTATATCACTGTAGATACAGCTGGGATAGCTGGGCTAGGGTTAATGTTTGTTATATCACTGTCGATACAGCTGGGATAGCTGGGCTAGGGTTAATGTTTGTTATATCACTGTAGATACAGCTGGGATAGCTGGGCTAGGGTTAATATTTGTTATATCACTGTAGATGCAGCTGGGCTAGCTGGGCTAGGGTTAATATTTGTTATGTCACTGTAGATGCAGCTGGGTTAGCTGGGCTAGGGTTAATATTTGTCATGTCACTATAGATGCGTTGATACATAACACTTAACACTGTACAGTAAAACCCCGTTAGTGAAACCCCGGTATCACTATTATCGGTTTTAAGACAAATGCAGCTCATTGCATGGTGAAAGTCGTGCACAGAAAGCTCCTCGGGGAACTTTCTGTATGACTTCCATCCCGCATTAAGCAGCAACCTGCCTAGAAAACAACTGGGTCCATGCTTATAAAAATTTAAGTTGAGTCTGAGTTCGTTCTCAAGTTTTTGATTGGTCAGATTTGAGCCAAAGGCTCAAATCTGACCAATCAAAAGCTTGAGAACTCAAATCTGACCAATCAAAAGCTTGAGAACGAACTCAGACTCAACTAAAAGCTTTATCAGCATGGACCCAGTTCTTCATTTCTTCATTTTCGAAGTATCGAGTGTTTACAGTATATGCACAGTTTCACAAAACAAACGCAGTTACATGTATATCATTTTCATATTCTGAGTCAGCTTGGATACATATATTTCAGAACACACTGACTTTACATAAATTTTATAAACCCAAGCTGAGAGACTTCAGAGTTTTCTTATTTGACTTTCAGAGCGGCTAAATCAGTTTCAACATTCTCTTGTGTGTAGTAAACTATCAAATATTTGACATTTTGTGTCTACAGATGAAACATTTACAAGCAGTTCATGTCTGTTAGAGTTGCGAAGTCTGAATTACGTGAAACGTAGGCTGTCCTTTAATATGTCGACTTAAACTATTTAATGGTTCAGTTTTGACTTACTTCCGGTTCGTTCAATCATTTATGAGACACTGTTAACCTACAGTAACACATGGCTTATTCGAACACTCAATTACGTGTAATTATCGATCTTTAAGAACTTATGAATGATCGAGGTGTTATTGTACATATACAGTAAAACCTCTCTAAATCGGAATTCTAGTAGAGACGCCTTTAGATACTTTTAGGCAGGTGGCTGCTTAATGCTGGGCGAAAGTCGTGCAAAAAGGTCCTAGAGGAGCTTTCTGTATGACTTTCACTCTGCTTTATGCTGTCACCTGTCTCCAAGACCGATATTTATACTGCATTTAACGCCTGTTTAGAGAGTTTCCACTGTAGTTTAAAAACAGACTGGCGCCTTATGTGACATCGAATGACTTTGCGTTTTATGTTTGTTCAAGTCGTTTGTAAACGCCATTCAGTTTGCGGTCGGCATTTCAAGGACTGAGACACGTTTCTCTTTATACAGTGAGACATGTAATCTAATACAATTTGCCCAAATGCATAGTGACATTTCAAGGTCTGGAATTTATGATACAGTAAAACCTCTCTATAACGGCCACTAAATTACATAAAATATTTCGTGTTAAAGGCAGGTGGCTGCTTATAGCAAGGTGAAAGTAAAACAGAACGCTCCTATAGGAGCGTTCTGTTTTACTTTCACCTTGCTTTAAGCAGCCACCTGCGCTAAATACCAACTAATTTACACAATTTAGTGGCCGTTATAGAGAGGTTTTACTGTTCGTACACATATTAACCCTTATCCCGCTATCCGCGACTCCACTCACATTTGTAAACAGTTTGGATCCTGATCAGACGCCGAGTAACTAGACGTCTCACCAGGGTCCAAGCTGTTTGACACTCGGTTAACAGTTTCTCAAAATTTTAATCGAATTGGAAGTAGTGGACGTTGCACCAGATCAACATCACGCAGACATGATTGTTAAGCAGGGATAAACATGAACATTTATTGTACTGTAAAAATGTTAACTGCTCAAAAACTCGCCTTTTCCAACTTCAGCATTATTTGGATTTATTTGATTTTATTTCTAAATTAACCCTTACAATGCGGGAAACGAGTTATAAATTTCCTTTGCAAACAGTGTAGAACCAGATAAGGGTCTGCGCTGCTTGTCATGATTAACTTTTCTTTCCAGCTTTTTTGCCGAATAAGGCCGCAATTAAAATGATGATAAGTTTAACTGAACCACTCTCCGGGGACAAGAGGGATCTAAATGCATACATAAACAGTGTGGATCAATGCTAGCCGTCATGTCTGTGACCCGGCTTCTGGTCAGTGGCTGCATTGTATTGCAATCATTAGGACATGTACTATGTCTTTGCATACAGTGTAAACCCGGATCAGATTCATTAACATAGTCATGACATCTAATCTAAATCTATACTGACTGCAATACACATTTTAACGCCTATCCAAACTGAACAGATCCATACCAAACTGAACAGATCCATATCAAACTGAACAGATCCATACCAAACTGAACAGATCCATACCAAACTGAACAGATCCATACTAAACTGAACAGATCCATATCAAACTGAACAAATCCATACCAAACTGAACAGGTCCATAAACTGAACAGATCCATGCCAAACTGAACAGATCCAAAAACTGAACAGATCCATACCAAACTGAACAGATCCATACCAAACTGAACAGATCCACAAACTGAACAGATCCATACCAAACTGAACAGATCCATACCAAACTGAACAGATCCATACCAAACTGAACAGATCCATACTAAACTGAACAGATCCATATCAAACTGGACAGATCCATACCAAACTGAACAGATCTATACCAAACTGAACAGATTCATACTAAACTGAAAAGATCTATACCAAACTGAACAACTCCATACTAAACTGAACAGATCCATATCAAACTGAACAGATCCATACCAAACTGAATAGATCCATATCAAACTGAACAGATCCATACCAAACTGAACAACTCCATACCAAACTGATGAGATCCATACCAAACTGAATAGATCCATACTAAACTGAACAGATCCATATCAAACTGAACAGATCCATACTAAACTGAACAGATCCATACCAAACTAAACAGATCCAAATCAAACTGAACAGATCCATACTAAACTGAACAGATTCATACCAAACTGAACAGATCCATATCAAACTGAACAAATCCATACCAAACTGAACAGATCCATATCAAACTGAACAGATCCATACCAAACTGAACAGACCCATACTAAACTGAACAGATCCATATCAAACTGAACAGATCCATACCGAACTGAACAGATCCATACTAAACTGAACAGATCCATACTGAACTGAACAGATCCATACTAAACTGAACAGATCCATATCAAACTGAACAGATCCATACCAAACTGAACAGATCCCCAAACTGAACAGATCCATATCAAACTGAACAGATCCATACCAAACTGAACAGATCCATACCAAACTGAACAGATCCATACTAAACTGAACAGATCCATATCAAACTGAACAAATCCATACCAAACTGAACAGGTCCATAAACTGAACAGATCCATGCCAAACTGAACAGATCCAAAAACTGAACAGATCCATACCAAACTGAACAGATCCATACCAAACTGAACAGATCCACAAACTGAACAGATCCATACCAAACTGAACAGATCCATACCAAACTGAACAGATCCATACCAAACTGAACAGATCCATACTAAACTGAACAGATCCATATCAAACTGGACAGATCCATACCAAACTGAACAGATCTATACCAAACTGAACAGATCCATACTAAACTGAATAGATCCATATCAAACTGAACAGATAAATACTAAACTGAACAGATCCATATCAAACTGAACAGATCCATGCCGAACTGAACAGATCCATACTAAACTGAACAGATCCATACTGAACTGAACAGATCCATACTAAACTGAACAGATCCATATCAAACTGAACATATCCATACCAAACTGAACAGATCCCCAAACTGAACAGATCCATATCAAACTGAACAGATCCATACCAAACTGAACATATCCATACTAAACTGAACAGATCCATATCAAAGTGAACAGATCCATACTAAACTGAACAGATCCATACTAAAATGAACAGATCCATATCAAACTCAACAGATCCATATCAAACTGAACAGATCCATATCAAACTGAACAGATCCATACTAAACTGAACAGATCCATACCAAACTGAACAGATCCATATCAAACTGAACAGATCCATACCAAACTGAATAGATCCATACGAAACTGAACAGATCCATACTAAACTGAATAGATCCATATCAAACTGAACAGATAAATACTAAACTGAACAGATCCATATCAAACTGAACAGATCCATGCCAAACTGAACAGATCCAAACTAAACTGAACAGATCCATACTAAACTGAACAGATCCATACCAAAATGAACAACTCCATATTAAACTGAACAGATCCATACCAAACTGAACAGATCCATACCAAACTGCTCTTGTGTGAGCCATCTGGCCAGTGCTGTTTGCTAAAGGAATTACAGTTAAACTTCTCTATAACGGCCATAAATTTTGTTAATTAGGTATTTAGGGCAGGTGACTGCTTAAAGCATGGTGAAAGTAATACAGAACGCTCCAGTTGGAGCGTTCTGTTTTACTTTCATCTTGCTTTACATGTAAACAGCCACCTGCTTTTAACACAAACTACTTGATGTAATTTAGTGGCCGTTATAGAGAGGTTTTACTGTATATCGACCTGGTTGTACAGTTTATGGCATGGCCAATAAAGAGAGGTTTTACTGTATGTATATCGATCTGGTTGTACAGTTTATGGCATGGCCAATATTTAGTGGCCGTTATAGAGAGGTTTTACTGTATATCGATCTGGTTGTACAGTTTATGGCATGCATGACCAATATTTAATGTGTTCTTGTACCATTATAACACTCATCTAATTAGTATTCACGATAATCTAATTAATCTTACATAAATATTCATGATGCTCAGGGTTGATTTGTTGATCCGGTCTGTGCTTTAACGCAACTTCAAGAGGATTTGCAATATTCAAATGTTCAAGCATTCAACACATTAAATCTGAACCCTTACCTCAATATAAAAATAATATCGGCTCAAATTTGGATCTGGTGCAATTTTGACTTCATCTGATTTGATCAAGACTTTGAGAAGGTTTTGGTCGAGTGTGACTCAGCTTGGATCCTGTTGAGATATGAGATACCCGTCTCTTCTGGGTCTAATGTTGCTGCAAATACTAGTCGGGTCGCGGATAGAGTTAAGACGAGTTACGCATGGTATCAAAAACAAACAAACAATATACAGTGGTGTAACGATACAGATTACCTCCCCTACATGTACAGAGATAATACGAAACACATTCGTTTATATTATCAAATTGCTATTTCAAAGTTCAAACAGGCCAAGCTTACCGTGAGATTTCAGTGATTGTTTTAAAAGAAAAGTGTAACATGACAAAAAGTTCAGATCCTGATGAGAGGACTCATGTAGGATACCTCTCATCTGGGTCTACACTGTGTGCAAAGAATTTTTGAGACTTGTTTCCCGCACTGAAAGTGTTGATCTATTTACTTCCATATTATACATGATATTCAACTCATCCAAATCGAATTTCAGAATTATTTAATGTTTCATGTTGAGGATGTTTGCAAAAAAATAATAATATATATGTCACGGTAGAAATTGCGATTCAGGACAATCGCTTATTCTCCTAGGACAGATTGCGACCGCACTCTCTCCTAGGACAGACTCTGATCCTAATACATTGCAAGGACAATCGACAATTCTACTAGTACAAGCTCCAATCACAGTTTGTCCAAGGACAAACTGTAATTCTATCATGAAAATTTACAATTCTACTGGACGAATTTGAATTAATAGTTTTAGATATGACACTTTAATTCTTCCAGGAAAATGTACAATTCTACTAGAATAATTTATTATTATTGTTATATATGGCACTTTAACTGTACAAAGAAAATCTACAATTCTACTGGAAGAATACACTATTTAAAGATCACAAGTCTGTAGTCAAAACATGACAAACAATACATAATTATGAATGATTTAAAAAAGAGGATCGGAGTTTGACCTAGGAGAGATTGCGATCGCAATATACATATACCTACATGTACCTGTAAATAGTGAAGACCCAGATGAGACAGCTCCTGCAGGAGCTGTCTCATCAGGGTCTGCACTATTTACAAGTTGATTGTGCAACTAATGCACTCTACAGCAGTCATTGCACAGCGAAATACTTGTACACTGTGAAGATATGTGTAATTATACAACAGGACATGGGAAAAGAAGGAGAAATGCATTTTAAAATTCAGCAAGAGAATGTTTAACAAACACTGCAGATCGTGGTAAGAGGGCTTCATCTGGAGCCCTTTGATACTGGTATGCATTGTTTGCATATGTCCCAATTATAGGACCTTGGTTGTAAATGGGTTAATACGGATGAGAAATTATGCAGAAAATTGCTTTACTTTCGTTCTGCGTTTAGCAGGTACCTGCGTTTAACGACATTCATGTTTATCCATTAGTTATATATTAGGTTATCCATTTTGTCTTCCAGTGCACTGGACAGGACGATGACTGGATTAGGATGTTGCAATATCGACCAATCCAGTGCTTATACTGAACAATTGAGGCTTCCTGTTGAACTAGTTTGATGAGTGTCTCTGGTGTGGTCGGATGCGAAGGCATGAGTTATATGACGACAGCGTTTTCATTCACACTGAGTATCATAGAAAATGTATATATGATATAAGTATATACGATGTGGTAAACTCAAATGTACTCACGGAAATCCTAGCCAGGTACTTGGATAGTAATCTTCACGTCGCGTTTGTCTGTCCAGCGATGTGTTCTTTCCCGGGTATCCTTTCCAGTACACAACATCCCCACCCGACATCCACGCACCCCACCACCCAAACGTTCCTGATGTAACGACCACGTGGTTACAACGTATTAACACCGCCATATGAAACCCAATCACCGTTGAAGATGGTGTTATAGTTATATTTTCCCCTCTTATGTTCCTACCACACCAGACCTGGTCGTCACTTACTATGAAAAAATGGACTTGATTGTATTTGTTTCTTACATAAGTCATAGCTCGTTGTATGTAGTCAAGAGGTGCCATGGAGTATCCATTTCTTTCAGCGGATGATAAAGTAAAGTCTCCTCTTCTCACGTGCACACCGATTGTCTTTACACGTACATTATTCGAGATAACACTTTTTATGAATGAATCAGCCTGTTTGGCGTACTTGTCTTTCAATCTGAATGCTCGTTTTACTATATGCTGCGCTCCCTCGAAGTACCGCCAAGATTGAAAATAACCTCGTAATGTCCAGTTGAAGGCATGACTTAAGTTCGATGCCTTATTGTTGTATATACAACAAGCCTTTTCGCCAAGGACAGCGACATTTTCCAATTTTATATGCGCAACATTAGGTAGGTCGAACAACGATGTGATTGCCATGGACGGGTGTATTATTGCTGTATAATCATGCAAGCTTGCAATACCTAATAGTGCAGCTACTTGAAACATTTGATTCCCTACTCTACCCATATTTTTGTTCCCTAAAGCCATCATGTGTTTGCATTTGAGTCCAGTCCTTAATTCACCGACTGAACATGACTTGGCATTCTTTTTACTACAGTTTGGTGCACTGATACAGTTGTCAATCTGGTGAAAAATAAATTCTCTTTTCAACGGCATATTAAATGTTTTATTTTTGTCTGATATTCTTTTATGTTTGTTAAAATCCACAAGAGTCGCCGTCTTGGTTTGAATCGATGGCGTTGAAGGGTACAACTGAGTAATGTAACAATACAATGCCACACACAGTAGAATCAACAGACAACAGCATCTCACTCCCAGTTGATACCATCTTTTGCCTAAAAAGACAGAGCAGCGGACTTTTGCAATCCATCTAGGTGTTGTTATTGAAGACCAAATGACAGCCATTTCATCCAATATTGTGTTACCTTTGACTGTCGATTTTCAAAAAAAGCCTGTGTAATAAGAAATAAACTAAAAATAACATTTTTGTATTTAAAAAATTAAGTTCAACGAAGATAAGACCGGTTTATCCTTCTAAGGATGAGCTTACTTTAATTTGCACACTTGTTGGATACAGATGAGACCACGAGTAACTCGGCGTCTCTTCAACATTTAAGCGTCACTCGAGCAGTTCACTATAGAGGATCGAAATGGTCCGATTTTGAGCTGAGTTCAAATCTAACCTTTCAGACACTTGTTTCAGTCGCTTTGGATAGATAGGTTAACCCCTCCGTCCGCTCGTCTGTCCGCCCGTGTATCATAATATATGAGCAATTAGAAACACTTATGTCTCGACCAATTCAGCTCAAATTTGATTTAGAAATTGCCATGTATAAAAGCTTGGATGAGTTAGATTTTCAGAAAACGCTGTCATAAAGAACCCCCTGTTTCCTCTGACAATGTTGCGACGTGGAGTATGTGAGATGCTTTAATGATTTTAGGACCGTTTTCGGCATAACTGTCAATGAAACATGGATGTATAAATCTCTTGTAATTATAGGCTAGCAACAAATGTAAGGCATATGCCGTTATGTTAAAGTATGCTGTTTACTTATGTAACCCATATATCCTCGATTCCTATATTTCCGTTCTTTCCTATTTTTCCGTCTACGTCATCCGTCAAAGTCAGTCCCGATTGTAAACAAAACGCTGTCATAAGTAGAGTCGAAAAAATGAGGAAAAAACAGGTAAGTTGAGAGTGAAACTTTAAAGAAAAATATTATTTTTAACAAAAATACAAAAATTCTGATCACGTGGCACCATTTTTTAAACTATATTTCCCACAAATGTCCATTTTTCAAAGCTTAAAAAAATTGACAGATGCCGCGGAAGCGTTCTGACAGGTCCTTATCACGTGACCAAGCAAATACACGTCACGATTATACTGTCCAGTAAAGGTTAGGTTTCATGTTATGAAAAGATTTCATGATCGAGAATGATGTTTTGAAATGATAATTTTTGGATATTTTGCGATGAAAAATATACCAATTCATTCATCCTCAATGTTTTAGAATATTAATTAATGACTACTAAAAACATATTAGATGATGAAAATATGCATGACACAATAATATTAATACAGTATTTGGATCTAGATCTATATTTACAGTAAAACAAATGTATTTTTCCCTTGCCAGACCCACCCAAAAAGGAAATTAAAAGGAAGAAATAAGTCAGGTTACACATCAGAGATAATGCTGAAGGCTTACCATGAAGTTAAGACTGGATTCAGACACATGCAGTGTGTGCAAATTGCACTCCCCTTTGGCACAAATAGAGTGTCCCTACCTAGTTATAGTGAAGTGGGTGAAGTGTGACAAACCTGGTTGTACACATTGGGCTCATGTCAAATATTGCACAAGGGCGTCTGTCATTAGACGACACAGTACATTTCTGTGTCCTCACTGTACGGAATAGAATGTCCAAGTACACCTATAAATTATTGTAAATATGTTGGCTTTTTTAATTAGTGTTATCTGTTTAGCTGCTTCTAATCTGTGTATTTCCATGTATTTTAGAAACTCAATTTATCAGTTGACATTTTTGCAAAATAACATTAGAATTTATAAGGCTGATGATTCCGCCTTATTTTGTTAATGGTGCTTGTAAACATGACTTTAATAAATACATTTTTCAATATAATTCTTAATGTTTATTAGGTATAGTGAGTGTCTGGGACTTAACCTTTCTTGTGCAGTATGAATTTGACCCAATTATGTACAAGCATCTTTGTTACACGGATTATGACGTCATAGGAACGGGAATATAGGAAACATGGCGGCTGCATTGGCAGCATAGGGGTGAGTTAAAAGAATCGACATTTCGTTCAAATGTTGAGTTATTTGTTTACTTTAAGTGTTAATTTCAGTTAGAATTTTTTTTTCTCAACATTCCTCCAAGAAAGCTCCTTTTTACATATAATTTAATTGTTTTTATGATAGATGTTTTGCTAAGGGGAACGGTAATACAGGAGAAGGGGATATATACATGAAATGTTCTTATTTTACTTGTTACAATTGTGTAACATGCAGTCATTCTCTTCCTCATAACTTTCCCTCTCAACTATTTTCTAATCTCATCGATCAGCAATACTATTCAGTGATGAACAAAACTAGATACTATAGTTATCTAAATTATTATTTAGATCATAGATGACTTTGAAAATTAGCTCATTAAAGGTCCATGAACTTGTAAACAAAGTAAAACGAGAAATTGTTTTGCCTGGATAAAAGAACAGTCTGTACCGATTGCCTTATTACAAGAAACACACAGCTCCGTAAATTTAGAATCAAGTTGGTCACATCATTGGGGTGCCATGTCATTTTTCAGTGGTTATATTAAAAAAGAAAAGGGGTTGCAATTTTGGTGTATGAAAGTTTTTCTTGTAAAATAAATAATTACGAATAAAATTATTAAAGGTCGTGTAAAAAGCTCTTGAAATCTATAGATGAACATACTATCAGCATTATAAATATTTACGGACCGAATACAGATGGTATAAGCTTATTCAACAAACTAGATGAATACTTGAAGAAAAACGATGATAAAACATTTATAATTGGGGTGATTTAAATACTGTTTTAAACGTAGATCGTGACAACAAAAATGGCAGCAAATCAACACATCCGAATATACATAAAACCTTATCAAACACTGAAGATTACTCTTTAAAAGATATCTGACGCATCCAACATCACGATAAAAACAATATACATGGCACACTAATACTAAACCAGTAATATTCTGCAGACTTGATTACTTTCTTGCATCAGACAATCTTGTAAACTTTATTGAAAAAAAAAACCACTCAGATAAAACCGAGATATAAAACAGACCATTCACTGATCAGTTTAGAAATATATCTTATAAAAATAGAAAGTGCCCGGGTGTATTCAAAATGAATGATTTTATTCTTTTAGAAAAATATTATTAACATAAGATTAAAACGTGTATAGAAGAAACATTGGAAAGTAATAAAGAAGCAAATCCAAATATCTTATGGGAAGTAATAAAAGGTGTCATTAGAAATGGGACTATACAATATACATGCATGAAACAGAAATTGGAGAATGAATGAGAAAAAAATCTCCTAAACGAAATAAACACCATAGAAAAATATATATCGGAAACAAACGTACACAAAGCATTAGGGAAATCCATGCAAACCTTAAACCGGAAACAATCTGAACTTGATGGAAATGTCGATAATAAAATAAATGGTATGTAAATTCGATCATAAGCCAAAAGAATAGGGTATAACGAAAATAATTCAAGGTACTTTGCAAATTTAGAAACCAAAAGAGCGGAATCAAAACTAATAGTACAACTCGATATCAACTGAGAAAAGGTAACAGAACAATCAGAAATTAGATCAGCACAAAATCATTATTATGCAACCCTGTACAACTCTGAAACAAGAAACCCATAATTCATCTATAAATTTCCTTAAAGATACCACGAGGAAACTAAGTAATGACGACAAAGTCCGCTTAGAAGGAAAATTAACAGAATATGAATGCGCAGATGCTCTAATTCAAATGCAAAATTCAAAAAGCCCAAGTTCAGATGGAATATCTGCTGAATTTTATAAGCTCTTCTGGAATGACTTAAGGAAATATTATATCAGCTCGATAAACAATTCCTTTGAATTTAAACAGTTAACAGCACTTCAAAACCAAGAGTTATTATTACCCTTTTACAAAAACCAGATAATGATATAAAACTCCTTGGAAATAGGCGGACGATATGCCTTAGAAATGTTGATTTCAAAATAGCAACGAAATAGATTGCCCTCAGAATCAAAACGATCCTTACAAAATTATAGATGACTCGCAAACTGGTTTCATAAAGGGGAGATGCATTGGAGAAAACATAAGATTATTAAGTGAAATTATAGACAGAGTAAACGAAAACGTCCTCCCGGGAATAAGTTTCGTCTCTGACTTCGAAAACGTCATGTTTTTTGTTTAAATACCTGAAACATTTAAATTTTGGACATGAACTGATAGATTGGGTAAATCTCTTTTATACAAGTCCAAAAATGCAGTACTAAATAACGGACATATGACCGAATATTTTAATGTACGAAGGGTGCTAGACAATGGCGTCCTTTATCACC
Source organism: Azorinus chamasolen (assembly GCA_963576725.1). NCBI lineage: Eukaryota > Metazoa > Mollusca > Bivalvia > Cardiida > Solecurtidae > Azorinus > Azorinus chamasolen. Next base: position 35,127,282 of record OY755242.1, on the reverse strand, counting down.
TTACTTATTTATCATATGCATATATTTTGTAATAACAACGTCAAAAGGCAAACATTTAATGGCGAGGAAGTAAAACGATCTTTGTTTGCGGTCGATGCTACCTTTATAGTCGATGGTTTTAAACAGTCTTCCGAAAACCTCATAAATATATTTGATCATTTTAGCCAAATATCCGGTTTATAACTGAATGCTTTTAAATACAATGCTTTGAAAATATGTTCAAGCAGACATACATATATTAAATATCTAGAAAAGAGAAAGTTTTCATTGACATCAGAAATATTTAAAGCGCTAGGAATCACATTCTACAATGACCAGTCACTATTTCTGCAAGAAAATTATTTATCAAAATTAAACGAATTAAAAGTAACCCTAAAAGATAGAAACATAGAAAACTAAATCTCTTAGGTAAAATCAATGTAATAAAAACGTTCGCGCTTCCAAAACTATTATATGCATTAAGTACTGTTAAAAGTACTCCATCATGTATAATAAATCAAATAACCAGTATGATGTACAATTTCCAGTGGGATTCGAAACCCGACAAAATAAATAGAAAATCTATTATTATCGAATACGAATGAGGATGGCTGAAAATGATAGATATCAATATGTTTATTACTTCTCTTATATGTAGCTGATGAACAAAATAAAGGACAGTGAAAAAATATTTATTAAGAAATGATGAAAAAGTTTGGCGGCAAACTTATCCTTGAATGCGATTTAAATTAAGCAGTAATGTCAAAAATGCTAAAAGGAAGTTTTTGGTTGAAATAGTACCCTCTTGGTAAAAATTATGGAAACACGAACAACGAATTAACTTAAGTTTGCATATCATATGGAACAATAAACATATTACAGCAGACAATCAAACTCTGTCTCGGAAAAAATGGTTCAGTAAGTGATATATACGTAACGATAAACTTCGAGTTAATATCTCTTGATATAACTGACAACACAAAAACCATAAAAACAAGAGATGTTTGTAAAACATGTATACCCCCAGACCCCCTGACCTTTGATCTAGTGACCTCAACTATAGAGGTCATCTAGTGGTCATGACTAATCACCACAGCAACTTTGAAGATCCTAAGCCAAACCACTGATCATTTATTGATCTGAAAACATTTCACAAATTAAAGTCACGATGACCTTGTCCTTTAACCTAATGACCTCAACAACTATAGGGGTCATCTAGTGGTCACGACCAACTACCACAGCAAGTTTGAAGATCCAGAACCAAACCTTTGAGTAGTTATTAATTGGAAACCATTTCATCAGTTAAGCTCACGATGACCTTAATCTTTGACCTAGTGACCCAAAAAACAAAAGTGGTCATCTAGTTGTCATGACCAACCACCACAGCAAGTTTGAAGATCCTAAGCCAAACCGTTGAGCAGTTATTGATTGGAAACCATTTCACCAGATAATGTTATGGTGACCTTGACCTTTGATCTAGTGACCTCAAAAACAATAGGGGTCATCTAGTGGTCATGATCAACCACCACAGCAAGGTTGAAGATCCTTAGCCAAACCCGTGAGCAGTTATTGATCGTTAACCATTTCACCAGTTAAGGTAATGGTGACCTTGACCTTTGACCTAGTGACCTAAAAATTAACAGGGCTCATCTTGTTGTCATGACCAACCACCTAAGCAAATTTGAACATCCTAAGTCAAACCCTTGAGCAGTTATTGATCAGAAACCATTTTACCAGTTAAGGTCATAGTGACCTTGACCTTTGACCTATTGACCTATAAAACAATAGGGGTCATCCAGTGGTCATGACCAACTACTGCAGCAAGTTTAAAGATTCTAAGTCAAACCCTTGAGCAGTTATTGATCGGCAACCATTTATCCAGTTAAGATCATGGTGACCTTGACCTTTGACATAGGGACCTCCAAAACAATAGGGGTCATTTAGTTGTCATGACCAACCACCCCAGCAAGTTAGAATATACTAAGCCAAACCCTTGAGTAGTTATTGATCATAAACATTTTTAACAGTTAAGGTCATGGTGACATAGACCTTTGACCTAGCGACCTTAAAAACAGTAGGGGTCATCCAGTGGTCATGACCAACTACTACAGCAAGTTTGAAGATTCTAAGCCAAACCCTTGAGCAGTTATTGATCGGAAACCATTTAACTAGTTAAGGTCATGGTGACATTGACCTTTGACCTAGTGACCTAAAAAAGAATAGGGGTCATGTAGTGGTCTTGACCAACCACAACAGCAAGTTTGAAGATCCCAAGCCAAACCCTTGAGCAGTTATTGATCGGAAACCTTTTCACAGTTTAGGTCATTGTGACCTTGGCCTTTGACCTAGTGACCTCAAAGACAATAGGGGTCATCTACTTGTCATGACCAACCACCAAAGCAAGTTTAAAGATTCTATGCCAAGTTGTTTATTAATTATCGTTCGGAAACCATCGATCTACCGACCGACCGACCCGACCGACATGTGCAAAGCAATATTCCCCCATTTTTTCAAAAGGGGGTGTAAGAAAGTAATACTTTTATAATTTAGATCCCAATTTTTTCCGGATTTAAACATTGCAAATATTACAAAAATTAAGCATTGAACATCAAATAGCGCATAAATACGATAGGCTAAATATCGATGATATGAAATGGAGACCTTTTCTACAACACCTTGACTCCGTAACATGAAACCTAACTCAAAACGATATAAATATAGTATTGCTGTATGTATCCTTCTCGCTTGTGTCTACCATTCTTATATCCACCCACCTTGCGCCTATTTTTTCTCACTTGCTCATAATGTCTTTCATCCCCTTTAAAACTGTGAAAAGTTTCATCTATTGATTAACAATTGTCTATTTTGGAAAAACCATGTAATATAAAATTAACCGTAGATGAAATAAAAAGTTATGAAAACATCATTCAGACACTTGATAATGAATTCATATTTAAAATCCTTAGAAAAAAATACTCTATTAAGCAAATGTGGAACTAGTTCAACAGTAATTGAAAATAGTTTAAATAGACGACACCGATATGTGTGATTCGTTACTCAGTTCAAAGTAACATAGACTGTCAAAACTAGCAATAGCTTTAACCCATTACCTAATAGGCTAGTTTTAGATCCAACCTCTTTGAATAAACCTACCGAAATGGATCATTTCCTAGAGAATGGAAACTTTTAGAATTGTCTAGCTTTTTAATCATTGTGATAAATAGAACATTTGCTCCTATGGAGCAAATGCTCTATTTATCACTATGGTTTTGCAGATGCGTCAAAAGACACCAACATGAAGAAATGGGTTAAACCTTTTGCTGCCTCGTATTTTCGTGTACAAGTTTCTAATCTGCTACAAAGTTCATGTTTCTAAGAGACATTGAATTACTCAGTGTTTCATTAAGATCTTTGTTTGCATAGGTTATCATGAATTGGCCACTAACAGCAGATGTAGTATGTTGGGTAAGTAAATTCTGAAAGTATGAGATCCTTCGAAAGCAAATGTAGCGACACGAAAAGAGAACATTGCAGACTCGGTTTTATTGGGTCTGTTTATGAGCGGTTATTAAAGGTTCAACACTACTCACGTCCCCTTGCATTGGCTTAAGCGGTATTTAGGTTTCAACTAATAACGAAACTAATGCTCCCGAATGACCAGTAAATACATGTATAACAGTACTGAGTAGGAAATACGGGGTGACTTTTTACGACTGCCACATTAGCATTTAACATACCGTTGTGAAGTACATACGAACTTGGTTAGATTCATACAAAAGTCTATTTCCTTTTCTACAATATAACGCCAGAGTTTATTTAAGTTAAAACAATTACAAACGCTCCTTTATTTCTCCACCAAAATCTTTGCTGTGACCACACTTTTGAATCGCCCCGAAGAAAGGCTTCAAAAGTGTGGTCACAACATAGGGTTTAGTGGAGAAATGGCGATTTTAGTAGTTTAATACACACCTAAATCGTGGCAACCTAAATGTCATACAAAAGAAACAAACGCAATCACAATTTGCAAGGTAGTATTAAATTAGTGATGATGTATGCAAGCTGTTCCTGATCAAGATTAGAAACCAAGGAACTCGACTCTATTAGGATCAACGCTATTTACCACAGTGACTGTGACTGAAAGTTTTCGAGATATGGAGAAGAAATAAATTCGGAAATGCAGCAGATGACATTATCAGCAGACGACAAACCTAACTCAATAGATCTCTAATACACATACAAACTTTTTTGAACACGGCATCATCTTACGAAATATTGAACATGCACGGCCAAACAATCGCTGACACATATTCAATAGAAACACATATGTCTCCCGTCTGCTCCTGTCTAAACAATGATTGGATGCATTTTAATGAAGTTTGTTGGAGACTGGATGAGGACTTTTTATTTAGAGAGCAGACAAAGTCAGTTTTCAACAATTCAAGGGACGTAACTCTGAAGTACCTGCTCCAAAATTGCTAGTTATTCAAATTGGCCTAGATATTATAATCATAAACATTTTCATACGGTTTGGTGGTGATTAGATGAGAACTTTATTAATTAGAGAATGGACAAAGCTAAAAAGGACAATTTTGTATTATTCAAGGGCCATAACTCTAAATTGCCTAATTCAATCTTACTGTTGTGATGATATTTTAGAGAAATTAAAACTAAACTTTAAACTTTAAACTTTATTGCCAAGCCAACACCCACTAACAGGAGACAGAGCGGGCACGATGTTCGTCAGCAAAGCAAACGCCCCTCATGCTATGAATGTGGCTCTAAGTCGCACTTCAAGAGAAACTGTCCAAAGTTGAGGAATACAAAGTATCAGGGTAAAGCTGAGCCGAAGAAAACTACAAACACAGTCAATGTGTCAAAAAGAAGTGGCTCAGGTTTGTTTGTCCCAGCTTAATTTCAAGGCAAGGTCCTGGACTGCCTTGTTGATACCGGGGCGACTATATCGCTCATCTCATCTGAAGTTTGGAACAAATGTAATGAAGCAAGGAGCAGCAATTTGACTGCTTACGACAAACCAATCATCTCAGCAGCTGGAACACCCCTAGTGGTGCAGGGCAAGGCGTTCATCGTTCTTGAAATAGATGATGAGAAATATGAGATGGAGGTGATAGTAGCTGATATAGAATGTGAAGCAATGCTAGGATTGGACTTCATGCAGAGAAATGAATGTTCCATAGATGTAGCTAACCTCACCATAACAGTTCGAGGCAAACCTAGCAAACTATCTAGTCAAGGAAGCACAGGCTGCTATCGGGTCACTGTAGCAGAAAAGGTAGAAATCCCTGCTATGTCGGAAATGATTGTTCCAGGCAAGGTGGGTGGGCTGCCTACTCACATGAGGGATTTATGCCTGATTGAACCATCAGACAGGACTTTGCTCAGTGACAAAGGCCTGGTGGATAGAACTCTTGTAAATGCAAGTGAAAATGTGCCACTTCGTGTTATGAATGTATCTGATGAGTCACATACCCTATATGCAGGGACTAATATGGCTACACTGAGTCCTGTCACAGAAGTGAGTGGTACAGTTTGTTCCACAAAGCCAACTGGACAGTTGCCTATCCATCTGACTGACTTGTACAATCGTACAGTAGATGGTATGACCCTGGAGCAAAGTAAACAGGTTGCTCTTGATAAAATATTCAGATACCTTTTCAAAGTCAGATGAAGATATTGGCAGAACAGGTGTTGTGAAACATAAGATCAACACAGGAAACGCCAGACCAATAAAGCAACCGCTCCGCAGGACTCCTATTCATCTTAATGATATGCTGAAAAGAGATATCATTGAACCATCCTGTAGCCCATGGGCAAGTGGTATAGTGATGGTTAGAAAGAAAGATGGGTCGAGTCGTTTTTGCATTGACTACCGAAAACTCAATGACCTCACGGTGAAAGACACATATCCCATCCCAAGAATTGATGACTCCCTTGACCAGTTAGCCGGAGCAAAATGGTTCTCGTGTCTAGATCTGAACTCGGGCTACTGGCAAGTGGAGCTAGATGAACAAGACAAAGATAAATCCTCCTTTGTGTCACGTCGAGGTCTGTTCCGGTTTAAGGTCATGCCTTTCGGGCTATGTAATGCCCCAGCCACGTTTGAACGACTGATGGAAACCGTGCTGGCAGGGTTAAACTGGCAGATTTGTATGATATACCTCGACGACATCATAGTGCATGGAAAAACCTTTGAAGAGATGTTGGCAAACTTAGACAGAGTTCTTGAAAGACTTCAAGAGTCAGGGCTAAAGCTCAAACCCAAGAAGTGCCAACTCTTCGGTAAGGAGGTTGAATACCTTGGTCATGTCATATCTGCTTCAGGGGTACACACGGACCCTAAGAAGGTGGAGGCTGTCAGGACCTGGCCAGTGCCGCATTCAACAACACAGTTGAGAGCTTTCATAGGTCTCTGTAGTTACTATCGAAAGTTCATACAGGGATTTGCAAATATTGCAAAACCACTTCACAAACTGACAGAATAAGTCCAGCCATTCGTTTGGACAGATGAATGTAATACAGCTTTTTGTGCATTAAAAGAAGCACTTATCACTGCACCAGTCATCATACATCCAGACTTCTCGAAAGAGTTTATTCTGGACACTGATGCAAGTGACGTAGCCATAGGAGCTGTACTTTCCCAACAGGTAGATGGAAAGGAGAAGGTTGTAGCGTTCGCAAGCAAATCACTGAGCAAGTCAGAGAGGCGTTACTGTGTAACACGGAAAGAATTGCTTGCGGTGGTTCACTTCGTCAAATATTTCAGACACTATCTGTATGGGCGAAGATTTACCGTTAGAACAGATCATGGCTCATTGAGATGGCTTACGCGGTTCAAAAACCCTGAGGGTCAAGTTGCACGCTGGTTGGAAGTGTTATCCTCCTATGACATGAAAATTGTTCATAGGCCTGGTCGACTGCATGAGAACGCTGATGGACTGAGTAGATTCAAGTGTAAGCAATGTGGGCTTACAGATGAAGAAAAACAGGCAGAGGAATGTAGCAGCAAGGTCAATGCTGTGGATAGCGAGTCTACTCAAAGCATGCCTCTTGACTTGAAGACAATTCAAGACTCTGATTCTGATATTGTCAATGTTAAGAATTGGCTGGAAAACAAATCAAAACCAGATAGCAAATATGTTGCCAGAGAGGGTTACTTCATCAAATCATTGGTAGCACAATGGCCGAGATTAGAGATCAAAGATGGCGTCCTGGTGCGACGCTGGGAGGTTATAGGAACTTCCATGATATATTGGCAGAGTATAGTACCCAGTTCTCAAAGACGCACTGTGCTGAAGTACGCACATGACATTAAAGCGTCCGGACACCTTGGTGTTAAGAAAACGCTAAGTAGAATAAGACAGAGTTTCTATTGACCGGGACTCCAAAACGATGTCAAGGCGTACATAGGGGGTTGTGAAGCTTGTACAAAGCGGAAGGACCCCACGAGAGCAAAAAGGGCTCCGATGGGAATCGTTAGGAGTGGCTCCCAATGGAAAGAATCGCCATCGACATACTTTGCGAACTGCCAGTAACAGAGGCAAACAACAAATACATCCTGGTCGTGGGCGATTACTTCACAAAATGGACAGAGTGCTTTGCAATGCCCAACATGGAAGCCAGAACGGTTGCAAAGTTTCTGGTGGAAGAAGTTATCGCAAGATTTGGTGTACCTTACAAGATCCATTCAGATCAGAGTAGGCAATTCGAAAGTTATCTGTTTAGCGAAATGTGCAAACTCTTGCAAATAGAGAAGACAAGAACTACGCCCTACCATCCACAGTCAGATGGTATGGTGGAACGTTTCAACCGAACCCTTGTGACAATGTTGAGTACGTTCGTGAACAGTCACCATACAGACTGGGATGTGCTGTTACCATATGTTCTTATGGCATATCGCTCTTCAGAGCATGAAACTACTGGAGTTTCACCTAATCTCAGTATGCTTGGGCGAGAGACAACAACGCCACTTGAAATTATGTACGAAATGCCTGACAGCATCAAAACCATTCCACAAAATCAGTGGGTATGGGAGCTAAAAGAAAGAATGGAGTCGGTACACTCATTTGTGAGACAAAACACTGGTAACTCAATGAACAGGCAGAAGAAGTACCATGACAAAGCCCTTTCATTTGAAAACTTTGCCGTCAGTGACAAAGTATATGTCTTCTTTCCTGTAAAGAAACAGGGATGCTCATCCAAGCTGACTTCGTACTGGCGTGGCCCATACGAAGTCCTGGCAAAAATGTCTGACGTATTGTACAAAGTAAACTGTGGTAGGGCTAGTAGCCCCCAAGTTATACATTGTGACAGACTTCGAAAAGTTAAGAGCCAAGTTCTAGCCGGTGAGGACCTCTTGACGGGCAAAGAAGCTGAGCCAGAGCAGACACCTGTGATTGAACAGGACCAGATACCTGAAACAGAAACAGACGTTGAGGGAAGCTCTGAAGAGGTAAGCTTTTCTCCAAAACGTAGACGACATAAGCCTGCATGGTTGTCAGACTATGTTCTTTCTCTTTTCAGAGAGATGTCTAACATTAAGCGTACGGCGAGGAAGGCAACACTGGTCTGCCCATCCTGCAAGAGCTCTGTGTCTGAAGACAGGTACAAATACCATCTCCTGACATGTGTTGGAGGGGAGGTTGAATGTGACACCTGTTTGAAAACATTCAAACAGAAGGCGTACCTTCGGCAGCATATGCAGAGAAAACATAGTAGTTTGTCAACAGATGCTGCATGTACTTCAGAGGACACAACATCAGTATCACCAGACACTAGTGATGATGATGATGATCTAGGTCCCGATCCGGACATAGAGGTTAGGGACGAAGATGACCAGGATAGGTCTATGAACCAACTAGTACAGGGACGTATTGTCTGTAAAAAGACAAATCCAGAGCCACCAAGGGCTCCTGTCAAGCGTAAGGCGTCTGGGGAAATAATGCCCTCTCCAGAGCTTACAACATCGGCACGTCAAAGAGTTACGAAACCAACCACAGAGAGAAAAAGGGTACGGCTCTCGTGCAAGACTGATACTAACAGTAGTCCAAAGGAGAGGTGCCTAAAGATCGAAGCAGGAGAGGATGTTGTGTTCAGCTCAACTGTGCAGTGTAAGACATTGAGAAAGGAGACATTTAATCTTGGAGATTTTATCCCTAAGGGGACAGTTGACACCGATAGCATAGAAGTGACTTATGAGGAAGATGGACAAGTCACAATTGAACTAAAGTATTAGGTTAACAAAGAAAGCTTTGAATAACTTGTTGGTTGGTGTTGTTGTTAGCTGTTTTGTTTTAGCATATTTTATAACTCAGGAAGAGTAGATGTGGAGAGATAAGACGTTTAGGGAGGTGAAGAAATTTAGACATATATTTTTTTTGTGTACCATGTTATTTTGTTCTTGTTCAGTGGTTAAGTAAACCTCATCGTTATGCTTTATATTGTACAGTTTTTTATGCCCCCAAAGGCGGGCATATAGTAATCGCATTGTCCGTCCTTCCGTCTGTCCGTCTGTCCGTCCGTCCGTCTGTCCGTCTGTCCGTCTGTCCGTCTGTCCGTCTCTCCGTCCGTCCGTCTGTCCTTCCGTCCGGAATTCGTGTCCGGTCTGTAACTTCTTCATCTATCAATGGATTTCAATATAACTTACCACAAATGTTCACCAGACAGAGACGATGTGTCGCGTTCAACTCCCAGGTCAATGGGTCAAAGGTCAAGGTCACAGGGTACAATTACTTTGTCACAAATTTCGTGTCCGGTCTGTAACTTCTTCATCTGTCAATGGATTTCAATATAACTTGGCACAAATGTTCACCACACAAAGACGATGTGTCACGTTCAACTCCCAGGTCCATGGGTCAAAGGTAAATATCACAGGGTACAATTACTTTGTTACAAATTTCGTGTCCGGCCTGTAACTTCTTCATCTATCAATGGATTTCAATATAACTTGCCACAAATGTTCACCAGACAGAGACGATGTGTCGCGTTCAACTTCCAGGTCCATGGGTCAAAGGTCAAGGTCACAGGGTACAATTACTTTGTCACAAAGTTCGTGTCCGGTCTGTAACTTCTTCATCTATCAATGGATTTCAATATAACTTGCCACAAATCTTCACCACACAAAGACGATGTGTCGGGGTCAACTCCCAGGTCCATGGGTCAAAGGTCAAGGTCACAGGGTACATTTACTTTGTCACAAATTTCGTGTCCGGTCTGTAACTTCTTCATCTATCAATGGATTTCAATATAACTTGGCACAAATGTTCACCACACAAAGACGATGTGTCGCGTTCAACTCCCTGGTCCATGGGTCAAAGGTCAAGGTCACAGGGTACAATTACTTTGTCACAAATTTCGTGTCCGGTCTGTAACTTCTTCATCTATCAATGGATTTCAATATAACTTGCCACAAATGTTCACCACACAAAGACAATGTGTCGCGTTCAACTCCCAGGTCAATGGGTCAAAGGTCAAGGTCACAGGGTACAATTACTTTGTAACAAATTTTATGTTTTGCCTGTAACTTCTTTATCTATCAATGGATTTCAATATAATTTTGCACAAATGTTAAACACACTAAGACGATGTGTCGCTTTCAACTCCCAGGTCCATAGGTCAAAGGTCAAGGTCACAGGGTACAATTACTTTGTCACAAATTTCGTGTCCGGTCTGTAACTTCTTTATGTATCAATGGATTTCAATATAATTTGGCACAAATGTTCACCACACAAAAGATGATGTGTCGCTTTCAACTCGCTGGTCCATATGTCAAAGGTCAAGATCACAGGGTACAATTACTTGTTTATCTGTGAATGGATTTCAAAGGAACCTGGCACAAATGTTCACCACACAAAGACGATGTGTCAACTCCCTGGTCCATGGGTCAAAGGTCAAGGTCACAGGGTATAATTTTGGGGGCATTTGTCACGTGACTGTGACATCTCTTGTTTGTAACTCACACCCTCCCAAAACACAAACTGTAAAATACATGCGGGACGCATGAACCCAGAGGCGTGGGTAATGTGATGATATTTTAGAGAAGTACTGTCCTTTAAACTTTATTGCAAACACTATCCCTTGTGATTTCTACGAAGTAGTTTCCCTTTGATTATTTCCAAAACCGAAAGTAGCGTGGTTATACTCAGCAGGACAGACTATTTACAACAGAATTGATTGTTTGCAAGGTTAGTTCTTTCTTGATTGATTTCAGTTTGATTGTCTGTCCATTCAATAATCATTTGCAATGTATAGTTTAGTAGAGAATCATTCCATTTGAATGTTTTAAATAGCATTTGTGATTTATTATGATCACTGGGTCCACTCGGTAAAGTCCGTGATATATCGATAGTATTCGTAATCGTTAGAGGGAGCCAGCGGTAATATCCGCTAGGGGGAGCTATCTGTTTGCATATATAAACGCAACACACGCCAGATTTAGGCAGAATGGCTGACTCTCTCAGAGAGTCAACTTGGCTTGTTCAATAGAACAGGATTGAACAAATACAGGCCAGCTATAGGACTTTGTGCCAATAGTAAAGCTTGTCGAGCTATATCTCGCATTCTCTTGTGAAGCCCCGCTACCAAGAGAGAGTTATAGCAGTACAACGCTTACTAGGTGTACGGGTCGTATAGTTTGTCTACGAGTTGGAGCCGTTAAAGGTTATATAGCCATAGTAGAGTTGTAGCTGATAGAGACGCAGCTCAGTTAAGAGTTATAGCTCTGTTAGATATACACCGGAGGAGTTGCAGCTCGGGGTAGTTGCATCTCTCGAGCTGTGACAGAAGCCAGAACTCTGTGGAGTTATAACTGCTCAGTTGGAGCGCAGTTTCTGCATTGCAGTGTACAGATTTATAACTCGAGGAGAGCTACAACTACGAGCCATTCTCATAGCTCAAGTCAGAAAGAGTTATTCAGTGATCATAAATGTTTGTACATATTCACCAATAGTTTGGTTTCTTAAATCATAGGCTAGGCAAGCCCCAAGGAAAATCTTTTATATATTTTGTTGTACATATTTGTATATATACTTGACCGCTCGGGCAGAGAAACGTTACACTGGTTATTAAACTTGACTTAGATATTAAAGCTATAAACATTTTATACGGTTTGGTGAAGATCGGACAGGACGTTTTGGACTAAGAGAACGAACAAGGCTAAAAAGGCCAAATTTGGATAAATCAAGGGCTATAACTATAAAGTTCCTGAAGCAATCTTGCTGAATATTGACGTTGGCCTAGATGTTATAGCCATAAACATTTTTATAAGGTTTGGTGAAGTTTTGATGAGACTTGTTTTTTACTTAGGGGCGGGGGGGGGGGGGGGGGACAAGGCTAAAAAGGCCAAATTTGGATAAACCAAGGGCCATAACTCTTGCTGGATATCGAACTTGGCCTAGATGTTATAGCTATATTTTTATAGGGTTTGGTGAAGATTGGATGAGAACTTTTAAAATTAGAGAGCGGACAATATTTTGTGACAGACGTGACGGACGGACAGACGGACAGACAGACAGACAGACAGACAGACATACAGACAGAAAGGAGTAAATCAATATGTCTCCCACACAACTATGTGGTGGGAGACATAATTATCGCACACCTATCTGCGATCACAGTCTGTTAGATGCGATGCTCAAGACGCGAGTTCCAGATTTAACCATTTCACCACAAATGTTGCTAGATCCAGGATTTCAGATAAGGGGAGGCGGGGGGGGGGGGGGGGGGTTAGATTTTTTTGGAAGTGGGGGGCGTAGATATTAATATTTGATGACATAAATAAATAGTGTGTTTGTAATACATGTTGAAAAAGACCTAAATTGGGCGAGGAAATAAAACACTCCTACTGAACCATTGTTTTATTAATTTCAGTAGATACAACAACCACTAAATAACATCAATTATTTTGTGTTAAAGGCAGGTGTCTGCTTAAAGCAAGGTGAAAGTAAAACAGAACGCTCCAATAGCAGCCACTTGGTCTAAATACCAACGAATTAACACAAATTAGTGGTCGTTATAGAGAGATTTTACTGTATATAATTCTAAAATATCAAAAATTTGTTTTGGCCATTTTATTTTATTAATTTTTTTTGGGGGGGGGGGGGGGGGGAGGGGTGTACGCCCGCTCCGCCACTCTAAATCCGCGCCTGTTCAAAGTTTGCGCCAACGGGCGATTCTGTAATTACCTTTGCAACAAGTTGGGATCCCGATAAAGAAAACGATATAGTTAACAGACGAAAATTATATGGCCCCATATATTAAATACGCACTACATACACGCGCGGACTGGGAGTATTGCTTGCATTGTCAACGCATTACTGTGATATTCTACTAAGTACGGTAAAACCTGTAGAGGCCACATTATGAATACACACGGAGTCTATAAGTGCATGTAGTTTCTTAACCCATTCCCTCATAGACTATGTTTTAGACTCAACCTCTTTGAATAAATCTAGCAAAAATGAGCATTAACCATAGAAAGGAGTATATTAGAATTGTGTAGTTTTGAAAAAGACTTAACCCTTCGCTTGCTGAATTTTAAAATACATTTCTCCTTCTTTACCCATGCCCTGTTGTATAATTACATATATGTTAACTGTGTACAAGTATTTCGCTATGTAATCACTGCTGTGGAGTGCACTGGTTGCACAATCAACTTGTAAATAGTGCAGACCCTGATGAGACAGCTCCTGCAGGAGCTGTCTCATCTGGGTCTTCACTATTTACAGGTAGGTATATTGACGTGAATAGCAAGCGTAGGGTTAATTTGAGTCGTCCCTGTAGACAGGTTTTACCGTTTATCCTAAATTACTGTTTCATCCTTATCATGCTGTACTCGTTTATCGGGTAAAACTCTAATTTGAGTAATTTGTTCTTACTACCTATAATATGTTCTTACTACCTATTTGTTCATGCTTTTGAGTAACTACTGACAAAACATAAAACAGCCTGGATCCTGATGTCCAGTGTCACCTGGATACAAGCTGTATGATCTGGATCTCGGCGTATCATCTGGATCCAAGCTGTTTGCAGTTGACAGTTAATCAATATGATGTTGGTTAACATTCACGGTATCACGTGATCCCATTTATCAACGGTGTAGATCAAGATGAGTTACCTTTGGGCTCATCTGTATCCAAATTGTTTATAATGGTTATTAAAAATGGTTATTTAAAAGCTTTTGAACGCACACATCCTTTGTGATCGCTTTACAAATGCGTATAATAATAATAATAACAACAACAATAACAATAATAATAATAATAATAACAAAAAGCCCATAACATGCAGTGGTAGTCAGACATATGAAAATATAAAAGTAGACTACTACCTCATCGAAATCCAAATAGTCACTCTGATTTCATTTCAACATTTAATTAGCAACAAGCAATGCCGATTGAATAATGTAGTAAAACTACACCTATGGCAAGGAAGAAATTTAAACTTGATTGTAAAGTAAGTCCCATATTTGGCGACTCCACTATCTGATTAAACCTAATGCAACACAAAAGTAATATAGAAATATGTTTTGTCCTGCATGAACTACCACTTGCCTTAAATAGATAGCATCTGCACACAGTTTCAGCGTGCACATTCTTTCAAGTTCTCCTCTAAAACGTAACTGGCTATGAGTTAAATAATGTTGATCCTGGTTCCTCTTTTGCCGTACGCATTGTGAGCCGCTTTTCCGGTAACTTCGGCGGAGGGAGCCTTAACATTTCTTTCGTTAACTCTTCTCTTGCTGAATGAATTTTAAAACACACATCTCCAGTGCAGGTCCTGATGAGACAGCTCCTGCAGAAGCTGTCTCCTTTTCTCTACTTACAGGTTGGTATATCGACGTGAACAGCAAGGGAAGGGTTAAGCGAGTCTTGGCAGTCATTTGAAATGAATGAATCAGAAATCAGTGAACAATTTAGCATTTTTATTTATCGATTGAGCAGACATTAATGTTGAAGCATGAGAAGGATTAAGTCAGGTTTACTATACTGTAGAGTCTCTCATTAGCGGCCATTAACCCACTCCCTCCTAGACTATTTTAGACCTAACTTCTTTGAATAAATCTACCGAAAAGGAGCCTTTACTAGTGAAAAGGAAAAGTTTTAGAGTTATGTAGTTTTGAAACCATTGTGATAAATAGAGCATTTGCTCCTTTGGCTCAAATGCGATATTTTTCACAATGGCTTCAATAAATGGCTTTACAGAGGCGTCTAAAGGCGTCAGTAGGAGGGAATGGGTTGAAGCGAGGTCTAATTATAGGCGTGTAAGACAAATCTCCTATAGGAGCTTTCTGCATTACTTTTGCACTGCATTAATAATCCACCTGTTGTTTAAGACTAATGTGTTCAATATATTAATGTCCGCTTAGTACAGGTTCTACTGTATACGAATGCGAACTACATATGTAAAGTAAGTATGGTACAACTATTATAGTTCTTCAGTGCATGTGAACAATGCGCATATGAAGCCCAAAGTAATATGGCGCTTCTACTGAAATGCAATCTGTTTGTCGTTAGATATTTCGATGCTAGTAGTAAATAATTTTTGACTGTGAAAATAGAAAGGTCATGCAGACGATATCAATAGATCGTCATAAAAGGTACAAGGATACACACATTAATGGACGTGCACCGCGTGGATGAAATTCAATCCTGGGTACGAATGGGTTAAACACATAACATTTAACGCTTTTACACAAACTGTAACTCATTGGTTCACATTGTCCCTTAAAAAGGCATAGGCAAATAATGTTGACCCAGATTAAAGGGATCCAGAGGGAGCCTTCAGGATCTACACTGTTGATGAACCAATCGATGTCAATGACATATCAGCAATTACGAGTAATTGTTTGCTGTGTCCTCTCAACATGAAAATGGATGAGTCCAAACTAAGATCTGGGCGGGGCTTCGTTAGATAATATGGGAATAATTGGTTGAGCTATACTGGATTTAGTTCAGTCCGGCGAGGCAGACGGCAATGTCCAAAACATTATGCATGTAATATATTTAAAACCGACATAATTTGAAAAAATACGGGTATGAATTAAAATAGTCGTTGTATTGAGCTTTGGGTAATTTTGATAAACCTCTGTATTTCCGGTGAAACGTGCAGACACAACGAATTAAACTTTGTCGAACTTACATGTCGTGTAAGGTTTCACATTGGTATGATTTCTATGGGAATGCGTTCTCTGCCCATCAGACACGGAGAAATCAGTTTGGAACACGACGAGGCACCGGGTGATTCATGTATGAAATAATGACATCATGAATATTGATTAGCTAATTGTTATACTGGCATATGTACACATGTGTCTATTCCGGTTTGTAAAGGGGAAAAGAGAATGTATATGAAAGGAAATGGTTAACCATTTTCTCCCTGAATATTTATATAAAGTAATAATGACATCTTGAATATAAATAAGATTTATGGCTGTAATAGAACATGGACACAGGGAGTCTTGGCCATGACAGAAACTGCAGAATTATATCTCTATTATATCAAAGGTAAACAGAGCAGACCCTGATCAGACGGATTATATAGGAGCCGTCTGATCTGGGTCTACAATGTCTGTCAATGCGTAAAAAGGCGTGTTTATTGAGTAAAGGGTTAAACACGATCGTCACCATACGCGAACACGTGCTAATATATGCAAATAAATTGAAACCCGATATCTCAAGACTCTCATTAGGTTTTAAACCGTTTTGCACACTTTTGAAAAGCAACTGAGGAAAGTTCTCTTTAAAATCTTAATCAGATGATTTTCCCAGCAGCCACCATCTATTTGCCATCGCTTTGCATTCGCGGTACTCGAGTTAGAAACTCACCGGCGTTTAAACTTTTTTTTTTTAATATTTTAGATACTTTTATAAGTATAATTTTTCTATACTAATTATGACGTAACTGTCAGGAATTCCCTGCCGGACTATAAAATAAAGAGGACGACAATTTGAGACAGACGCACATACTGAAAAATATAGTGCGTATGGTGTACATACAGTAAAACCCCGATAGTTCCAACAAGATTCTATTTTATTTTGACATTTAACTACAGTACCCCCCCCCAATATTTCAAACAATAAAACAAGTAAAAGTATCAATCTTTAAAACAGAACCGATTATGCGAATGTCTGAGCGACAACGGAGATGGTCATTGCACCTTCATGAAAATTGATTCAAATGATATTTCCGTTTTTATACGCCCACCTAATAAAGGTGGTCGTATATTGGCGTGGCCCTGTCCGTCCGTTCGTTCATTCGTCCGTCAACATTTTGTTTGTCCGCAGTTTTCTTGGAAAACTATTTGAGAGCTATTAATGAAACTTCACACACATGTTTAATGCATCAAGATCTGAAGCTGAGTTGATTCTGAGGTTCATTTGATTTTTCTTTTCAGAGTTATGGCCCTTGTACTTAAAAAATAATGCAAATACATGCAAATAGTTTGTCCGCTGTTTTCTGGGAAAACTATTTGAGAGATATTAATGAAACTTCACTTAAATGTTTAATGCATCAAGATCTGAAGCTGAGTTGATTCTGAGGATCATTTGATTTTTCGTTTCAGAGTTATGGCCCTTGTCCTAAAAAAATAATGCAAATACATGCAAACAGTTTGTCCGCTATTTTCTGGGAAAACTATTTAAGAGATATTAATGAAACTTCACACAAATGTTTAATGCATCAAGACCTGAAGTTTTAGAGTTATGGCCCTTTTATTTAATAGATAATGCAAATATATACATATAGTTTGTACGCTGTTTTCTAGGAAAACTGTTTGACAGATATTAATGAAACTTCACACACATGCAAATAATGCACCAAGATCTGAAGCTGAGTTGATTTTGAAGTTTATTTGATTTTTCGTTTCAGAGTTATGGCCCTTTTATTTAATAGATAATGCAAATATATGCATATAGTTTGTACGCTGTTTTCTGGGAAAACTGTTTGACAGATAGTAATGAAACTTCACACACATGTTTAATGCATCAAGACCTGAAGCTAAGTCAATTCTGAGGTTTAATTTGATTTGTTGTTTCGGAGTTATAGCCCATGCACTTAAAAGAAATAATGCAAATCTATGCAAATATGAGGATGGCCATAACTTTTCATTTGAAATGATATTTACTTCAATTTTTTTTATATGGTTAAACCTTAATATGAATTTTCACATATATTGCAGGGTTTTGATAAGTCATTTTATTCTAAAGTTATGGTGCTTGAACTTTGTGTGTTTGTTGCTTTGTTTGTCGGTCAACTTTTAGTTTGTCTGTTGTTTCTGGGAGAACTGTTAAAATGATATAAGTGAAACTTAACACAAATATTTTAAGCAACAAAATGTGCAGCTGAGTTTATTTTGAGGTTCATTCAGTTTGTCTTTACCGAGTTATGGCCTGTGCACTTTACAAAAATCTGCAAATATGAGGATTAGCTGTAACTTTTTTAATTAATAAGATATTCACTTCAATTGTTTTAAAAATAGTATCACCTTAATATGGAAATCAAGATCTGAAGCACAGATTAGAAAATGTCAACACTTATAAGGCATGTTGAATCTGAGCAAGTGGGTGTATTATGTACCGATTGCGGTACTCTTGTTCCAATATTCAGTGTCGGAAATGTCTGGGAACTGCATAAACCGTCTACGACAGCAGTGGACTGTGTACAGGGGCCATTAGAACGTAAGAGATGCCTGATAGAGAAATTAGTGATCTTACCGGAAGTTTATAGCGTTTGTTAAAAGGCACAGATACCGACGGGCGAAGGAAGGAATACTGACCTTGGCTGTTACATATGTAAAAGCATAATCATTTAGCTACGAATTACCATCAGAAAAACCCTAGAGACAATATTAGATTAGGGGCTGCAGTAATGCAGTTCGCATGTCTAAAACTTGAGTCAAACAAGTGTACGAACAATTTCTTGCAAATGAATGAAGGGTATGGAAGGTACCTGGAGCGTATGGTTAGAGGGGATGGAGTTTAAGCCAGACAAATGCATCTTCTTCAAAAAGACGACAGGACTGCTAGAGCTTTACGATAAACTATTACGGCATTGGAATATTTTATCTCTAAATCCGAGGATGATGTTTGGGGTTGCTTGATATATACCACTCTAGTCTAACATGGTTTTAAATCGTGAGGGTCTCAATGTTATCGTGCGAGAAAACTTGAGAATGAGTCACTGTGTATATGTAGCTGCTACGTTTGACTAAGCTATACCGCTCATGCATCCCTAAATGTCCCGGAGGCATTGCGATATTCAGAAGTGATGAACAACCCCTTTTTAATGGGAATGGGAGAAGCTTGATAAGATTTGGATGAGTACGAGTAAATGTCCCTCGTATGGATTCGGCTTATACGTGTTTGGTACGATAAGATGATTTAAGGTGATGTGGTTCTGGTCCATTCAAATAAAATTAGGAGTGTAGTGGAATAGTTAGAACACGAGATAAGAATACTAGTATAATTCGCACTTTCGGCTTATCCAGTTATTATTAGATGCGGTATAGGGCGCGGTAAAAAAATCGTTTTGCGCATTCCGTCATGTTTTAAAATTACTTATGTAATCCATGTATATATGATATGTTCTTATCTTCAGATTGTGTAACATGCAGTCATTCTCTTCCTTTCCTTCTCAACTATTTTCTACTCTCATACTAGATACTATAGTTATCTAAATTATTATTTAGACAAAAGATGACTTTGAAAATTAGCTCCTTAAACGTCCATGAACTTGTAAACAAAGTAAAACGAGAAAAAATATTTTTCTGTATCAATTGCCTTATTACAAGAAACACACAGCTCCGTAGATTTAGAATCAGGTTGGTCACAACATTGGGGTGCCATGTCATTTTTCAGTGGTTATGATAAAAAAGGTAAAGGGGTTGCAATTTTGGTGTATGAAAGTTTTTCTGGTAAAATAAATAATTACGAAGAAATTATTAAAGGTCGTGTTAAAACTCTTGAAATCTATAGATGAACGTGCTATCAACATTATAAATATTTACGGACCGAATACAGATGACATAAGCTTATTAAACAAACTAGATGAATACTTGAAGAAAAACGATGATAAAGCATTTATAATTGAGGAGATTTAAATACTGTTTTAAACGTAGATCTTGACAACAAAAATGGCAGCAAATCAACACATCCGAATATATGTATAAACCTATTATCAAACACTGAAGGATACTCTTTAATAGATATCTGACGCATCCAACATCACGATAAAAAACAATATACATGGCACGCTATTTACCAGACCAGTAATATTCTGCAGACTTGATTACATTCTTACATAAGACAATCTTGTAAACTTTATTGAAAAAAAAACACACTCAGATAAAACCGGGATATAAAACAGACCATTCACTGATTAGTTTAGAAATAAAATCTTATATAGAAATCTTAAATAGAAAAAGGCCCGGGTGTATTCAAAATGAATTATTCTATTCTTTTAGTTCTTTTAGAAAGCGTGTATTAAAACGTGTATAGAAGATACATTGGAAAGAAATAAAGAAGCAAACCCAAATATCTTATGGGAAGTAATAAAAGTTGCCATTAGAAATGGGACTATAAACTATACATGCATGAAAAAGAAATGGGAGAACGAAAGAGAAAAAACTTCTACTAAACGAAATAAGCACCATTAGATAGAAAAATCTATATCGGAAACAAGCGTGCAGCAAGAAATAGAGAAATCCAGGCAAACCTTAAACCAGAAACAATCTGAACTAGATGGAATTGTCAATAATAAAATAAATGGTATGTTAATTCGATTACAAACCAATAGAGTAGAGTATAACGAAAGGAATCCAAAGTACTTTGCAAATTTAGAAACCAAACGAGCGGAATCAAAACTAATAGTACAACTCGATATCAATTGAGAAAAGGTAACAAAACAATCAGAACTTAAATCAGCACAAAACCATTATTATGAAACTCTGTATGAAAAACAAGAAACCCATAAATCATCTATAATTTTCTTTAAAGATACCACGAGGAAACTAAGTAATGACGACAAAGTCCGCTTAGAAGGAAAATTAACAGAATATGAATGCGCCAATGCCCTAATTCAAATGCAAAATTCAAAGAGCCCAGGTTCAGATGGAATATCTACTGAATTTTATAAGCTCTTCTGGAATGACTCAAGGAAATATTATATCAGCTATATATAAACTATTCCTTTGAAACTGAACGGTTAACAGAACTTCAAAACCAAGAGTTATTATTAACCTTTAAAAAACAGATAATGACATAAAACGCCTTGGAAATTGGCGGCCGATATGCCTTCTAAATGTTGATTTAAAAATAGCAACGAAATCGATTGCCATCAGAATCAAAACAGTCCTTACAAAAGTTTTAGACGACTCGCAAACTGGTTTCATAAAAGCGAGATGCACAGGAGAAAACATAAGATTATTAAATGAAATTATAGACAGGGTAAACAAAAACGTCCTCCCGGGAATAATTTTCTTCTCTGACATTAAAAAGGCTTTTGATAGTTTAGATCGTGTTTTTTGTTTGAATGCCTGAAGCATTTAAATTTTAGAAATGAACAGATAGACTGGGTAAAACTCTTTTATACAAGTCCCAAAAATACAGTATTAATAACGGACACATGACCAAACTTTTTAATGTATGAAGAGGTGTAAGACAAGGGTGTCCTTTATCACCTTACTTAATTATCATATGCATAGAATTTGTGTCTATTGAAATTGCTTGTGATAACAACGTCAAATTGGCACACATTAGCAGGCGAGGAAGTAAAAACGATCTTTGTTTGCTGTCGATGCTACCTTTATAGCCGATGGTTTTAAAAATTCTTTCGAAAACCTCATAAATATATTTGATAATTTTAGTCAAGTATCCGGTTTAAAACTGAATGTTTTTAAATACGATGCTTCTAAAATAGGTTCAAGCAGACATACATATATTAAATACATCTGTATCTAGAAAAGAGAAGGTTTGCATGGACATCAGAAAAATCTAAAGCACTAGGAATCACATTCTACAAAAACCAGTCACTATTTCTGCAAGAAAATTATTTATTAAAATTAAACGAATTTAAAGTAACCCTTAAAAGATGGAAAAATAGAAAACTAAATATTTTAGGTGAGATCAATGTAATAAAAACGTTCGTGCTTCTAAAACTATTATATCCATTAAGTACTGTTGATAGTACTCCATCATGTATAATAAATCAAATAATCAGTATGATGTACAATTTCCTGTGGCATTCGAAGCCGTACAAAATAAATAAAAAACTTATTATTATCGAATACGAAAGAGGAGGGCTGAAAATGATAGATATGAATATGGTTATTACTTCTCTTAAATGTAGCTGGATAAAACGAATGATGGATGGACAAAAGAAAGGACAAAGGAACATTATTTAAAATGCTGAAAGGAAGTTTTTGGTTGAAATAATACTGTCTTGGTCAAAAATAAGGAAACACGAAAGACGAATTAACGTAAGTTCGCATATCATATGGACCAATAAACATTTTACGGCAGACAATCAAACTCTGTTTCGGAAGGAATGGTTCAGTAAGTGATATATACGGCTGTATGAGTAATACATTTTATAAATTCAAAACTCTTATCGATTTACATAACCTACCAGAAAGGGAAAAATTCTTCTATAATCAATTCTTATCATGTATTGCGAATAGATGGAAACAAAAACTAAAAACCGAAACAATACAAAACATAGAAACAGACCAACAAAGCAATGATATCTACACACATTTCATCCATAGTAAACAAGCCGACAAACTCTTATACAATTATCAACTCAAACATCATCAAACAAAAATATTAACATCGGAAAATGAATGGAATACAGAACTACAAAAACACGATATCAATTGAAAGAAAGTTTACACAAATACCTTTTCATCAACACTAGACAATAAACTTCGAAATGTTCAGTATAGATACTTAATGCGGATTATTCCAACATACAAATCACTATTTAAGTACGAACTGAAAAACAACAATTTTTGTAAGTTTTGCAATATGAATATTGAAACAATCCACCATCGTTTCTGGGAATGCCCACATGTACAACATTTCTGGAACAATATCTTAACCCTTCTCTTGCTGAATTTTAAAATACATTTCTCCTTCTTTACCCATACCCTGTTGTATAGTTACATATATATTCACTGTGTACAAGTATATCGCTGTGCAATCATTGCTATGGAGTGCATTGGTTGCACAGTCAACTTGTAAATAGTGCAGACCCTGATGAGACAGCTCCTGCAGGAGCTGTCTCATCTGGGTCTGCACTATTTACAGGTAGGTATATTGACATGAATAGCAAGCTAAGGGTTAAACCTCTCTCTTTAACAATATGTTGGGCTAAAGATAAACTTCGAGTTAATATCTCTTGGTATAACTGACAACACAAAAACCATAAAAATAAGGTAATAATTTTATAATTGTTTAAGCAAATTTAGATCCGAAATTTTTCCGGATTTAAACATTGCAAATACATGTATTACAAAAATTAAGCATTGAACATCATATAGCGCATAAATACGATAAGCTAAATATCCATGATATGAAATGGAGACCTTTTCTACAACACATTGACTCCGTAACATAGAACCTAACTCAAAATGATATAAATATAGTATTGCTGTATGTATCCTTCTCGCTTGTGTCTACCGTTCTTATATCCACCCACCTTTCGCCTATTTTTTCTCACTTGCTCATAATCTCTCCCTATTTCTCTCCCAACCCCCTTTAAACTGTGAAAAGGTTCATCTATTGATTAAAAATTGTCTATTTTGGAAAAATCATGTAATATAGAATAAACGGTGGATGGAATAAAAAGTTATGAAAAAAACCAAACATTTAGACACTTAACCCTTTCCCTGATATGGACGACTTTTGACGACTCTGTAAAAGTCACTTTGTGAAACCATTGTGATAAATAGGGCATTTGCTCCTATAGGAGCAAATGCTCTATTTATCACAATGGTTTCAAACTACAAAATTCTAATAGTTTCCTTTTCTCTAATTAATACTCATTTTTCGGTAGATTTAATCAAAGAGGTTGTATCTAAAAATAGCCTATGAGGTAATGGGTTAATAATGAATTCATATTTAAAATCCTTAGAAAAAACCTCTATTTAGCAAATGTGGAACTAGTTCAACAGCAACTGAAAATAGTTTTAATAGACGACAACGATATGTGTGATTCGTTACTAAGTTCAAAGTAACCTAGTCAATACTAGCAATAGCTTTAATCCATTACCTAATAGGCTATTTTTAGATACAACCTCTTTGAATAAACCTACCGAAATGGAGCATTTCCTAGAGAAATGGAAACTTTTTAGAATTGTATAGTTTTTTATACGCCCACCTAATAAAGGTGGTCTTATATTTTCGTGGTCCTGTCCGTTCGTTCGTTCGTTCGTCCGTCAACATTTTGTTTGTCCGCTGTTTTCTGGGAAAACTATCTGACAGATATTAATGAAACTTCACACAAATGCTGAATGCATCAAGATCTGAAGCTGAGATGATTCTGAGGTTCATTTCATTTTTCAATTCAGAGTTATGGCCCTTGTCCTAAAATATTCAAATGGTCGGGCGCTGTTTTCTTGGAAAACTATTTAAGAGATAATAATGAAACTTAAGACAAATGTTTAATGATTCAAGATTTGAAGCTGAGTCGATTCTGAGGTTCATTTGATTTGTCGTTTTGGAGTTATGGCCCTTTTACTTAAAAAATAATGCAAATACATGCAAATAGTTTGTCCGCTGTTTTCTGGGAAAACTATTTGACAGATATTAATGAAACTTCACACAAATGTTTATTGCATCAAGATGTGAAGCTGATTTGATTATGAGGTTCGTTTGATTTTTCATTTCAGAGTTGTGGACCTTGTCCTTAAAAAATATGCAAATAGTCTGTCCGCTGTTTTCTGGAAAAACTATTTGAGAGATATTAATGAAATTTCACATGAATATTTAATGCATCGAGATCTGAAACTGAGTGAATTCTAAGGTTCATTTGATTTGTCGTTTCGGAGTTTCGGCCCTTGTATTTAAAAAATAATGCAAATACATACAAATGGTTTGTCTGTTGTTTTCTGGGAAAAACTATTTGACAGATAATGATGAAACTTCACACAAATGTTTAATGCATCTAGATCTGAAGCTGAATTGATTCTGAGGATCATTTGATTTTTCGTTTTAGAGTTATGACCCTTGTCCTTAAAAATAATGCAAATACATGCAAATACTTTGTCCGCTGTTTTCTGGGAAAACTATTTAAGAGATATTAATGAAACTTCACCAAAATGTTTCATGCATCAAGATCTGATGATGAGTAAACTTTGTGGTTTATTTGATTTGTCGTTTCGGAGTTATGGCCCTTTTACTTAAAAAGCAATGCAAATATATGCATATAGTTTGTCCGCTGTTTTCTGGCAAAACTGTTTGACAGATATTAATGAAACTAAACATCTTTATACACATCTTTAATGCATCAAGACCTGAAGCTAAGTTGATTCTGAGGATCATTTGATTTGTTGTTTCGGAGTTATGGTCCTTGCACTTAAAAAAATAATGCAAATCTATGCAAATATGAGGATGGCCATAACTTTTTCATTTGAAATGACATTTACTTCATTTTTTTATATGGTTAAACCTTAATGTGAATTTTCAAATATATTGCGGGGGTTGATATTTCATTTTATTCTAAAGTTATGGTCCTTGAACTTTGTGTGTTCGTTGCTTTGTTTGTCGGTCAACTTTTAGTTTGTCTGTTGTTTTCTGGGAAAACTATTAAAATGATATAAATGAAACTTAACACAAATGTTTTAAGCAACAAAATGTGAAGCTGAGTTTATTTTGAGGTTCATTCAGTTTGTCTTTACAGAGTTATAGCCGTTGCACTTTTACAAAAATCTGCAAAAATGAGGATTAGTTGTAACTTTTTTATTTAATAAGACATTCACTTCATTGTTTTTTAAAAAATAATATCACCTTAATATGGAAATCAAGATCTGAAGCACAGCTTAGAAAATGTCAACACTTATAAGGCATGTTGAATCAGAGAAAGTTTGCAAGTGGGCGTATTATGTACCGTATGCGGTACCCTTGTAAATTATTTTGATAAATAGAACATTTAGGAGCAAATGCTCTATTTATCACAATGGTTTTGCAGAGGCGTCAAAAGACATCAACATGAGGAAATGGGTTAAACCTTTCGCTGTCTCGTATTTTTGTGTACAAGTTTCTAATCTGCTACAAATTTCATGTTTCTAAGAGACATTGAATTACTCAGTATTTCATTAAGATTCCTGTTTGCATAGCTAATCATAAATTCGCCACTAACAGCAGATGTAGTATGTTCGGTAAGTAAATTCTGAAAGTAGGAGATCCTTCGAAAGCAAACGTAGCGATACGAAAAGAGAATATTGCAGACTCGGTTTTATTGGGTCTGTTTATGAGCGGTTATTAAAGGTTCAACACTACTCACGCCCCCTTGCATCGGCTTAAGCGGTATTTAGTTTTCAACTAATAACGAAACTAATGTTTCCGAATGACCAGTAAATACATGTATAACAGCACTGAGAAGGAAGTACGGGTACATACGAACTTGGTTAGATTCATACAAAATTCTATATTTCCTTTTCTACAAATATAATGCCAGAGTTTATGTAAGTTAACAATTAAAAACGCTCCTTTATTTCTCCACCAAAATGTTTGCTGTGATCACACTTTTGAATCGTCCCGAAGAAAGTCTTCAAAAGTGTGGTCACTATATAGGGTTAAGTGGATAAATGGCGATTTTAGTATTTTAATCACACCTAAATCGTGGCAACCTGAATGTCAAACAGAAGAAACAAACGCAATCACAATTTGCAAGGTAGTATTAAATTAGTGATGATATAAGCAAACTGTTCCTGATCAAGATTAGAAACCAAGGAACTGGACACTATTAGGATCAACGCTATTTACCACAGTGACTGTGACTGAAAGTTTGCGAGATATGGAAAAGAAATAAATTCGGAAATGCAGCAGATGACATTATCAGCAGACGACAAACCTAACTCAATAGATCTCACATACACATACAAACGTTCTTTAAACATGGGATCATCTTACGAGATATTGAACGTGCACGACCAAACAATCGCTGACACATACTCAATAGAAACTAGAGCTTGTTTTTAAGAAAAACATATGTCTCCCATCTGCTCCTGTCTAAAATGATTGGATGCATTTTAATGAAGTTTGTTGGAGACTGGATGAGGACTTTTTATTTAGAGAGCAGACAAAGTCAGTTTTCAACAATTCAAGGGCCGTAACTCTGAAGTACCTGTTCCAAAATTGCTAGTTATTCAAATTTGCTTAGATATTATAACCATAAACATTTTCATAAGGTTTGGTGATGATTAGATGAGAACTTTATTACTTAGAGAATGGACAAAGCTAAAAAGGCCAATTTTGTATTATTCAAGGGCCATAACTCTAAATTGCCTAATTCAATCTTACTGGTTATTGAACTTGACTTAGATATTGTAGCTATAAACATTTTTATAAGGTTGTGTCTGCTCAAAGGGTTTGTGCCAACGGGCGAATCTGTAATTACCTTAGCAACTAGTTGGGATCCGAGTAGCTCACATCATCTCACAGAATCCAAACTGTTTGATACACCACTCACGGTTTAGAGAGTAAATTGAAGGAAAGCCCACGACGGATGTAAAGCAAACGATATAGTTTACAGACGAAAATTATATGGCCCCAAATAGTTAACTATATTAAATACGCACTACGTACACGCGCGTGTACGTAGTGCGTGTTTAATATAGTTAACTACCATCTGTCTGAACAAACTCAGAATAGACTTACTTTGGGTCGTCCCTGTAGACAGGTCTTATCGTATATCCTTTACTAGTGTTTCATCCTTATCATACTGTACACGTATGTCGGGTAAAGCTCTAATTTGAGTAATTTATTCTTACTACCTATTCGTTCATGCTTTTGAGTAACTACTGACAAAATATCAAACAACCTGGATCCTGATGTCCAGTGTCACCTGGGTACAAGCTGTATGATCTGGATCTCGGCGTATCATCTGGATCCAAGCTGTTTGCAGTTGACAGTTAATCAATATGATGATGGTTAACATTCACGGTATCACGTGATCCCATTTATCAACGGTGTAGATCAAGATGAATTACCCTTGGGCTCATCTGTATCCAAAATGTTTATAATGGTTATTAAAAATGGTTATTTAAACGCTTTTGAACGCACACATCCTTTGTGAAAAGAGCGCTTTACAAATGCGGTATAATAATAATAATAATAATAATAATAATAATAATAATAATAAAAAGCCCATAACATGCAGTGGTAGTCAGACATATGAAAACATAAAAGTAGACTTCTACCTCATCGAAATCCAAATAGTCACTCTGATTTCATTTCAACATTTAATTAGCAACAAGCAAGGCCGACTGAATAATGTGGTAAAACTACACCTATGTCAAGGAAGAAGTTTAAACTTGGCTGTAAAGTAAGTCCCATTTTTGGTAACTTATCCACTATCTGATTAAACCTAATGCAAGACAACAGTAGTATAGAAATATCTTTTGTCCTGCATGAAGCTACCGCCTGCCTTAAATAGATAGCATCTGATCTGCACAAAGTTTCAGCGTGCACCTTCCTTCAAGTTCTCCTCTAAAACGTAACTGGTGAGTTAAATAGTGTTGATCCTGGTTCCTCTTCTGCCGTAAGCATTGTGAGCCGCTTTTCCGGTAACTTCGGCGGAGGAAGCCTTAACATTTCTTACGTTAACTCTTCTCTTGCTGAATGAATTTTAAAACACACATCTCCAGTGCAGATCCTGATGAGACAGCTCCTGCAGAAGCTGTCTCATATTCTCTATTTACAGGTTGGTATATCGACGTGAACAGCAAGAGAAGGGTTAAGCGCGTCTTGGCAGCCATTTGAAATGAATGAATCAGAAATCAGTGAACAATTTAGCACTTTTATTTAGCGATTGAGCAAACATTAATGTTACAGCATGAGAAGGATTAAGTCAGGTTTACTATACTGTAGAGTCTCTCATTAGCGGCCATTAACCCATTCCCTCCTAGACTATTTTTAGACCTAACTTCTTTGAATAAATCTACCGAAAAGGAGCATTTACTAGTGAAAAGGAAATGTTTTAGAGTTGTGTAGTTTTGAAACCACTGTGATAAATAGAGCATTTGCTCCTTTGGATGAAATGCTCTATTTTTCACAATGGCTTCAATAAATGACTTTACAGAGGAATCTAAAGGCGTCAGTAGGAGGGAATGGGTTGAAGCGAGGTCTAATTATAGGCGTGTAAGACAAATCTCCTATAGGAGCTTTCTGCATTACTTTTGCACTGCATTAATAATCCACCTGTTGTTTAAGACTAATGTGTTCAATATATGAATGTCCGCTTAGGACAGGTTCTACTGTATACGAATGCGAACTACATATGTCAAGTTAGTATGGTACAACTATTATAGTTCGTCAGTGCATGTGAACAATGCGCATATGAAGCCCAAAGTAATATGGCGCTTCTACTGAAATGCAATCTGTTTGTCGTTAGATATTTTGATGCTAGTATTACATTGGAGTAAATAATTATTGACTGTGAAAATAGAAAAGTCATGCAGACGATATCTATAGATCGTCATAAAAGGTACAAGGATACACACATTAATGGACGTGCACCGCGTGGATGAAATTCAATCCTGGGTACGAATGGGTTAAGGACATAACATTTAACGCTTTTACACAAACTGCAACTCATTTGTTCACATTGTCCCTTAAAAAGACATACGCAAAGAATGTTGGCCCAGATTAAAGGGATCCAGAGGGAGCCTTCTGATCAGGATCTACACTGTTGATGAACCCATCGATGTCAATGACATATCAGCAATTACGAGTAATTGTTTGCTGTGTCCTCTCAACATGAAAATGGATGAGTCCAAAATAAGATCTGGGCGGGGCTTCGTTAGATAATATGGGAATAATTGGTTGAGCTATACTGGATTTAGTTCAGTCCGGGGAGGCAGACGGCAATGTCCAAAACATTATGCATGTAATATATTTAAAACCGACATAATTTGGAAAAATACGGGTATGAATTAAAATAGTCGTTGTATTGAGCTTGGGTAATTTTGATAAACCTCTGTATTTCCGATGAAACGTGCAGACACAACGAATTAAACTTTGTCGAACTTGCATGTGTAAGGTTTCACATTGGCATGATTTCCATACGCGAACACGTGCTAATATATGCAAATAAATTGAAACCCGATATCTCAAGACTCTCATAAGGTTTTAAACCGTTTTGCACACTTTTGAAAAGCAACTGAGGAAAGTTCTCTTTAAAATCTTAATCAGATGATTTTCCCAGCAGCCAACATCTATTTGCCACCCAAAGGGGATTAAGCATACTTAATACACGTGATAAACATATACCCCTAGTACATGTAGTTTGCACCGGATAAATTCGTCCGAAAGCCGATCTTTAGTATTGTTAAAAAACGTAACGTTCAGAAAATCAATTAAGCCTTCATACAAACGCCTTTGCAGAGTAGTCCCAGATAAGGCGGCTCATATAGGAGCCGTCTGATCAGGGCCTTCACTGTTTGCTTGTGAAACTATAATGGATCTGGTCTAAAGTTTCTACCAATACCAAACATTTGTGTGTATGTGTGCAATTATAAACATTCAGCTAATATATATTCATGATGTCATTATTTCTAACATGATTAGTCAACAGCAAAAGCGTTGTAGATAAACAAACTAGGTCTGGCAGTTACGTCAAAACAATAACAAAACTAAAAATAGAAAGGATTTCCTCAATATATGCTGTGCATGGGACAATTAATAAATAAGACAAACAATGCACCATGGGATATCCGATACCGTGGTCTAAAGGACGTGTATACATGCGGCTTTGCATTCGCGGTAATCGAGTTAGAAACTCACCGGCGTTTATACTTTTTTTTAATATTTTAGATACTTTTATAAGTATAATTTTTCTATACTAATTATGACGTAACTGTCAGGAATTCCCTGTCGGACTATAAAATAAAGAGGACGACAATTTGAGACAGACGCACATACTGAAAAATATAGTGCGTATGGTGTACATACAGTAAAACCCCGATAGTTCCAACAAAATTTCATTTTATTTTGACATTTAACTACAGTAAACCCCCAATATTTCAAACAATAAAACAAGTAAAAGTATCAATCTTTAAAACAGAACCGATTATGCGAATGTCTGAGCGACAACGAAGATGGTCATTGCACCTTCATGGAAATTGATTCAAATGATGTTTCCGTTTTTATACGCCCACCTAATAAAGGTGGTCGTATATTGGCGTGGCCCCCCTGTCCGTCCGTCCGTTCGTTCGTTCGTTCGTTCGTCCGTCAACATTTTGTTTGTCCGCAGTTTTCTTGGAAAACTGTTTGACAGATATTAATGAAACTTCACACAAATGTTAAATGCATCAAGGTCTGAAGCTGAGTTGATTTTGAGGTTCATTTGATTTTTCGTTTCAGAGTTATGGCCCTTTTATTTAATAGATAATGCAAATATATGCATATAGTTTGGACGCTGTTTTCTGGGTAAACTTTTTGACAGATATTAATGAAACATCACACACATGTTTAATGCATCAAGACCTGAAGCTAAGTCAATTCTGAGGTTCAATTTGATTTGTTGTGTCGGAGTTATAGCCCATGCACTTAAAAGAAATAATGCAAATCTATGCAAATATGAGGATGGCCATAACGTTTTCATTTGAAATGATATTTACTTCAAATTTTTTGTATGGTTAAACCTTAATATGAATTTTCACATATATTCCAGGGTTTTGATAAGTCATTTTATTCTAAAGTTATGGTGCTTGAACTTTGTATGTTTGTTGCTTTGTTTGTCGGTCAACTTTTAGTTTGTCTGTTGTTTTCTGGGAAAACTATTAAAATGATATAAATGAAACTTAACACAAATGTTTTAAGCAACAAAATCTGAAGCTGAGTTTATTTTGAGGTTCATTCAGTTTGTCTTTACCGAGTTATGGCCTTTGCACGTTACAAAAATCTGCAAAAAAGAGGATTAGCTGTAACTTTTTTAATTAATAAGATATTCACTTCAATTTTCAAAGATCTGAAGCACAGATTAGATAATGTCAACACTTATAAGGCATGATGAATCTGAGAAAGTTTGCAAGTGGGCGTATTATGTACCGTATGCGG
Source organism: Azorinus chamasolen (assembly GCA_963576725.1). Taxonomy (NCBI): domain Eukaryota; kingdom Metazoa; phylum Mollusca; class Bivalvia; order Cardiida; family Solecurtidae; genus Azorinus; species Azorinus chamasolen. Next base: position 35,095,015 of record OY755242.1, on the reverse strand, counting down.
TACTCTTGTTCCAATATTCAGTGTCGGAAATGTCTGGGAATTGCATAAACCGTCTACGACAGCAGTGGACTGTGTACAGGGGCCATAAGAACGTAACAGATGCCTGATAGAGAGATTAGTGATCTTACCGGAAGTTTATAGCGTTTGTTAAAAGGCACAGATACCGACGGGCGAAGGACGGAATACTGACCTTGGCTGTTACATATGTAGAAGCCAAATCATTTAGCTACGAAACGAATTACCATCAGAAAACCCCTAGAGACAATATTAGATTAGGGGCTGCAGTAATGCAGTTCGCATGTCTAAAACTTGATTTAAACAAGTGTACGAACAATTTCTTTCAAATGAATGAAGGGTATGGAAGGTACCTGGAGCGTATGGTTAGAGGAGATGGAGTTTAAGCCAGACAAATGCATCTTCTTCAAAAAGACGACAGGACTGCTAGGGCTTTACGATAAACTATTACGGCATTGGAGTATTTTATCTCTAAATCCGAGGATGATGTTTGGGGTTGCTTGATATATACCACTCTAGTCTAACCTGGTTTTAAATCGTGAGGGTCTCAATGTTATCGGGCGAGAAAACTTGAGAATGAATCACTGTGCAATATGGTTTGGTGCAAAGGTCACGTGTCAATACGGACATTATAAGAAACACTATCATGCCATTGCCGAGGCAGTCGGGCGAGAGTAAATGTTGCAGTATTGTGCAATCATTATGATGAATAACGAATGGACCTGATTAGGAAAACATGGGTGAATGTCACAAGGGTGCAAGTCTGAAGAGCAAGTTGATCAATGTTGAATGCAAATGTTACTTCTTCTCTGCTTTTAGTGGCGAGGGACTCGAATATTCACTTTCCGTCCATTGGTGGGGTGGGAAATATGTAGCTGCTACGTTTGACTAAGCTTTACTGCTCATGCATCCCTAAATGTTCCGGAGGCATTGCGATATTCAGAAGTGATGAACAACCCCTTTTTCATGGGAAGGGGAGAAGATTGACAAGATTTGGATGAGTACGAGTAAATGGCCCTCGTATGGATTCGGCTTATACGTGTTTGGTACGATAAGACGATTTAAGGTGATGTGGTTCTGGTCCATTCAAATAAAATTAGGAGGAGTGTTTCGGAATAGTTAGAACACGAGATAAGAATACTAGTATACTTCGCACTTTCGGCTTATCCAGTTATTATTAGATGCGGTAAAGGGTGCGGTAAAAACATTCGTTTTGCGCATTCCGTCATGTTTTAAAATCGTTAACACTTGGTAGGTGAGTAGAACCCATTGCGACGTTTCATTACAATAATCATTAAATCGGCAAAAAGTATTCACTGTATTACTTCGTTACTTCACAAAAGCAGCTGTTAAGTGCTTGTGTGAGGCCCCGTACTTCATTCCCAGTGTTGTTATATTTTCTGGTCCCTCGGGATCATTAGTGTTGATGTTATTAGTTTCGAAAATTAAATACCGCTTAAGCCAGTGATAGGGAGCGTGAGTAGTGTTACACTTTGAATAACTGTTCATGAAAAGACTCAGTAAAACCGAGTCAGCAATGTTCTCGGCCTTTGAATGATCTCCTACTTTCAGGACGTATGTACTTCACTTCACAACAGCAAGTGTTAAGTGCTTGTTTGGCGGCCGGAAAATGTCGCCCCGTACATCATCTTCAGTGTTGTTATATTTTCCGGTTCTTCGGGAGCATTAGTTTCGATGTTATTGGTTTTGAAAATTAAATACTGCTTAAGCCGCTGCTAGAGGCATGAGTAGTATTTCACTTTGAAAAGCTGCTCATGAACATACTCAATAAAACAATTTTCTCTTTTTGCATTGCTGTTCTTGCCTTCAAAGGATCTCCTGCTTTCAGAAATTATCCATTGATTTAGACAACCATGCCATTTAATTTTCCATCCTTATTCTTGACGTGTTTTATCAGTTTACACATGCAAATCATGCAGGTCAGATTGGTTAATAGATATGGAGATGTTGTCGTCAATATTCACTCAAAGACCCCATGATATTGCAAGCATTCCAAGCAGTGATAGGTTGAAAATTTATCCCCTGACCAATTTTGGTGCTGAAGGGATAGACATAGACTTGTTCAGAACAGCAGCCAATTATGAAATGACTGACATTACTACCAAGATTATAAGAAAAGGCGACATATCAAGAAGCTTTGGGTCACTACGGACATACTGCGACGAAAGAAGGGCCCTGGAAAACAAGCCATTTGAGCCAGATGGCACAGTGCGTTACATAAAGGCCAACTGTATAGTAAAGGCAATGATAAAGGAAGCTGGATAGGTAGCTGCTATGACAACATTGAGAACAACCTGATAACAAATGACAGCAAAACAAAAAAGCTTACCAGTTCAAAGACATTACAAAAGACAAACACGCCAAGACAACACCTGCAAATAGGCAAAATGCAGAAAAAGGCATTCTAAATAGTTGGACGGAATATTGCTGTGAACTCTACAACCAGCAGGTAACAGGGGATCCAGCAGTATGACATTGCCAATAGGCTATCCCTCTTCCAATCCTCAGGGATAGCTGTCAAAGCACTTAAATAGGAAAAAGCACTGGGAGTTGATAATATACTTTAGTCTAGCTGATTTAGTGCAGACGGGTGGTTAGCAAACCATAGATACACTGACAAAACTGGGGTCTGGACGCAATCGCTTATCATAAAAGTTGCCAAGGAAGGAGACCATTAGACGTGCCAGAACTACCGGACAATAAGCAGTCTCATCAGTCCTCGCAGAAAAGTTATGTTTAAAGTCATACTGAAAAGACTGAAACCACAATCAGAAGTGATCATCGCTGAAAATCAAGCAGGATTCAGAGCTGGACGCAGTACCACAGAACAGATACTTAACCTCAAACTTTTCGGATAGTAATACCTGTAACGCCAGTCAGATATACATCCTATTTTCATCGACTTCAAGAAGGCTTCCGAAAGAGTCTGCATGAAGCATTGTGCAATGTCAATGAGAATCTAGTCATGACCATTCATCAATTGTATGATAAAGCTTGCAGTGAGGTGGTCATTAATGGTTGAAAACCACTGTTGGAGTAGATAAGAATGACTTTTATCACAGATTCCCTTCAACATCTTCTTTGAGCAAATTATGTCTGATTCCTAGGATAATCATGAGAAAACTATCAGTATTGTTTTGACGATATGGCGATCGTTGTAAGACTATTAGTTACCACTCGCGCATACATCGACAATGGGAAGAAGACTGGTAGGCGACTTGTCAGCGATTATTGCACTACAGTTGAACACTGACAATGGTCATCGATGATCTTTCGGTGATCTTCAGTAAGTTCTATAGGAACTTTATGCATTACCTTTGCCCTGCATAAAAGAACCTGCTTTACTATGCTTAATAAATGAATGGCCACTTAAGACCGATTCTTCTGTATCAGAAAAAAATACATCATACTATATATAAGCCGAAGTTTTATGAAGGCATATAACATATTTGACTTTAGCAGAAACTGTAGAACTAATATATCATATACAGTAAACCCCGGTAATGCGACCACTTAATAAACAGCCACTGGGTTGTTTAAAACAGGTGGGTGCTTAATGCAGGACAAAAGTAATGCCGAAAGCTCCTGTAGGAGCTTTCTTCATAACTTTCATCCTGTATTAAGCTACCACCTGCCACTACCACCCAGAATTATACCTCTTTTATGTGGTCGCTTTAGAGGGGTTTTACTGTATAAGACGGCTTATTAATGCTACAAACAAACAGAGCTGACCCCGGTCAGACAGGCCCTACTGGGTTTACTCTTTTTGCAAACGCGCCAACCGTCGTCTATATCAATGAAAGGGTTAAATGAAAAAATGGATACTATAAAATTTGATTTCATCTGTTTATTAAGCATGGGACTACATAACCGTACTTCATAAGATTTATAATACTGCTCTGAGACATCTCGTGGGATCACTTCTTCGACATCGAAAACAACTAAACACTGGTATTGTTCCCTTGGTTCTATTAAATGTTCTACCATGTGGCACTTAATGTTTACAATTGAAACAATACAAGTGCTTGCTGTCTACAGGGTTATCTATGTGACGTCCGAGGTAAACGAAATAAAAATATTAACATACCCTTGGTAATTAAATCCTGGGTAATTCAACAGGACATATTTAGACTATGCGAGACAAGGTCGATGCAACTTATCTCCATGTGTCGTGACATTAACGATACGTGTTTACGTAGTTGTATTTCAAATATAAATGAAACACCCACTAATATTTATATATATCAGAGCCATGAATAACGGTGCGTGCCAAAATACTATAATTGTCATTTGCCACCTAACCCTATACTGTGACAGTCTTTAGAATCGTCTCAAAAAACTATTCTAAAGAAGTGTCACAGTATACGATTATTCTTGAAATCATTACTTACACAGCGTTAACCCTTTCGCTGCCAATGCCGATCTGTGATTACCTATGCAAACAGTTTGGATCCAGATGAGACGCCGAGTAACTCGGCGTCTCATCAGGATCCAAACTGTTTGTTACTGTTACTATGTTTTTGAAAAAAAAAATGAAGAAAATCAAAGGAATTAAATTTTGTAGCAGACGACAAAGTTAGCAGACGACAGAGTTTGGCAGCGAAAGTGTTAATTGATTATTCTCTGTAACGCATCTTATCCGGACCTCTGTATACATGTACCGGTATATAATAACAGACTACGTCCTGTGTTTCGCCTTTTCGCAGTGAACTTTGACAGGTAATTACAGTAAAACCTCTCTTAACCGGCCGTTAAATTTGGTATGAATATCGGTCTTGGAAACAGGTGGCAGCTTAATGTAGGGTGAAAGTCATGCAGAAAGCTCCTCTAGGAGCTTTCTGCATGACTTTCACTCTGCATTAAGCAGCCACCTGCCTAAAAGTATCTAAATTCTTATCTACTATAATTCCGGTTAAGAGAGGTTATACTGTAGTTGGTTCTTTGGGCGAACCGACATAACAACGCTAGCTTTAGAAACATTTGATAGGTATCACAGAGTTGTTATATGTACTATTTCCTGTAAAGTATAGATAGAAACCTGATATAATCAATAAGATTACATAGGCATCAGCCTGTAGAGTTTTTTCGTTTACAATTCTATTCAAAAGAAAACTGCTATAGTTTACTATAATCAAACGATCGATGTAATTGCGACATTGCGCTCTGTCATAAATACATTTTGTCATGATCATAAACATAAAAAGTGCGCTACATACTACATTACGCTACATTACATACTGCCTGCTACACAAGTGTCATGCTTGTTATATCTGGTGCCGTTGTTAATGTTTATGATTTCCAGTTACCCATCCGCGTTTTCGCATTATTTTCTATTACTATAGTTTTTAGATAGCACATTAAGTGACAAATTATCTCTTCTAAAGGAACCTGTTACTACCAAACTATTTATTCTAATTACAACTGATTTTACAAAATCATGTTAATCAGATAATATAAACCAATGTAGCTGCCATTAATGGTATGTTTTAGTTAATAGTATTTCGTAACACAATGTTAAAATGTGGGAGCATTTCGAAACTGTATCTTTAAGTTTAGTTTCATTTGAGTAACGTGCATTGAATGATTCGCTCGCATATTCAGTTGCTGTCCTAGAATTGTTGAACTTATACAATGAAAGAAGAAGAACAGTTGAAGGATGAAGTTGTGATAATACATGTTGCATGTTCATATATGAAATATAATGACACCCTGGATATTTATTAGCAAATTTTTATAATGGTATATAATTATGCACATGATATTTTTGATATTGGCAGGAACTGTAGAGATAAATCTATTATAATTCATAAGCAGTCTTCCTATAGGAATCGTCTGATTTGGGTCTACTCTGTTTGCATAGGAGTGAACGGTGCCATCGGGGAAAGGGTTAATACAGTAACACCTCTCTATAACAGTCACTAAATTGTGTTAAGTAGTTGGTATTTAGGGCAGGTGGCTGCTTAAAGCAAGGTGACAGTAAAACAGAACGCTCCTACACATTGCTTTAAGCAGCCACCTGCCTATAATACAAACTACTTGATGTAATTTAGTGGCCGTTATAGAGAGGTTTTACTGTACATGGTTACTTTACACGTCGCCTTTGACTGATGCACACTAAGCATCCAATCAAAACAAAACATAAATATGCCTCTTTAACCCTTATCCTGCTATTCGATACCTGAATCGCACTTACATACAGTTTGGATCCAGATGAGACGGCGTCTCATCAGCATCCAAGCTGTTTGTCATTTGGTAAATGACTCTTGCAAAATTCTCATCGCAAGTAGTGACACTTATATCAGATTCAACTATGAGGAGACATCATATTGTCAGAGCGGGATAAGGGCGCATTGAAATGTTATGTCTAGACTTGTTTGGCACTAAAGCGTAGTATATACTGTAACTGGTATTTACCGAAGATTTTATAAAATAAGACAAGCTGAGGGGTAAGCATAGTTTGACAATATCGTTCGATTATTCCATCTTATTGCAATTTGAATGTAAACGCCAGTCACTAACTTTGACATTTATTATCTAAAATAGCAGAGTATGTGAAACGTAATAACATTACTTCATTAATAAGCCAAATATATTGTTTCCAGTACGGTATAAATCTAGTCATGTCAAATCTAGTTGAATCATATATATTTTCTGTCTGGTTTCATGTTATAACTGATTTCACGACGAATGTAAATTAATAAATTCTGAACATAGGAGATCCTTCGAATGCAAAATCAGTAATGCGAAGAAGAAAATTGCAGACTCTGTTTTATCGAGTCATGAACAGTAACTAAAAGTGCAATACTAGTAACACCCTAGCGCAGGCTTAAGTGCAAGTTTAAGATGAAAAAGATAATCTGTGCAACTATCAGCTATTTAGCTTTTACCGAACTCGTTCCATTATGGTATGTCTGTAAGATAAATGTGGGTTGTGTGTATATTATATACCTTGAATATATTGGTATATATAGTTGAACTTCAATATATCGAACTTCTGGATAACTCGAAGTAAAAGTTCGGTCCTTCCAAAATTTACAATACCAAAGTTTTCTAAAATGTATTTCTACGCATATCTAGAAACACATAAGACAGCTAAATGCAGGTCGATAGTAATGCTGAAAGCTCCTACAGGAGCTTTTAACATTACTTTAGACCTGGATTAAGCTGTTATCTGGAGAAATTGTCTAGATTAGAAAGCGGATGACTCGAACTTCTGCTATCTCGAAGCAATTTGAAATCCCTTGAAGTTGGAGATATCAAAGTTCAACTGTATATATATATGTACAGGATAGCTGTCTGCAGCAGCCATGCAATTAATATAATTCCGTGTTATTGTGGAAGGTGGTAGCTTAATGCAGGGCGAAAGTTTAGCAGAGAGCTCGTATAGAGGAGCCTCTATCTTCGCCCAGCATTGCGTAACTGCATGCTTCTGTAGATATAGTGCATGTTAATTCCTTATATGGTCGCTTTAGGCAGGTTCTACTGTATTTTTTATGACGACATACCAATATATAGAGGATCTTACATGAGTGATCATTACAAATTGTTTTTATTGAAAGAGTTTATTAAAATGATATGACAAGAGCTTTAGCGAGGGTAATATTCATTGTAGTAAACGAGTTTCACGAAAACAACTTGTAATGAACATGAGTGTAAGCTTCTTTTTATCACATAACCCTTAAACGTGCCAAAGAATGAAACATACTATATCTGACGGCTGTTTAGGCCATTATATATAAGCCTATCGGAAAACCTCTGAAGAAGACAAAACTTTGATTCGTATGATATCAAAGATCTTGATGTTATTCGCCGATATTGTAGTATTCATGCGTGGTGGGTGCGTTTTAGTTTCGTAGCTATATTTTGCTGTGCAACAAAAAGGTATCAGCACCGACGAAAATGGTTTATTTTGTACCAATGGGCATATCTCGATATCTCGATAAAAGTTAAAATTGAAAGTCTTCATAAGAATAAACTGAACATAACCAACACATTCCAACACAAAGGTTTTATTGAAAATATGCGTTATTGTAGAAACTATCACTTGAAGCAGTCACCAGTCTAAAACGTTCCCAGCAGTTTTTTATTAACTCTTTCGCCGACATTGTGCGAAACCGTGATGACATTTAGGCCTACGCACAGTTTGGATCGAGATGAGACGCCAAATAACTCGGCGTCTCATCAACATCATAACCGTTTGACACTCATGTTTTTGTGATGCTGTTGTTTTGTTAAGCAAAAAGAGAAATAAAATACAGCTCTAACTTGAAACCTGCAACAGAGGATAATCTTAGCAGAAGATACTTACATGTATTTGGCGAGGTTCTGCGAGGTTTCGCTGTTTGTTCTAAATAGAGAAGCTGAGTATATGGCACTAATCACTAAATGCATTCTGTGTAGTTCTCAGGTAGTTTTACATACAGTTAACACTCGTTATACCGATATTCGATATATAACGAAATATTTATTATACCGACCCTCGAAACTGAAACGATAGTGAAGAAGTGTTTAATGTTTTATAGACAGTTGACTGCTTAATGCAGAATGAAAGCCACACGTAACGCTATTCTGTGTGATTTTTGCATAATTATCATCATTAAGCTGCCATCTGTCTGACAGACCAGTATTAATGCTGATTTTAACGTCCAGTTTAGAGGGGTGTCGATGTATAACTTAATGTTCATTACAACGACAATTTCAATACATCGACACTTTCTGTGGGACGGCATCGTCGTTTTAACGAGTTTTGACTGTACACGCATCAATTCTTATCCCGCTGTGAACAAAAACTGTCTCCTCAAATTTAGATCAGGGTCCATGCTTATAAAGCTTTTTAGTTGAGTCTTTGGCTCAAATCTGCCAAATCAAAAGCTTGAGAACAAACTCAGACTCAGCTAAAAGCTTTATAAGCATGGCTACCGTTCCATTTCTACTACTTTTGATTCGTTCACAATTTTGAGAACCTATTGACCAAATAATTTTGTTTGGATAAACGCTCTTAACTCTTTCGGCGCCAATGTCGGCTGTTGGCACAATGGAAAACAGTGCAGTCCAAGGTCAGATGCTGCCTTTTCAAGGCGGCGTCTGACCTGGGACTTCACTTTTTTCTGTATTATTTTTTCCCAAGCATACAGGTTTTTAAAACAAATGTTTTATAATATACCTTTATTATTTAGCTTGGAATTATATTCAATATGAAATTATAATTGCAGACGACACTTTTAAATTTGGAGCCAAAAGAGTTAATCCTTACCTCGGTGTGAATAAATAATATCTGATCACATTTGAACCTCTTTAAGTTTGACTTAGCCTGATTCAAAACTATCAAACGAGTGTCAAACAGCTTGGATCCTGATTGGACAACGGATTACTCGGCGTCTCAAATGGATCCTAGTTGTTTGCAAGCGCTAGCCAGACATTGATGTTATAAAACGTTTTGCTTGAGTATGAAATAATTGTCAAGTATTTGATTGGTCAAATTCTGAGTAAGCTCAGAATCAGACCAACTAGATACTTGAGAATGATCTAAGACTCATACTCAGAAGTTTTATAACCTTGGAGCCAGGTCACTGATAGCGAGGTTTTGGTTAATTTGAATGTCAATTAAACATATTTAAAACTTGTTTCAGTTTTAAGATAATACCAGAAGCATGAACATAATCTGAGACAGCATGTGTAAATCTGAAATATATAACCGTTTACATGAATATTAATTAGATGACCTTTTAAAATTTCATATTAACACAATCAATATTGACCAAACCAGAAACTGTAGAAACTGGTCTATATCTTTCCAATAAGAGCCTACTGGGTTTACTGTTTTCAAAGGCGTAGAAAGGCGTATTTATGAAGTAAAGGGTTAATTCTGCAATTTCGAGGGTTTACTTACATATAAAAGAAATATTTACATGCGTGTTGAAGTGTTATCTATTGTATAAGGACATAACCATTTACTCCAAAAATACGCCTATCTACGCCCTTGAAAACAAAGTACATCCATATCAGATGTGCAATCAGGTTCTGCTCTGTTTGCATATGGAATAATATAGATCTGATTCAACAGCTCCTGCTTTAGCAAAAAAAATCATGTGTTACTATACCATTCTAAAAATCATCTAGGAGCTTGCTGCATTAGTTTTGTCCTGCATTAAGCTACCACATGTCTCTACCACCCAGAGTTATACCTCTTTTAGGTGGTTGCATTAGAGGGGTATTACTGTATTGAATTTGGAATTTATTTAAAAATCGTTGTGTTCCAATGACATTTGTTTGGTTTGAAGCGGAGAGGCAAAACCAATAATAGATGATGCCTTATCAAGTTATCGCCATGGAAAATTGGTGGTTTTATGTGATGATATGACATGTCTATTGTTGTAGTACCGTTTAAACACTACAACCTTTCACGCGCCGTAATGCACATCTACGATATGGCCATCCTTATTAATTGTTTAATGTGCAATATTAGAAAGAAAGTACTTTGATATGTCGGTTCAGACTTCCGTGACGCGTGTCACTGCTATGAAAGCTAAGCATATTACTCAGTTTTCAGTTGTTCTGTTCCTCTGGGATTATTGTGCCTGTCAGCTTAGTTTATGTAACGTAACTCTCTGACACTACCCAGCATGACAAAGCGACACCTGTCATAAGCGACTTTAAAGCTTTAAAGAAGATTGAACGAAAACAGCATTTCAGACTGTACCATGCAGTGTCATTAAGATATTGCTTTTTTCAATTTTATTGATTGGGTTGGGTTTGACTGATCTCTAATATATTTCAGAAATATGTGACAGACGATGTGACATGATTTTATTCATTACTTGTCTGTTTCTAAATATGAAATAATGACACATTTAGTGATATATTGAGAGACGTTAGTGACCCAGTTTCCAAACAAACGAAGAGTATAACGTACGTTTTGATCGGTGTTTGACTTAATCCTTTCCCTTATATAAGCGCATTGACGCATATGCAAACAGAGTAGACCCAGATCAGACGGCTCCTATAGGAGCCGTTTGATCAGGGTCTGCTCTGTTTGCTTATGGTGTAATATAGATCTGATTCTACAGCTTCTGTCTGAGCCAAAATGTCAAGTGTTCATAGGCCATTACAAAAAATGATCTTATCAATATTTATGGTATTCATTATTTCCTACATGGATATTGAACAGGGAAATGGTTTATCTTTATCTATATCCTTTTAACATTCTACACTCTTGGCAATTGTCGTCTGCAAATATTATCGTCTGCTCAATTGCTTGAAGTAGTGTTTACTTACATTTTCTTATCAGAAATATGAACAGAGTAACAAACAGTTTGGATTCTGATGAGACGCCGAGTTACTTTTTACACCTGTTATGTGGTGGATTTAAAAATTTCGACACTAAAAACGAACTGGACAAATATTAGCACTTTTTCAGACTTTTAAACAGTTTGGATTCTGATAATAGAGCTACAGATAAAGGTACGTACGCAAATGATAAACTCGTCATTTCTTCACCAAACCCAGTGCTGTGACCATTTTTAGAATCGTGTAGAGAGCTTTCAGACACGACTGATATTTGCAAACTCCTAGGATCCATTCAAGACGCATTGTAACTCGGAAAACCATTAGTCATACTCTGTTTGCCTCTGTTATTTCTTTTATATCGAAGGATAAAACACAACCATCGTAAGGGGTACACACCAATATGGATCACTATGTCGTGGGTGTTTCGACCCTAAAATAAACTGGACAAATACAGTAAAACCCCGCTAATACGACCACCTAAAAGAGGTTTAATTCTGGGTGCTATATGCAGGTGGTAGCTTAATGCAGGACAAAAGTAATGCAGAAAGCTCCTAGAGGAGCTTTCTGCATTACTTTTGTCCTACATTAAGCAACCACCTGCTTATAAAGACAGCAATGTTTATTCATTAAGTGGTCGCATTAGCCGGGTTTTACTGTATAAGCATTGCACTGCTTGACTTTCAAACAGTTTGGATCCTGATAAGATGCCAAATTCTTCGGCGTCTCACATCGCTCCAAACTCATTTGCAAATGTGAACACTGATTTACTCGCAGAATGATGAAAACTAATCTTATTGCCAAAGTTGAGAAAAATCCATGGAACCAAATGAGCAAATATTTTCTTCGTTCTTCGTCTTTATATAATACTATTTATTAAGCTGTCTATGTGAACTTTTAATTTCAACAAAGTACAAAATCGTGTAAAACACGAAACAAATGGAGTGCATGGGTTTGCGGATAGACATACGGTAAAACCTCTCTATAACGGCCACTAAATTGTGTTAATCAGTTAGTATATAGGGAAGGTGGCTGCTTAAAGCAAGGTGAAAGTAAACCAGAACGCTCCAATAGGAACACAAAATATTTGATGTAAATTAGTGGCCGTTATAGAGAGGTTCTACTGTACACATTACTTAACCATTATTAAGCTACTTGCTTTGCATTTGCAAACAGTTTGAGTCCAGTTGTGATGTTGTGTAACTAAATGTAGGTGTTTCATTAAGACCCAAGCTGCTTGGCTTTCGGTCAATAGTTTCTCACACGTGTGGTCGAATCGAAGTAGTCCAATGTGAACTAGATTCAACAGACATGGTTTTTGTTTTTATAGCTGAGGTGTGTGGGTTCATAATGGTGACTGAACGCTGTTTACAAGTGATATGCTATTATCATCGACTGCTAATCACGACAATTGACAGTAGAACACAATAACACCTAAATGTTAATGAGTTTTAAGCACTTTAGCATTAAGATTTCTGGTTTTGAGAGCACACAATCGATGGGAAAGCTTTCCATATTCATCTCAAGAAGTGTATGTGGCACAGGTACCTCACGATGTTTGGTGTTTGGACACGTACGCATTGTAAAAGCATTATGTTTGGTTTGATGATGAAATATATACATGTAGTATATTGAAACCGTTACTTATAACATGTATTTCATACAAATCGAACTATATACATGTAGTGTCATAGTTTGGATAAACAATAGGCATTATCAAAATATACATTGATGAAAACGTTTAACCCTTTTCTCCATAAATACGCCTTTTTAAGCCTTTTCACACAGGATTGACCCAGATCAGACGGTTCCTGTAGGAGCCGTCTGATCAGGGTCTGCTCTGTTTGCCCATGACCAACATTCCCTGTGGTCAAATGCTCATGAGGTAAAGGGTTACACTAAAGACAACCAATCAATAAACTAATGTCATTGTTTGTTTGCAAAGGCGTGAAAGTGCGTCTATATGGGAGAAAGTGGTATACAGTAAAACTTCTCCATAACGGCCCCTAAATTGTGTTAATTAGTTGGTAAATAGGACAGGTGGTTGCTTAAAGCAAGGTGAAAGTAAAACAGAACGCTCCTGTAGGAGCGTTCTGTTTTACTTTCACCTTGCTTTAAGCAGGAGCGTTCTGTTTTACGTTCATCTTTCTTTAAGCAGCCACCTGCCTTTAACACAAAATATTTGATGTAATTTAGTGGCCGTTATAGAGAGAAGTTTTTGTAATACTCTATTTACTCTAAGTATTCGGACAAACTTTGTCCAATATTGCAGACACATATCGTAGGCTATATACTATTTCCATTTCTGTTTAATTAATACTTAGGCTAATCAAATTGATGCCACATTGAGTATTTTGCAGTTTGTTTAACAAACCGCTGAAGAGGAATGCTTATGTGTCTGAATATTTAGAGTAAAACATAATAATAATAATAATATTTAGAGTAATAATCCAAATACAAAATCCATGATGAACATTTAGAATAAGTATGGTGCACAAACCAAATACAAAAGCTTCAATGAATATTTAGGGTAAGCATGGTTCACAAACCAAATACAAAAATCTGCGATGAATATTAAGAGTAAGTATGGTGCACAAACCAAATACAAAAAGCTTCCATGCACATTTAGGGTAAGCATGATACAATTGCCAAATACAGACAATCTACGATGGATATATTAAGAGTAATTATGGTTCACAAACCAAATAAAAAACAATCTACGATGCCTGATATTCTATGTGACGTTGCATCTTTGTATCAACTGACATCCATCGCCGTAAATATATCTGAGCTCAGTGCTAGGATTATGCTAACCTTTATTCTGTCCAACAGAAGTCTGCTCAAACTCTGATATTCTGTATGTTTGACTTACTTCCAAATCCTTCAGACATTTAGATATTCATTGTTTGAGTGACAAATGGTTTGGATCCTGATGAGACGCCGAGTTACTCGGCGTCTCATCTGGATCCAATCTGTTTTTAAATGTGACAAAGTACCTGGCGGGATATAGATTAAATGTTTATGGTATGCACTGAACTTTTAAGAGACATGTCTCGTTTTGAATTTCACAGTAACCGTTTCAAACATCGAAACGGTTTCAGAGTGGAATTCAGATTTCAACGATTCATACTCAGTATGAAGACTGACTAGAGAAGTTTGAATTACAAACAGTGTAGACCCTGATTAGAGGGCTCCTCTAGGAGCCCTCTGATCTGGGTCTACACTGTTTGCAAATGGCAGTACATGCATGTTCCGCGTTCAAAGGACTTACGGCATAAAATCATCATATTATAAAAGCATATCGAAATATCGCTCACCGTTTACTTCTCCCATGTTACTTACAAAGTCTGTATAAAACAAGCCATTGAATACGTATATCCACTTGTAGAGTTTATTATACATATATTGAATTTCTTTAACTTAATACCGTTTGTCGAGCAGACAGTTGGAACTGGCACATTTAACGGTAGTACGACGTCTGATTAGAGTCTGCTCTGCTTGCTTATGTAGGAGCTCTCTGATCAGGTAATGGTTTGTTTGCATATGGAATTATATTGATATGATCTTAAAGCTTTTTGTCTCGGCCAAAATCGCTTGATAAGTTTACATTATAAACTTTAAGTTAATGAATATTCACTAATCGATCAATTTATGCATACATTTTCGTTAGGGAATGGGTTAAGCTAATACAATGTACCCGTCCCAATACCAAGATCCAGATTACTACTGCTTGGGTACACGCGCACCAAATCGCCCGCTTCCTGCTCTCTCTGAAAATAACTAAAGATGGTTTCTAGAAGAAAACTACCTGATACATTTTCTATCGACATTTCGGTAAGAACTGATACATTTTATTAAAAATAAATATGTATATATGTATTTTCTTGATCTAAGTATCTGTTATACAGTATACTCTCATGAGCTAACCGTTATGCCAATACAGTAAAACTCTCTCTAAAAGTTGGTATAAATATCGGTCTTTGAGACAAATTACAGCTTAATACAGAGTGAAAGTCACACAGAAAGCTCCCCTATGAGCTTTCTGTATGACTTTCACCCTGCATTAAGCAACCACCTGCCTAAAGGTATTTAAAGTCGTCTCTACCAGATTTCCGGTATGAGGGATTTTACTGTATGTGGACTTGTTTGCGTTCATGTCGTTGTACTCAATGACGTCACGATGCTCCTTTGAACGTAGTATGGATGTCCTACTTTCAGAATTTATGTATTTGATAACAGCAGGTATGAAGACCACATGTGGCGGCCGTAAACAATTGCCCCGTACTTCATTCTAAGTGTAGGTATGTTTTCTGGTCCTTCGGGATAATCAGTTTCAATACTTTCATGTATGAACATCGAATAACTGCTTAACTCGGTGCTAGGGGCGTGATTTGTATAGCACTTTTAATAACTGCTCATGGACAAACTCAATAAAACCGAGTTTACTCTATTAATATTGGTATTTTTGCCTTTTTAGAATCTTTTAAGAATCTTTATATCAGTTACTTACATGTATATTAATTGCAAGCTCTTCTGACAAAAAAGTTATTGTAACACAAGTTATTGTTTCCAATCGGTAAACGAGTGAACAGACAAGAAGCGAGTACTATGTATGTGAATGATTTCTGTATAGCATATGAACATTTGCTTTTAAATGAATATTCATGTAAATAAAATAGTAAAACACGAAGGTATTATGACTAACAATAAGCTGGACTCTGGTAAAGGGAATACTTGTGCATGAGAAAAAGTAGAATAAGATTTATATTATTCTATCAGCAAACGTGGAATCCCATGATTAGCTCCTAATGTGGGATTATCAAGTAAACGTTCAATGCTTTACTCCATGAATATACATGTAAGAAAAAATGACATCATGAATATTAATTAGCACATGGACACAGTGCTTGTTGGCCATGGCAGAAACTGTAGAATCATATCTATATTATATCATAAGCAAACAGAGCATACCTTGACTAGACACTTCCTACAGAAGTTGTCTGACCTGGGTCTATTCTGTTTCCAAAGGTGTAGAAAGGAATATTATGGTATAACGGTTTAAACACAACCTCGTGACGCTTATTTAACATCGGCATGTTTCAGGTTTGCTTTACACATTTTTATAATTATGTCTCCCCCCATTTTTATGGAGACATATTGTTTTTATGAGAGTTGTCTGTCTGTCCTGTCCGTCACACTTTCTTGTCCGGAAGATAACTCCTATATATCTGATGCCAGTTGGTTGAAACTTCGTATATGGAAAGAGCATAATGAGAGGAAGTGTCATGTACAAGGGCAATGACTATGACTTCAATACTTAAAAGTTACATTTTTGTCCGATCAATAAATCCTGTTCTACTGATGTTATTGGAATAGAAATAGCATGATAGAAAGACGTGTAATGCACAAGTTCCATAACTCTGGCTTCACTAATATTGTAGTTATTGCCCCTTGTACATTTTGCACACTTTCTTGTCCCGACGATAACTCCTATATGGCTCATGCCATTGGATTGACACTTCATACATGGAAAGTGCATGATGAGATAAAGCGATATGTACAAGGGTCATAACTCTGGCTTTAATACTGTTGGAGTTATTGCCCTTTGTTAATTTTTTGTCCAATCAATACCTCCTGTTCTATTGATGCTATTGGAATAACATTTCATATATGGAAAGAGCATTATGGCAGGAAGTTTTTATGCCCAAGGGCCATAACTCTCGTATCAATTATTTTGGAGTTATTCCCTGTTATCATTTTTTTCTTGAAATGTGGTGTGGAAAGTGTATGACAAGGGGAAGTATCATTCATCAAGTCCATTGCTATGGTATCAACAGTTTGGAGTTATTTCCGTTAATATATTGTTTTTGTTAGATTTGTTTGTCTCTCTATCTGTCACACATCTTGTCCGGTCGAGTTTTCATGTACAGAAATGGGACAATGTGAAAATGTGTCTCAATGACGCAGTGTGTACGTGTGGGTGGGGTTGCCAGGGGTGGGGGGGGGGGGGAGAATCTGTTTTTGTGACAAAAACCTCTAGTTAAGTATGGATTTACAAAACAATGTTTTAATCAGATAAATTAAAATAGCCACCGCATACATCACTACAATTGGTTTTTGTTTTTGCCTTATGCTATTCATGTTATATATGGGGCAATTTGTTTTTTCAATTGTCTATTCTAATCAAGTTTTCAAGGCATACAATAATTTGATTGGAAAACGTTTGAGTATGCTCAATCAAATCCCCTTCCTATAGAGGAATGTTAATGCCTGAGAGAAAATTAAATTGAGTACAACCAAAACATTCGCATTACCAAGTGCTATGTTGGTGAAGTCACTAGTTGTCGGACATTTATTCATACGTTTTGCTAAAAGCTAACACAGTATGGATCAGTAAATGGTTTGCTGCGACATCGTATCTGGAAGCTGATAGGATTTATATTAATGGGAAATGTAACTGTATCAACACTTTTTAATTTAATTTATTTGAACAGACTAGGGATTAAGATATTCTCTTCTGTGTCAGCTTGCACTTTTCAATCCTTGGATCTAC
The DNA here is from genome assembly GCA_963576725.1 of Azorinus chamasolen. Classification (NCBI taxonomy): domain Eukaryota; kingdom Metazoa; phylum Mollusca; class Bivalvia; order Cardiida; family Solecurtidae; genus Azorinus; species Azorinus chamasolen. The sequence goes on along the minus strand of OY755242.1, from coordinate 35,077,143 downwards.
ATCATAACCTATCATAAGTGGCAATTAAAAAGATTTAGCTTAATGTAGGTCGAAAATATTGCTGAAAGCTCCTATTTGAGATTTCTGTTTTGCCGTTACCATGTTTTAAGCAACCGCCTGCTTTTGAAGACCATTGTAATTGATAATAAATGAATGATCGCTTAAGATATGTTGTGCTGTACAGTAAAACCCCTCTAATGCAACCAGCAAAAAGGGGCATACTTCTGAGTGGCAGAGGCAGGTGGTAGCTTAATGCAGGACGAAAGTTTTGCAGAAACAGCCTTCTTATCAAGACAGCTATGGTTATATTTTAAGTGGTCGCATTAGAGAGGTACCTGTATTTGAAATTTCGTTCAGATGTTAGTAGTAGTACAGTGCTCCCTCTCTACAACGACACCCTTTGAGATACGAAGATTGTATGTGTTGTTCAGAGGGAGTTGTTATAGGGAGGGAAAATCAAACATAATTAGCTTGTTTGCAGATCCCCAGATAAGGTGTATTTCGAGAACTAAAACCGTTATGCCTCAATCAAACCCTATGTTGTGACCACTCTTTAGAATCGTCACAAAGTGACGATTCTAAAGAGTGGTCACAACATAGGGTTTGATGGAGGCATAAAGAAAATACAATGGAAAAAAGTTGTTTCTGGAGCCTTGTTGTTTCGGAAACAGTGACATGCGTTGTTGTAAGGAGGGAATCGTTATTGAGAGGGCCGTTGTAGGGAGGGAGCACTGTACATGTATATATAGATAGAATTGGTAAAAACGGATTAAACGTTTTTAGTTTAATTCCTGTTTAGGTTGATACGGTATGCAAAGGTGTCTACAGTAAACCAATCTAAACCGGAATTCTAGAAGAGAACAGGCTGGATATTTTAGGCAGGTTGATGCTTAATGAAGGGTTAAAGTCATGCAGAACGCCACTAGAGAAACTTTCTGCATGACCTTTATCCTGCATTAAGCTGCCACCTTTCTGCAAAAACCGACATGTATACTAAATTGAGTGTCCGGTTTAGAGGAGTTTTACTGTATTCAATTAACCCTTTCCCTGTTCTATGTTTATTACAAATTTCTTTACCTACTGATTATTCATGGACAAATTAGTTGTAATGAAATATGGAAGGTGGAACATTGTAGCCATTTTAGAAAGTATAGAAACAGATATTTCCAATTCCAGTAACAAACAGAGCAGACCCTGATCAGACGGCTCCTCTAGGAGCCGTCTGATCTAGGTCTACTCTGTTTGCAGATGCGCGAAAACACGTTTGTATGAGGGAAAGGGTTAATGTAAAGTATAAACACCATATAGCTGCTCGTGTACAACCTCGTTTGAAAGATTAAATTTGGTAATCCGTTCTTCCGTCATACATTTCAATAAATGCATGGCGATAACTGGAATATAACCCGGGACAAAAAACTAGATAATCTATCGTCGACATCTTGGTCAGAATAGGAAATTAAAAGCTTTGTTACAACCATAAAACGATAAAACCATAAAGCGAAATTCCCATGGGATGAACTCATATCATCGTTTTATAATACGTTTTCATGCACGTAGCAGTTTGAAAAAGACCCATGCAATCAAATCATTGTTATCCGACGAGACCGAGTGTCTGTATGTTTCACGCAGTACTACATGATTATAATATGTCATAAAATTTATTAAATGTCAGGAGGGTAATACATTTTGAGCAAACAAAAAACTTAGGATGCATTTTCACTCCACGGAAGACCATTCTGTGTATAGTTTAACTTTCTAACCAGTACGCTATTGATTTTACTGTACAGTAAAACCTCTCTATAATGGCCACTAAATTGTTTTAATTAGTTGGTATTTAGGGCTTAAAGCATGGTGAAAGTAAAACTAAACGCTCCTATAGGAGCGTTCTGTTTTACTTTCACATTGCTTTAAGCAGCCACCTGCCTTTAACACAAAATACTTGGTGTAATTAAGTGGCCGTTATAGAGAGGCTTTACTGTAGTTGCGAATCTTATCATACCATTTTCTACAAGTTTGAGGTCTAGGTAACCAGGTTGTATGTCCGTGTGTGTGTGTGCCTATCTGTGCGTATAGACTATTAGTTCTGGCTACTTCTACAGTGTTATGCCGAGTTTGTAGTTATGGTTTAGACCCGACGGTTATTACCCATTGTCAACATTTTCATGGGTATGAGTGTCACATACTATGTTCCCATCCCCCTCCACATACGTGCGTTTAGGAACTTTAACAATTTTCTCCAAACATCCGATCAGGGTCTGCTTGCTTACGAATTAATATAGATATGATTCCATAGTTTTTGAAATATTGCAAACATTCCCTATGTTCATGTGCCATTATAAAACCCAATTTAATCAGTATTCATGATGTTATTATTTATTTCATGAATATTCATGGAGCAAACGGTTAAACACTTTAGTTTGGAAATACATGTACACTATATGGCGAACGTCAGTGTATAGATCTCTTTACATGTAAACGAAGAGTTTGGAATTGACTGTCATTGACAATAGAACACATGGTTTCTGGATGCCAATTTAACCCATTATATCATGGGTTATTTTTAGACCCTATCTATTTAAATAAATCTACTGAAAAGGAGTATTAACTAGAGAAAAGGAAAAAAAGTTGAATTTTGTAGTTTGAAACCATTGTGATAAATAGAGCATTTGCTCCTATAGGAGCAAATGCTCTATTTATCACAATTGTTTCACAAAGTGACCTTTACAGAGTCGTCAAAAGTCGTCAATATGAGGGAATGGGTTAAATCAGTAAACCATTTAGTGACCAACGCTAATGAGTATAGATATAAACCTTTTTCAGTCACTGTCAGATTATTTAGCTTTAGCAATGACTCATTTTGACCTTCAAGCTAGTGTTACCTTTCCCTGGTGCATGTTTATTCCAAATTTCAATATCTACTGACAGAATCGTTATAATGAAATATGGAAGTTGGAACATTGTAGATATTTTAGAAAGTAAAGAAACAGGTTTATCACAATCAGCAATTAAAGCAAACCTGGATCAGACTTGCTCCTATATGAGCCATCTGACCTGGGTCTACTCTGTTTGCAAACGCATGCAAAGGCGTTTATATGAAGGGCAGCGTTCAAGAATACATTCAAGAAGCTGAGTGTATTGTTCAAGTAATGCAGATCACCCTTGAGTCCCACAAACGTTTTCTGTTTTTGGCAATGGTGACAAGGGGTTTAGATAGCGATACGCACCGACATCAGTCTGAAAGGTGAAAACATTATTATGGCAAAAGTGGAACGAAATTCGAAGGCTAAGGGTTGTGGGTTGTGGGAGACGTTGATAAACGTTCTTTCTTGTCGTGTTAGCTTCAACCCATTCCCCCATATTGACATATTTTGATGGTTCTGTGAAAGTCACCTTTTGAAACCTATAGGAGCAAATGCTCTATTTATTACAATGGTTTTAAAATTACACAATGCTAATTTTTTTCCAGGGATGCAATCCCCGGGATCCCTATAGCCACATCGCAATTGGATTCGACTATACTTCTGATTGGTAACAAGAAAAAAAGTTAGTTTCAGACAAGACTTGGGTTTGATATACATGTATGAATCTTATCTTCGGGATCAGTTCTGTTGTCTCCCCACACACACTGCGATTAACTTTGCAAACAGTTTAGATCCAGATGAAATTCAGAGTAATCCAATGTCTCACCAGGATTCAAACTGTTTCGAAACTCCATGTGGTTGTGAAGAATTTGAAGGGGTAGTCTATTCTGACACCTGAAGCAGACGGAAACGTATGCAGACGAAATGTTCTTGGCGCTAAAGGTGTTTGTAATAACACGGTTGCTATTATTGAAATTCTCAACAGAGAAACTGACTCTAGCAGCAGATATGTAGCGAAATGTAAGTCCCAGATGATGTAATACAATTCACCTGACCATCTAGATGAAGGTAGCTAAATTATATTGAAGTCTTTGTTAACCCATTCCCTCATATTGACGACTTTTGACGACTCTGTAAAAGTCACTTTGTGAAACCATTGTGATAAATATGAGGTAATGGGTTAAAGAGGTAATGGGTTAAAGAGGTTTGAAGAAATAGGTCAGACAAACATATAAGATGCGTAACGTAAAATATTTTGTAGGATAGCTCTTTTATTTCTCCACCAAACCCTATATGACCACTGTTTAGAATAGTCTTTGAGATGGTTCTAAAGAGTAGTCACAATATAGGGTTACGTGGAGAAATGAGGATTTTAAAATTTGAATTCGCACATTTATTTGTAGCTCTGAATAAGTCCATTGTAAATAGACATATTTAAGTCTAAAAAGATGCTGAAATATCTCACTTATTGGTTTTATTTATCTTTTATGATATACAGAAGAAACCAAGACGTCAAATTGGATTATCAATATACAGTAAAACCTCTCAAAACCGGAATTCTAGTTGAGAAGAATTTAGCTACTTCAGCCAGATGGCTGATTAATGCAAGGTGAAAGCCATGCAGAGAGCTCCTAGAGGAGCTTTCTGCATGACATTCGCCCTTCATTAAGCTGCCATCTGTCTGTAAAACCATTATTTATACATGTACTAAATTACCTCTGTACGGTATAGAGAGGTTCTATTGTAGTCATTGATTGGATCGGATATATACACCCATATTTATGTATTGCACTTTGTTACAATAACAAGTAGATTCTGTTGAAATCGTAGACGGCCACACACATGCTGCTGTCTTCCTTTGAGTTATAATTACATACGCAAAACTAAGGAAAGGTCCAATCAGAACGGTATGTCATGTCTAGGTTGTCTACGGGGCATCATGTCTGATGTTACGAATAAATAATTTACCAACTAACCAATACATTCCATAGACTGGTAGGTCACTGACAAACGTGAATACCCGTATTTCTATATAAACACTCCATGCAAGGTCGGCTTAGGATGCAATCCTCTGTCTGGCAAACAGATTATTCACAAATAACGTGATCAAATGCAAGGGGAAACAGAAGAAAATGTCAGCTTCTCTTGCATCTCTGACATTACAAGGTCTAAGACCACACAATTCGGTTTTTTTTCTGCACGGTGTTATTTCGTTCAAAGCCTATTCGTTACGTTGAGGCCCTTTTGTGTCCAAGTACCGTATAAATGATTCATCCGAGTCCGACGAAACTTTTATACCACTGCCAAAATCACTCGATCGAAGTCAGAAAAAACATTGCATCATTTTCACCATTCAATATATCAATTATTTATATGTTTATCAAACATATTTGAATGGAAAACGGATGACCGGACCGACTGACGGAAAGAGAACATTGCAAGTAAACGGATAAAGCCCTGGTGGAGGGTATCTGTAAGCTTTTGTCTAAAAGTTCTTGTTATAACCCTAGAAGAAACCTTTCTATAAGGGATATAATATAACAGGATGTCTGCCCATTTGCTGTCTGTACACTTGCACTCGTCGTTTAGGATCTGGTTAATTTCCTCTAATGGACACGGTTGGGACATATCCCTGGCAAACACACATCCAGTCGTATATTTCGAAGTTGACTTGATTATAGAATATGAGATTATTGGTATGTGTCATGATAAAAATCTGTCTCGTGCAACCCCTTTCTGCAACTTTGTTTACAGTATTTAATAGCGTAATATACTAAAGTTAGTATACACATATGTTGAATGTCTTCTGCGATCAAACATATTATTCCTGTTACTACAGATAAAAAGATACTTCACATCACTACACTGTTAATGTCGCAATCTAGTCTTAGTGATAGGACCACGTCTCTTCTGGAGCGATAAACATACTGTCTGGAGCGTTTAAAATGAAAACGTTACCACTGGAAGGCCATGCAATATGACAGAATGTCGTATACAAATGAAGAGACAGTGCTCCTTAGCCCTCTGTTTATATTAAAACCATTGTATAGAATATGAAAGCAGTTGTTAGTTAGCACGGCTGGCTTTGACTGTATCGTCGCTTAACCAGTTTTACAGTTATGTCGTCCAGCTCAATACAGGTTGAGAAATACACTAGTTCATTCCCTGCGAGTGAAACAAATAGCATTATTTCATGCACAGAAGAACATCTTTAAAGAATCACTCACGTACAGAAAGTCAGATGGAAAAACTCACGAGGGTAAAACCCCCTTTTATAAACGGTTGTGAACACAGACACAAGAAATAATACGATGCATTACATATCTGCTCGCTCAATTTCTTTACAACACAGATTAACGAATTAATTATCATATACTTTATTATAAAGAATGTGATTGCAGTCGATTTAAGAATGAAAGTAATATGCTTTTTTGCGTTATCTGCATATTATTTTGAATTCAGTTTCTCTCTTTAAATAAAAGGTCTGGTTATTTTCCCCATTCGGCATTTTAATTTCAATATTTTGATGACTTGTAAATGAAACGAGTTGTGAATTGAAGATATTTCTCCCAATGACATCCAAAATACTGGTATCTATCTTCCTTTGTATACAATGGCGCTACCTAAGATTAACTATCTTTAAACGTTGTATTATATTTAATGCAAATCTCTAAGGGTATAAATTTGGTAATACGATACCGCAAGACACACTTGATTACAGTAAAAAACATGTAGACCGGACACCAAAGTCGGTCCTTATGCAGGTTAAAAATCTTGCAGAAAGTTCCCAAAGAAACTATCTGCATGACTTTCACAATGCATTTAGCAGCCGCCTGCCTAAAACCCTAATTTGTTCTTCATTAAAGGTCCGCTTAAGATGTGTTTACTGTACTAATTACAGTAAAACCTCTCTGTAACGGCCACTAAATTACAACAAATATTTTGTGTTAAATGCAGGTGGGTGCTTAAAGCAAGGTAATGTCGGAGCGTTCTGTTTTTACTTTCACCTTGCTTTAAACAGCCACCTGCCCTAATTAACATAATTAAGTGGCCGTTGTAGAGAGGTTTTACTGTATGCGTGCTTTTTGAAAACATTGCTGAATATTCAATTATTCGTAGTTTCTGAAAATGGAATTCAATGCCACAGTAGTGCATTTAAACGAGCGTACAACATCATTGTATGTCTTCACCCTTTGCCTCGCTGTCCAAAAACTGATGTCTCCTTAAAATTGAATCTGGTACAATTGTGACTAATGTCGATTCGATTAAACTTTTACGAAGCCATTGATCGAGTGTCAAACAACGAGGGTCCTAAATAGACGCCAAAATACTCTTGATCATCTAGACCCAAGCTGTTTGCAAACGCGAGCCATTCGCAAATATAGAGGAACCACGATAGAAATGAGAGTTAACTCTTTTTTGTGTTATCCTCGGTGTGGGTGTGCATGTCATAGTTTATTTATTCACATGTATGCATAATGTTTGTTATGTATTGTACATGCTTTTTAAATGACTATGTATGCATTTCTTGCCAAAATAAATCTATCTATCCATAATAGCAGGATAAGGGTTAAGAAGAGGTTTTATTTAACCATTTCCTTCATAGAAGCGTGTTTTCCCACATGTGCAAACATAGTAGACCCAGATCAGAGGGCTCCTAGAAGAGCCGTCTGATCAGGGCCTACTCTTTTTGCTAATATAATTTGATAAGTCTGATTCTTTTCTTTCTAAAATGTCTACAATGTTCCACCTTCCATGTTTCTTTATAACTATTTTGTTAATGGATAGTCAGTAGGTATTGAAACTTACAGAACAGGGAAATGGTTAAAAGGTATTTCCTGGTGAATATTGCAGAAGACTGAATAGCAGGAATAATTGAAACACTAACAAATGCTATATACAGTAGGACATGTCTTAAGCGGCTATTCATTTATTGGACATAGCAGTCTTAAAAAGCAGGTGACTGCTTAATACTGGGCAAATTTAATGCAGAAAGCTCCTATATGAGTTTTCTACATTACATTTGACATAATTACATTAAGCTACCATCTGCCTTACAGATTCCTAATTAGACCTTTTTATGGCCGCTTAACCCATGACCTCATAGGCTATTTTTAGATACAACCTCTTTGAATAAATCTACCGAAAAGGAACATTAACTAGAGAAAAGGAAAGTTTAGAATTTTGTAGTTTGAAAACATTGTGATATATAGAGCATTTGCTCATATGGGAGCAAATGCTCTATTTATCACAATGGTTTCAGAAAATGACTGTTACAGAGTCGTCAAAAGTCGTCAATATGAGGGACTGGGTTAATATAAGTTCTACTGTATATGACTTCAGATTTATACTGTATTACATGTCTTAATGTTTGTGTGAGACCTTTTAGAGAAATGGCGACCTGACAGGGGTGATTTAAAGCTCGATGTATTGTGAAGATGAATTGTACTGCTTTTAGATAAACACTCTATGTATGTAACGTATGGGGCCATGGAAACATCAACTGTCTCATAAATACGAACGTTGCTGAAAACAATTCGTAAATAACACCACACACTTTTTATCATAAGAGAACAAAATACGTTCGTAAAAAAGACCGATGGCTCAAGTTTTACTGCAGACCTTTTAGGTGAATTGGTATACGTCTAACACTCCTTAATGAAACATTTCTAATACGTAATACATCATTATCCCTTACACGCTGTGATGAAAAACAATGTCCGCTCAAGTTTGGATATGGTCCAAATTGGACTACCTCCGAATCGATCAAGTAGTTTGAGAAACTACTGACCGAGCGTCAAACAGTTTGGATCCTGATGAGATGCCGAGTTACTTGACGTCGCATCTGGATCTAAGGCTTTTGCAAATGCGAGTCATGTCGCTGATAGCGGGTGGGGTTTGAAATAGATATAACTCTTGGCAGTTTATTTGGAAAGACAATTGTCCACATTTGAACTAAATATCAATATATGAAAATATTAAAACTGTAAAACTGTTCTTAGATCAAAGAAGGTGAACATTAAAGTTTTTAGTTAACCCTTTACCTGATAGAAGCGGCTTTTAGCGCGTTTGATTTATTCCTCCGCTGAAGAAAATAGTTCAAATTCATACAGTCATGAACATATTGCATAATAAATATTTTCTATATCCTAGTAGGTGGTAGCTTAAAGCAGGCTGAAAGTAAAGCAGAATGCGCCTTACGGCGCATTCTGCTTTACTTTCAACCTGCTTTAAGTGGTCATATGTCTTCAAAACTAGAAACAGGCTATTGGGTAAAGGGTTAAATCCCCCCCCCCCAACTAATAAACAAGGAGTATCAGACAGATCTATACAGAAGAAACTGTAGCATCAGATCTATATTACTTCATAAGCAACGGAGCAGACCATGATTAGACAGTCTCTCTAGGAGGGGCCGTCCGATCAGCGTCCATTGTGTTTGAAAATGCATTTAAAGCCGTCTCTATGGGGGTAAAACGTTAAACCTCAGTCTGAAGCACATGCAATTTCTGTTGATACTTGCCACAGCTAAATTATAATTTTGTTACACTCCAGAATGTTTCCATACGTTTTCATTGCTTCGAGTAGAGAGAATTAAGATGTATATTACACCACATCGATAGCCCAGGATAAAAGCGTTCTAATTGGAGAAAGTGCTAATTGAAACCGATAGTTCTTGATTAACTTAACAGTATACGGTTTGTATTGGTTATATATTTCTATTTCTAGTCGTATTGTATAAAATTGTCTTTTGGAAAGATTAAAGCAAGTATAATCCAGACAGCTCTTCCAGAAATTCGCCTTTCATTGTTATTCAGATGTTTGCAAATAAATATCAGTACAGTAAAACCCCTCTAAACCGGAATTCTAGTAGATAATAATTTAGATACGTTTTGGCAGGTGGCTGCTTAATGCAAAGGTAAAAGCCATGCAGAAAGCTCATAGAGGAGCTTTCTGCATGGCTTTTGCCCTGGATTAAGCGTCCACCTGTCTACAAGACAGATATGTATACTAAATTTAACGTCAGGTTTAGAGAGGTTTTACTGTACACTCGTTTCCCGTATTCAAGGATTAACCCTTTGAATGCACTGTCATCTGCAAGCAGTGTAGACCCAGATCAGATGATTCCTAGAGAAGCTCTCTGACCAGGATCAGCACACCCTGTCATTTAGAATCCACTAGTTAATCCGGACTAAACCGTTCCCCTGAAAATTCGCCGTTCGTTATGCAGCGTTATCAGAACAGACTCGTTCCGCCGGAAATTCGCCGTTCGTTATGCGGGTACAACGTTACCAGACTTATCAAATCCAGATGAACTCGTTCCAGTAGAAATTCGCCGTTCGTTATGCAGCGTTTTCAAACCTATCAAATCCGGACGAAACCGTCCCCCACCCCAAGTGGCCCATCAGATTGTAACGGTAGAGTTCATTTAGCATGAAAAGCTTAACCCAGCCCATCATAGGCTATTTTTAGATCCAACCTCTTTAAATTAATTTACCCAAAAGGAGCATTTACTAAAGAAAAGGAAAACGTTAGAATTGTGTAGTATTGAAACCATTGTGATAAATAGAGCATTTGCTCCTATGGAGCAAAAGCGCTATTAATCACAATGGTTTCAAGAAAATGACTATTATAGAGGCGTAGAAAGGCGCATTTATGGAGGAAAGGGTTAACTTGGGAGAAAATTTCAAATAACTAACAGTGCAGACCCTGACACGAAGTCTCCTTTAGGTGTTGGCAATATCAGTGCAGTCGTTTTCCGCATTCAAGGGGTTAAACTATGTTTTCTAAATAATCATGCAAGATGCAGCATTATCAGACTTGACAGATATCCAATGAATATTGCAAATATACCTGTCTAGCGAACATGTTCAGTGTAAAATGGTACCTACACAACTGGACAGGTGAAAACCGATGTTCCCAAAACGCTACAAATGTCGGCAAATCTATTATTGTTGTATAACATCGGGCTATCATAACTTTTATACAATCATAGCAGTCAATTATCTATTATATACAGTAGAACCCCTCGAATGCGACCACTTAATGAATAAATATGGTGTCTTTATAAGCAGGTGGTTGCTTAATGCAGGACAAAAGTAATGCAGAAAGCTCCTTTAGGAGCTTTTTGCATTACGCTTGTCCTACATTAAGCGCTACCACCTGCCTCTACCGCCCAGAATTATTCCTCTTTTAGGTGGTCGCATTAGAGGGGTTTTTCTGTACATGATTTTAAAATAACAATCCAGTTATTAAAACTGGCACTATTAGCCCGTGTAATACAGAATACCGGTATTTATAGTGCTCCAATCAGTGTCTAATTATAATGTCTTTCAGTATGAAAGGCTTAAATTGGCTAGATGAATTTTAATTACAACAATCACCGTCTGATCTCACTGCTCTACACTGTTTGCAAATGCCGGTGTACTTAGTTCCTGAACGATTGAACAAGTTTAAGGTAAAGTTTGACTGATTTAGAAACGACAAACACAATTACGTTTGTATATATGATGGTTGCTGGAAGTGCATGTAGTAGTTTGTCTTTTGTTCAAATAATCTTAATATTATCAATGACATTTATATATCATTCAAATCGTATTTTCCTTAAAAAAGACACGCGGATCCATTTACTTTGACGTTATACGATTCAAATACCAATACCATATGTATTATTAATAGGAGAAAATAATCTCCTATATTTCGCATAACCTGCTATTTCAGAAAATTACTGTCAAGCCTCTTGACTGGCGTTAGATTCAAATTGTTCTAAAGATGATCGTGAGGATATGTATGCAGTTTTGCTTTATCTGTTGTCAACAGCAGTTATGGAAGACTAGAACATTCAAATGTAAATATTATACAGACAAATCACCAAGTTTCGCATCAACAGTTATTATATGTTATTTTATTTTTGTATAGAAATTCAGAATTTATCTGTCATTCGTGGCATTTTAACCCTTCTCTTGCTGAATTTTAAAATACATTTCTCCTTCTTTACCCATGCCCTGTTGTATAATTACATATGTCTTCACTGTGTACAAGTATTTCGCTGTGCAATCACTGCTGTGGAGTACACTGGTTGCACAATCAATTTGTAAATAGTGCAGACCCTGATGAGACAGCTCCTACAGGAGCTGTCTCATCTGGGTCTTCACTATTTACAGGTAGGTATATTGACGTGGATAGCAAGCGAAGGGTTAATTTGCATATCTGTATTATCTATGTATTGGAGGCGGAACCTAACTTGCTTTCGCTTTCTGACATATCTCATCCCATTTTCGTTTTCTTGGGGTTGAAAGTACTTTGTACATGTCATAATTGGACATAGAGAGTAACATGCAACACGTTTCAGGGTTAAATATAGGTAACGTAATTGCCTACTTGCCAATTTCTGCTCTTTGCAGTTTTGTTATTTCAAAGAAAAGATGAATGACGTAACCTCGAAATATGTTAACATTTAGCATGCTGAACAACACAGTATAGCGCTGAAAATAAATAAATAAATAAATGAAAAATAAAGATTTTAAAGCAGGTTAAATTTCACATCTTTTCAGTAACTAATTAATCCTTTCTCTGTTCTATTTTTATTCAAAATTCCTCCACCTCATGACTATTCATGCGCAGACTCAATAAAATGGAACATGGGATAGAGCCCTGTTCACTGTTGTGGAAACTGCATACTCAGATCTATAAATTTCCATAAGCATGTAGAGCAGATCCTATCAGATGATAAATATTTCATAAAATTTTGCATGCTATGATGCGACTACAAAGTATTCTAAACATACATCCATATACACATGCATTCATATACTATACAGTAATACCTGTTTTAAGCGGCCATTCATTTATTGAACACATGTGTCTTAACCCATTCCCACTTAGGCTATTTTAGACCCAACCTCTTTGATTAAATCTACCAAAGCGGAGCATTAACTAGAGAAATGGAAATTTTCAGAATTGTGTAGTTTTGAAACCTGTGGAGCAAATGCTCTATTTATCCCAATGGTTTCATAAAGTGACTTTTAAAGAAGCGTCAAAAGGCGTCAATATGCGGGAATGGGTTAAGAAGCGGATGATTGCTTAATGCAGGGCAACTGTTATGCACAAAGCCCCTGTGAGCGCTTTCTGCATTACTTTTGACCTGCATTAAGATACCACCTGCCTTACAGTCCAGTAATAGGATCTCATTCTGATGGGTTCTATCGTATATTGAAATGTATTTGAAAGTATAGTTAGCTAATAATAGTATCCTTAAAAAAGGCGTCTGTTCGGGAGATTTTATTTTCAATGTCCGGGTTTGTTCGAGATCGCTGTATGGTGTCCGTATGTTGTCATTAACCCTTAAAACGCTGAATTTTAAAATGGACTATTCCAATATTCAAACAGGTCAAGCTTATGGTGAATATTAAGGGATTTTCGTAAAGAAAAGTGTAACATGATAAACAGTGCAGACACTGATGAGAGGGCTCCTCTGGGAACCCTCTCATCTGGGTCTACACTGTTTGCAAAGGAAATTAGTGACTCATGTCCCGTACTGCAAGGGTTAAGATATTGCAGTGCCATGATACACGTTGCTGGACGTCTCAGTATGGCTTTAGTGATTGTGATAAAAGAGAAACATACGTCTAGCACCCTTTTACTGCCGACTTATACACAATGTATATTTCAAGAGACTGGGCAACTATAAACGCGGTAGTGAAAGAACTACGGTATAATTTACACATCTATAAGGGAACTGGACATTTCATAATTTGAATTTTCAAAAGCATTGCTAATGACATTTTACTTGCTGCAACATAAGAATCGATTTGTTTTATGATGTAAAACTGTTTATCTGAAGGCGGACTAAAAAGAGGTTAGATTTGAATGTTATAGCCTGGATGACTGATATTAACTTCTGCTACGTGTCTATAAAACTACTAGACACAATGTTAGTATCTGGTAAATATGTTCAGGTAACAAAACACTTTGAACACATTATGGCTAAACGCTCGGCTCGTATGAACTTATTATGAATCACGTAAATGTAAAAACATGTTTTCTTACATTAAGGTTTCAGGTTTTTGTATTTTGATTAAAAGGACATTGAGTATTTTTCAAAATTACAAAATCCACACTCTGTTGAAGATAGACCCTTCATTTGGTGATATACTTCATCCTTTACTCCATGAATAATATTGCAAGAAATAATGACATCGTGAATATTAATTAAATATTTTGTTATAATGCCATATGAACATAGGAAAATATAACCAAGGCATAACGTTTAGAATCATATGTATATAATGTCATAAGCAAACAGAGCTGACCCTGATCAGATAACTCCTACAGAGACCGTTTAATCTGGGTCTATTCTGTTTGCAAAGGTGTAGAAATGCGTATTTCTGGAGAAAAGGGGCATGTGTTATGTAATAACGCCAATCACTTTGCAGCCGGTATAATGAAGGAGAACGTCCATATTAGCCGAATGCCGTCAATCCACTAATTTGTCTTAGATGTGGTTAATTATAAACTATGTGTCATAAAGGGAAAAGACAAACATGCTTTATTTAAAGGATGAACATAGAAGCTTTAACTGATTGTGTTGGCAGACAATCAATTATCTCAACCTTACTAGCCTCATTGCTGGTTCTTTATAGGCCTAGGTCATAAATTAGTGTGCAAATTGAAAGGACTGCACATTATCCAGAAGGATAGTAATAAGAAGCACTGTTGCACGAAATGATGGACTTTCCCTCATGTTTGATTTATTCGTTCAATACGACTGGATAAATAGGTAATCATTTGTGAGTTCATTGCAGAAAATCTAATAACACTGGGAATTCTGTAGATTTTCCCTTTCTTATAAATTAATCCTGTCTCTATCGGCGGATCCATGCACAATAAGCTATTGGCTAGAACTAAAATATATTGCATGGCCATAGTGTTGCCTGCTTCGTGTCGTCGTTTTTTAATATGAAATATTCGATCTTACTCTCTCTCTTGGATGACATCGAATTGTAGAGAGTGTAAGAAAATCTAATGATACCTTATAAGTATATTGCATTATATGGGCTTCTCTACTCTTAGGATATTATAAATGAACCCCACCCACCAACATGGTTTGTCTTATGAGTGTAACGTTAATAGTCAGAATTATTCAAATGTTTGTATAATCTCTTCCGACACTGAAGCAGATTTTGAAAAAAAACAAATTGGATGAACTGTCAAAGGAATATGTTATTCGTACTACCCAAATTTCTTAAACCCACTCGGACTAGTACTCGTTGAAAATTCTATCTTAGTAAAATTTCTGCAAGCTGAAGATAGTAAATACATGTATTTCTCTTCAGGATATGGAAATTATCTCAGTATAAGCGACCAACAAGTCTGACGTAGAAAACATTTATTAAAACGTTTTAGGTAAAATCTATTAAAGGGAAATGCTTTATTTGTTGGAGACGGAACTTATTTATTTATAATTATATGTTGAAAAATACACACACTGGCAGCAGTGTAATAGTTATTCATTGTCATTTTAATCATACTAATCATTTGATACTTATGAATCTGATTGTTTTAAAGGAGGGAATGAAGATACCGTGATGGAATTAATGAAAGGTAAACGTTGGAATAAAGTAATTTAAGCAAAAGGTATAATTCAGTTAGTCTACGTCGTATATTATACTGCTTAAATGCGTCCTCACATATTATCTACTTCCCTTAAGTGACAATCCTCCATTTTCTCGTCATTACTCTTGCATTTCTCACATAATAATTGTGTAATACCAGTGAAAATAATAAAATTGACATTGTTTGATAAGTTTACAGGTTACATTTGTCTTTTTTACTTTTATAACAATGGTAATGCAATATTTAAACTAAAAATGTGTCCATAGGACACTGATGTCCCACTTCAGATTTTTTGTCACAGAAAGTAAGGGCAATAATCATGTATGCAACGACTGAAGAGATTTATGCCATTTTTTGCAAATAAAGAGCTGCAACTCCCAAACGACTTAAGTGATTTACATGGCAATCAAACTTGACCAAGATACAATAGCCACAAACATGTGTGTAAAGTGTGGTATGGATTGGACAAATACTTTCCAAGAAAGAGTCCGGACAAGATATTTTAAAGTCAATTTTGCAAATACAGGGCCGCAAATCCTAAACGACTTAAGCAATTTACATGGCTATCAAACATGACCAATATATGATGGCCACAAAAATGTGTGTAAAGTTTGGTGTAGATTGGACAAACACTTTCTAAGAAAGAGCCTGGACAAATTCTTCTAGATGTGCGTACGGACATACGTACGTACAAGAGCAACCCTAATGCCACCACTTTATGGGGGCATAAAATGAGAGATATACGTTTTATGATAAGGTTTAGTTTACTCATCGTTGACGACATCTTTTGTTTAACTTACCTCATGTAATGACTGTGTCGTTTGTGTTTGTTGTATTTATCTACATAATGTTTGTGTCGTTTGAGTTTGATTCACTTACTTATTGAAGGTTTGTGTCGTTTGTGCTTGTATCATTTGTCTATATAATATGTGTCGTTGGTGTTTGTTCTTATATTCATGTACCTGTGTAATGTTTGTGTCGTTGTGTCGTGTGTTTGATTCCTTAACTTACTTAATATTAGTGGCGTTTTGTGTTTGTTTCGTATACCTATGTAATGTTTGTGTCGTTGCCTCGTGTTTGTTTGATGAATTCACTAATGTAATGTGTGTGTGTGTGGTTTATGCTTGCTTCACTTACCTATTATATGTAATAGTTGAGTTGTTTGTGTTTATCTCATATACCTGTCTAATGTTTATGTCATTTACTGTCAGTGTCAAGTAACCTCTTCGAAAGTCGTACAGTAAAGCCCCGATATTTCAATCACTAACACAAGTATCATTATTGGTGTTTTAGGCAGGCGGAACTTTCTGCATAACTTGCACCCTTCATTAAGCAGCCACTTGCTTAAAATGCATCAATTCTTCACTCATGATATCTAAAAGTATTGCGATTTTACTGTATGTCACTATACAAACTAGTAACGGTATCATGCTGTTTAAAAACTATCTCAGAAGTTCAGATATTAAAAACAAACCCACTAATATGCCATTTACCAAGTTTTCTCTTATACATTCTTAAAGTAAGAGATTCTTCGAAAGAAAAAGTGAAAAGAGAAATCTGCAGAGTCGGATTTATTTAGTATGTTGATGAGCAGTTATTAAAAGTGCAACACTACTCACGCTTCCTTGGCATCGGCTTTGAACAGTGGTATTCAACGGTGAAACCAAAATCAACAACATTGAAACGGATGATCCCGAAGGACAAGAACATATAACAAAACTGAGAATGAATTATGGGCGACGTTTTACGACATTTATATCTATCTAATGTTCATATGTGTAACACTCATATTTGTACTGCATGTATGTGTTGAACTGAATACGGATGAAACAATGCACAAATTTTTAATTTGGTATTTTATTCGGTTTGATGTAAACAGCATGTGCTTTTGCATGAGTTTATTTGTTAATGCTACATTTATCTGACTTTCTATTTCAATTTCCGCATTTTCTATCTGCTTTAGATAAATTTGGAAGATGCACTTTTGAAAATTGTAGTTTAAAAGCAACAAAGACATAACAAACAAACAAACAAACGAGGGATATCGATATTCAATGACTATGTATATTATACTGCTTATATACATGTCCCTAACTAGTATGGTTTGATATTAGATGTGTATGTTCACTTTTAGGTTGAATGTGTGACTTAAGAAGCGTGCTGTGATACGCATTTGTCTGTAATAAGTCCGACTTATAGCCTGCGGTTTAACAATTTTTAAATATTTCACAAGTGTATGTATACTTGTATGTACATGTATATTTGTATATCTAAACTATATTTACATCTCTTTCAGACTGTTTGTTTGCTTCTGGATATTCTTTTTTGTCGGACAATATATTTGAGGCTAGTTTTAAACTAGATGACAATTGATAAGATAATCTTATATGGTATTTCCGGAATTGCAATTGTAAATGAGCATAAGAAAAACGTACTATGATTTTCATACGTTTTATGTGCGAGTAATTGGCAATATATAGTCGAGTTTAGATATCAATGATTTAGTATTGTATGAGTTTTCTGTATCAATATGGACATACAATACTAATAATTTATACATAGAAAACTATACGTTTTGATGCGGAATTCCACATCACAATTTCATAAATACTAAGTCAAATATAAATGACGACAGTATCAGATAGAATATATGCATACCCATCGTTTCCCTCCAGCGAAACTCCAATGAAAAATCGGAGTAGAAAAGCAGATGTATATATCATTAGCAATTACAGAAAAAGATGAATATAGGTAGACAGACAGACACCAATGTACACGTTTAGATGATTAACGAAATTCGGACTATAATACCAGGTGTATATATCATCAGCCATTACACAAAAAGAATATGACTAAAAGCTGACAGCCAGACACCCAGTTACTTATACTCGTATACATGTACTCTTTCTATAGCACAGCTATTTCAGCTTTCCTATTACCAAACTATATATACACATATTGCATATTGATACATACCAGTATGTATCTAATTATACCCTTTCCCAACCAACACCATTTACAACGGTACGTGTGATTATGTGATGAAGGTTCCAGAAGATTGGTTGGTTTTTTTTATCGGGTTT
The DNA here is from genome assembly GCA_963576725.1 of Azorinus chamasolen. Lineage (NCBI taxonomy): Eukaryota > Metazoa > Mollusca > Bivalvia > Cardiida > Solecurtidae > Azorinus > Azorinus chamasolen. The sequence goes on along the minus strand of OY755242.1, from coordinate 35,058,587 downwards.
TACGTAATTTTAACATTATTTCAGTCATACCACGACGTTACAGGACGATCCCAGAGGTTCTTCTGTGCACGGAACAAATTGCAGTGTTTCGTGCACAGAAGAACCTCCAGGGAGAACCACCGACCTACCGCAAGCCAAAGACGAGCCACTTATTACATGTCGTCTCGTCATAATCGAAACTACCTGACATATCGGTGGCGTTTTATACAACGTAGATATGATTGTATGAGTATAATCAAAATGAAAAAGGAGACAATATCTGTTAGTTAGAAATTTGCTCAACAAGTCATATATAAATTGTCGATGTCTTAAACATTTTATACAAAATATTCAAATACACACATCCTTACAAATTAACGCCTCCTTACTATCTAACGATCTATAAAACGGGATCCCTATATAATAACTATTGAATAAAGAAATATAGGTCTGTCAAAATACAGGTGCTAGCTTCATGCAGACAAGCCATGAAAAGAGCTCCCCTAAGAGTTCCCGTATTGCCTTCATTTTGCACTAATCAGCCACCTGTGTACGAAATGCAAGGAGCTCCTTTTAAAACGTGTAACGCTCTCGGTACGTTTATTAAAGATACTACGGTACCTTCATTACATCAAATTATTATTGGCATTTCTCGACTGATAACGTGTTAATACATGCTTTTTAAATTTGATATTGTGGGTCATGGTTTCTGGTCTGTCAAATTGGAATTGGTAAGTTTGATTGGGTATAAAATGGTCTAAGGAAAGGTTTGTTTGCTAGCCTGTCTGCAAATATTTATTGTTTTATGAATAATGAACAGAGCGTGTGGCTTTGCCTGCTTTACTTCACTATTTTTTTTATAAAGACACAATAATGTTGCCCAGGCAGAAACTGTAGAATCAGATCTATATTATACCATAAGCAAACAGACCAGACCCTCATCAGATGGCTTATATAGCGGTCGTCTTATCTTGGTCTACTCATTTTGCAAAAACGTAAACACATTATATGAGGGAAATATGAAGGTAAATCAATACGTTATATCTAGATGAATTCTGACTAAGAATATATAGGCATTAATTACATAAATTCAACAATCGAGGATAAATGGACAACTTGGTTAGGAAGATTAAAGTAACAGTATCAATCACTGTCCAAATGCATTAATCAATCCTTCGACAGAATTCCAACGTTTTCTATAATAAGACAATGTGATAACTATATACTTTCACTTTGATATGAATCTTCCATCTAATTTCATTTGTATCATTTTTTTGTTTGTATACAATGTACTCTTATTAATACTGGCGAAACTGTGTGGTCGTTCCATGGAAATCGAAAAAATACTTATGTTTAAAAATAGTATACGATCATTGCATGCAAAACGAATACAAGAAAATTCTGATCTGTTATGTTATATATCCGCTGATTCATGTTGTCATTGTTACTGTAAACATGTCCAAACCAATGTTTGTATCCACCACTTCTCATGGCTTATTATTCTCCTACTACTGCTAATTTCGTTGCTGTTAAACTACGATATTTACAACACTACCAAATAGTGAAATGTCTATTGTCCGTATAACCTTTATCTGTCAGAAACGGCCTTTAACTCTTTCCCTGTTCTATGTTTATTTCAAATTTTAAAACCTACTATATATTCATGGAATAAATAGTTATAATGAAATATTGAAGATGGGACATTGTAAACATTTTAGAAACTAAAGAGCCAGATCTATCACATTCTATTAGCAAACAGATCAGACTCTGATCAGACGGCACCTATAGGAGCCTTCTGATCTGGGTCTACTTTGTTTAAAATGCGTTCAAATGCGTTTATATATAGAAAAGGATAAACGCTTCTGTAAACAGAGTAGACTCAGACCAGATACTCACATAGGAGCTGTCTGATCAGGGTCTGCTATGTTTTCGTTTCCCTATGGAACCATATAGATCTGGTTCTAGTGTTTTTGTGCTAATTTGAATACACGTACACATATATGAGTTCATATACTATACAATGAAAAATAAACATACAACAGCTAAATACTCATGATATCATTATTTCTTACGTGAATACTCATGTGGTAATGGGTTATTTCTTTTCAGAATTTCCAGTCATACTGTAGCGTCTGTATATTAGCAAAGCTGTGCGATTAATACTTTAACCTATTCCCGCACAGTGACACCTTTTGATGCCTCTGTAAATGTCCCTTTTTGAAACAATTGTGATAAATAGAGCGATTTGCTCCATAGGAGCAAATTATCTATTTACCACAATGTTTTTAAAAACTGCACAATTCTAAAATGTTTCTTTTCTCTAGAAAATGCTACTTTTCGGTAGATGTTTTCAAAAAAGTAGGGTTTAAAAACAGCCTATGGAGGAATTGGTTAAAGAATTGGAATTGGTTTGTTCGTATTTCATGCCAAATACACAGGATAAACTATGTTTAGGGCAAAGCTTATAGTCAGACAAAAATAGCCTTTCACTATTTTAGTGCCAATACGTTCCACGAACACAAATTCCGATCACGACTAATACAATTACTACTGGACTGACGTATACACCTTCAGACTGTGAGCAGCGCGACTATTTTGTACTCATTTGTACTCAACTCTCACTAATCGACTGGCGCGAAAATAAATCGTATTGCTTCCCTGCGGCACAATGTTTCTGACGTAAGCAGAACTCTTCAAATAGTTGTCCCATAGTATATACGGCTCAGACAAAGGTAAAAATATAGAATGACCCGACCAGGTTCGTTTAACGCTAGAACTCTAGTAACTTATGCGTCTGGGAAATTACAATTCTCTAGATCTGTTATATTGTCAAATTAGTTTGTCCAAAAGATGGAATATGACCGGTGTAACTTTAATATTGGACTGTTGGATAGGCAAAATAGAAGCACCACGCGGTTATTGCTTCATTTAAATTTTATGAAAAGGGCGAGCGATAGTACCAAGCATGTGTTCGAACACACAACTTTGGTGTTTATACTAAACACCTCTACAAACAAATTCAATTTCAATGATTCTAAACGTTCCGATTTCAAAGCGTGTTGTATACCTTATTATAATTTTCACATCGTATAAATAATGTTTCTTTGCCTTCAGTTGTACAAGCTGGCATTTATTAGCCAATGTGTTCAAACGGATAACTCAAACCCCACTCCGTATATTTGTGTGATTTCGTATGAAACATTACAGTGCAATCAAAGTTTTGATACTGATCTTTTCCCATTGCGACACACTTCGTAGACCCTTCGACTCTTGAAGGGCGGGGTAGGAGGTTTGAATCCCGACCAGGCCCCTTGTGGTTTCTTCGCTTATCACTGATCATACAATACTGTGCAATCCCGTTATAGCGACCGCCAAATATCTGTTATTTTGATCATCTTTTAAAACAGATGACTGCTTAATGCAGGATGAAAGTAATGCTGAAAGTTTCCTTTAGGACTTAACTTCGAATACCATGCTTTCGTATTGTGTTGCTACCTGTTTTAACCATTTACTCTAAATATACGCCTTTCTACGCCTTTGCAAACAGTTTAGACTCAGATCAGACGGATCCTCTAGGAGCCGTCTGATCAGGGTCTGCTCAGTTCGCTAACGAAATAATAACAGAGCTGACTATACTGTTTCTACCAATGCCAACACTTCATGTCTACATATACAATTATGTTACAGCTAATAAATATTCATGATGTCATTTTTCATGGAGTAGAGGGTTAACTGCAGACTTAGTCTACGCTTTACTGTACAAAGGCGTTAATGAAGTAGTGTTATTGAAAGGTATTTATTTGGTTTAAACTATCACAGTCTATCAATGTTTCCGAGCACCTGGGGGCTGTCCACGGTTCTTTGCAAATAAAAAACCCGGACGTTTCACCCCTAGCAACACACAATGTACTATATTTCAAATTTGATCTATTGACATTAGCATGCCGTGTATCCCTATTATTTGAATGTCTTATAGTATCCTTTATCTGCATGAGATGAACTATTCTTTATCTATAGTGTTGAGTGCGCTACAATTAGACTAACATGTAAATGCACGTATGATTGGTTTTTAAAACAAGTCATGTTATTAAATGTTACTTATATAACAAATAAATTCTTTGCCAACATGTTACAACCATACATGCCTTTGTAATATTCCAGACTGGGCTATTGTTAGGGATTATCCAATTGCATGTTCAAAGGTGAAATCGCACGAGATTTATGAGGTCCACGCGCTTGCGTAAAGAAAAATCAGCTCGAGGCGTGCCGTGAATTCACACTTTCAATTAGTCACTGAATAATGTAACAGATTGGTTTTAATGAACAACAAACACCTGTAAAAATGAAGCAGTTCGATGAAATCTAAAGTGTCCGTGCCTCCGGTATGATTGTCGGTGCCATTGTATCGATTACTGTCACTGAAATAGGAATAGGTAATATGCTCAATACAGTAGAGTCTCGCTAATGTCATGCTTATTTTCTGGTCTCATTAAACGAAATTTGGATATGGTAACAAATGCGTATTCGTGACAATTCATGATTATAAAATGAACTAAAAGTTGGTAATGACAATTACAAATACATTGACTGTTTGTCGACTGAAAATGTCAATAGAGATGTAACATCCCTGAAGAGGAATGGGCATGTTGTCTTTGTCGACATTGCTTTCCGACTTCAGTAAATGACTCCAAACCGGCTATGAGTAAAGAAGAATTTAGATATTTCAGGCAGTTGGCTGCTTAACTCCTCCCCCCATGACTATATTTAGAGCCAACCTCTTTGAATTGATATACAAAAAATGAACTTTAACTAGAGAAAATGAAAGATAAAATTATGTAGTTTTGAAACCACTGTGATAAATAGAGCATTTGCTCCCATGGAGCAAATGCTCTATTTATCACAATGGTTTCTAAATGTGAATTTTACAGAGGCGCCAAAATGCGTCACTAGGAGGGAATGAGTTAATGAGGCAGTGATAGAGAAGTTCGTACTAACACTATTACAAGTGTTACTGTATTCAATAGGTAAACCATTTACTCCAAAAATACGCATCTCGACAGCTTTGCAAATAGAGTAGACCCAGATCAGACGCTATGTTTGCTTATGAAATAATGTAGATATGATTATACAGTGTATGTCATGGCCAAATATTCCCGTGTAAATGTGTCATTATAGAAATTAATCTTGATAAATATTCATGATGCATTATTTCTTATATGAATATTCACGGATTAAATGGCTAAGTATTTTTGTACAGTAATTATTAATTTGTTGCGCCTAAAGCAATATAAACAACATCTTTTCAAGCACTAGTGCCGGGTCAGTCACATCTAAAGACCTTTCCACATAATGAAATTGATATGAAATATATATATCATTTCGCAGCAACATCTAACGTCACATTGTGAACAGTGATATAATGCTACTGAAAGGCTGACAGTAAGAATATCTGTAAAATAGCAAATTATTTCAATGGCGACGCCGAAGGCGGAGTCATTAAAATAATTTAAGACCGTTAAAAACCTCATATACCGTCGCAAATTTCAAATTACAGTAGGGTTAACCCTATTCTAACGCAATCTTAACACGGAAAATGCCAAATTGTTGTTATATCATATGCGCACAGGTGATTGAATGAGTGATGAGGCGAGAAATAGTGCCCAGTTTCTCTCAGAGTTCTTAAAATAACTGGATTTTTTCACCCTGGTTTACACAAAGTCAAAACACCGGGCCAGTTCACAGTTACATTTGTCATGAATAATTATGCCACAGCTTTTTTACATGTCCAATACACTTTCAATACACATGTTAGGAAAAGTAACGTCATCTTAGTCTTTGGCGCCGTACGCAAAAACGTCGTCTGTAACAATGACGTCACGTTATACGAGACGTATAACGTTATGTTTGAATAGTATGATAAAATTTGGTTACATGAGCCAATCAGATTGCAGAAAATTGACAGATTGCGTTAGAATGTTACTTTTTTCGGACGGACTTTAACTTTTATGGAAATGAGAGGGGATAAACTTTGTTATGGTTGTCATAAGAGTGGGTTTAGCGACCGATATAATCACAGTACTAGTATAAACTCTGAAAACGTTTCTGTTATTAATTTACTGTATGGAACTTAGCAGAAATAAGTTTTATGATAAGCCGGACAACACGAACAACAAAAATAATACAAATACATAAACGGTTTGACCAACTATTGTATGCTTCTTGGATATGCTTTTAAGATATCATCATTAATCATTCAAATGTTCGTTTTCAACGCAAGAGGTTTACAGTGAATATAACAAAGAGACGGGTGACTCAAATATATAGCATCATAAACCTTTTGCTCTGTGAACTCAACACACTGGCTATTTTGTCTTTTACTATCAGTTTTAGAGTAATTTATGTAAAACGGTGTAAGCCTTAAATAGTGATAATTTTAACTGTGGTAATATTGAATATTTGATATTGATATAAGAATGCCGCAGTGTCTCCCAATGCCATGGTACCCATAGTAACCCTTTCCCTGTTCTATGATTATTCCAAATTTCAATACCTGAATATTTATTAACAAAGTTATAAAGAAATATGGAAGGTGGAACATTGTAGACATTTTAGAAAGCGAATACACAGATCAATCAAATTCTATTAGCAAACAGAGCAGACCCTGATCAGACGGCTCCTCTAGGAACCGTCTGATCTGGGTCTACTCTGTTTGCAAATGCGTAAAAACTCGTTTATATGAGGGAAAGGGTTAATGAAAGTAATGAAAATAAAAGGAAATTACTGTTGATTTTATCAGTGTATAACGAAATTATTCTTCATATATATCTATCTCCTGTACTTAGATTATCCTCCATTGGACACACTCTCTCCGGTATCTCCATCAGCTCTGGAAGGCAAAATACGGATGTTAAACAACCAGCGAACCAATGTAACGGACACAAATGTCCATACTACTCTAGTAAATGTCTCAATTGTGTGTCTCGACACTTGTTCGTTGCTCGTTCTAAAACGGTTATTAAATGAGATCGGGCGTATAATTAGTAGTCGAAACGTTGCTTTCTTTAACGGAATTCATTTATATTTTATAGCAAACAACTGAGTTTTCATAACAGTTTCTTCCACAGCTATGTTATGTAATGGTTATCATATTAATTAGTGAAACGAAATTGTCTGAGACCTGAATCACTATCAAATATACCAAATTCTTTATGCCCCGTAGTTTGCATTTCGTTGCAATATTTCAAGTAAGTACAAATCAAACGAGTTCAGCATAGTATTACAACATAGCAATAAACGATAGTTAATATATTATATTAGACGTCTCATCTGATTCCAAAATGTTTGAAAAGTGAACGATAAAGACATATCGGCGTCACACCAGCATCTTCGATATTGACCCACTTATCAAACTGTTGAATAACAAAGAACTATATACGTGTAATGATCAGACCATATCTTGCGAATTCTTATCAAGAATGCACTGGAGAGTGCAGACAAAAAAGGAGTACTTCCTAGACTTTTAGAATGCACTAGAACCTGTCCGAAGCGGCTATTCATTAATTGAACATAATTGTCACAGGAATCTTAAAATACTGATGATTGCTTAATACTTGTGACCTGCATTAATCTGCCAACTACAGACCCATAGTTAGACCAGTCCTCCTTTTGATGACAAGTTCTACTGAACATATTTTACCTAGACCTCTGAAAGAAGTTTAGTTTCCATTAATCGTAACCAAAACGTTTTCACCGTAAATAGAGAATGTCTATCCTCAATTCGTATTTTCCAGTGAGCATAAGTTTATATTCACTGTATTATAGTTCCTATCAGTTGAAACGTTGACCCCTTTACTTATAGGGTATCATTGTAAGAACTTGTGACTTTATGAATAAAAATGAACGGATGTTTTAAAAAATTCCCTCATAGGCTAGTTTTAGATACAACCTGTTTGAATAAATTAACTAAAAAGGAGCATTAACTAGAGAAAATGAAAGTTTTAGAATTTTGAATTTGGAAACCATTGTGATAATAAAAGCAATTGCTCCTATAGGAGCAAATGCTCTATTTATCAGAATAGTTTCACAAAGTGACTTTTACAGAGTCGTCAAAAGTCGTCAATATGAGGGAATGGGTTAACTGTGGTGGTAGAGGGTATTAACCCTTCACATATTACATGTAATTAGAGTAACTCTTATAGTACATGGACACAGGACATTCTGGCTCATGCGGAAACTCTAGAATCATATCTATATTATATCATAAGCAAACAGAGCAGACCCTGATCAGACGGCTCCTCTAGGAGCCGTCTGATCTGGGTCTTCTCTGTTTGCAAAGGCGTAGAAAAGTGTATTTATGGAGGAAAGGGTTAATCAGAAACTGTACAATCAGATCTATAGTATTTCATGAGCAAACGCTGCATACCCGGAACTGAATGTGGTCTTAACCGTTTGCAAATGCAATAACATATGTCATATGGCAAGAGTCTGGAATTGTTTAGGGGCTTTGTAGTGAACAAATATACAGCAAATATAGTGAACGGGGTTGATCCACGTCCTAGAGTGAAATAATTAAATTGCTCAATTTTTAAAGAATAAGTGGTTACATATTAGCCCTTTACTTCATGAATATTAATGTAAGAAGTAATGCGATCACAAATTAATGATTAGATAATTGTTTATGATGGCATGGAAACAAATACGACATACCCTGATCAGATTGCCGCTATATGAACTCTCGTGTTTGGGTCTATCTGTAGTCAAACTATTTCGTTCCAGTTCAAGTATCTCGTACACGAAGGTCTAGAAGCTGTGAATGAAATGAATGCCCGGTGTGATACGGAAACGCGTATATATGATGTAAGGGGTTAAAAGATAACACTAATAATATGAGCTTTGATATAAATGCAAGTTACCAAATGTTTATAACAGGAATGCAATTTTAATGTTAATACTGTTTTAATGTTATATGATATAATAAAGATTATTGTTCCTTCTACTGTTGTCGATTAGGACGTGTTTATAAAGAGAAATGTAAACTTTTTTCAGGAAACTAGTATAAGGTATGGATAATAAAAACATCATTTGTCAAAAGGCATTTTGTAAAATAGAAAGCTATGTAGATTAAATATATCTGTAGTAAGTAACCTAGCCGGTTAATGGAACAATGTACTCTTGTGATCGTACACTGGTATGACTATCAACAGTAACTTGCGACCATCCCTTATATTATTACCTGGGACCTGATTCACACTTGCTAACAGCTTGGACCAAATGAGACGCCGAGTAGCTCGGCGTATCACCAGGATCAAAGTTATTTGGTTTCACTCGGAGGCGGTCAAACTTGCATAAAAATCAAATTTGAGCAGACAATGTTGTTTGTTTTCAGACCGGGTAAGGGTATAACTGCAAATTCATACACGGACTACTTTCTCCGAGGCAGTGTAAGTACATAGGTCTAGATAAGATGTGTGAATTTAAACATTTTCAATAATAACTCCTTAATTTCTCAATCAACCCTATACTGTGACCCCCTCTTTAGAATTAGAAAAGACGCTTATAAAGAATGGTCACGGTATACGGTTTGGTGGAGAACAGAGGATGTTTGTATTTAGGTACGCACCTTTATTTATACCTCTGGTATGTATGCGCGTCAAATGTCTCATACGACCAATCAAAGGAAATAGACTAATGCATGTAAACTTGGATGTAATTGCCCCGGTTACCTTTCTGCATGGACAAATTGGACAACACTGCTGTAGGAATAAATACGGACTTTTTTGGAACCGTTCGTTCTGGCATACAATGACACTGATTACTTAAATCACTTAGAGAAATGGGATACTGGCACAATAAGTAGCTAATGAATTTCTACTTCAACATGTAAGTCGGTGAGTGTGTTATCCTTCTTAAAGCACCAAGGCGAATATCCAGTATACATGGTCAATTTTGGCAAGTTCCAAATACTGTTTTAACCCTTTCCCTCATATAAACGCCCTTTTCACGAATTTGCAAACAGTAGACCCATATCAGACGGCTCCTGTATATCAGATCCTATAGTTTTCGTCTAAGCGAACAATTCCCCTTTTTACCTTATAGAAATAAGTGATCAATTCGTGCAAAAATGATCGATTTGGGAAAAGGTTAAACAGGGAAATACATTTTGTCCGGATATAAGTTCATAAGGTACATTATGCAGACAGAGTAGACCAAGATCTAACGGCTCCTATATGTTCATGGGCTGCTCTGTGTGCTTATTGGAGTATATAGATCTGATTCTACAGTTTCTGTCATGGCCAAAAAAGCATGTTCGTATGCCTTGGAAAAAAACGATTATTACTTACATGACTGTTCATAAGTCGAAGTGTTAACTCTTTCGGCGCCAAATTCAAAAGTGTCGTCTGCAATAATAATTTCATATTAAATATAATTCTAAACTAAATAATAAAGATATATTAGTAAAGTATTTGTTTTTAAAAAACTATATGCTTGGGTTAAAATAATACAGAAAACAGTGAAGTCCCAGGTCAGATGCCGCCCTTTCAAGGCGGCATCTGACCTGGGACTGCACTGTTTTCAATGGTGCCAACAGGCGACATTGGCGCCGAAAGAGTTAAACATATAATGAATTCTGTTCGAAAGGTTCATGTTATAGTTTACGACGAAAGAGTACTTGCAAAACGGTAATTAAATATCACTGCAACATGCAAATATTGTGTCTACATGAAGTGGTACTAATATGTTAGTGATTTATTTGGTTTAACTCATTCTCTCATAGGCTATCTTTAGACCCAACCCTTTTTTATTTAATCTACCGAAAATGAGCATTAACTAGAGAAAAAGAAACATTTAGAATTTTGTAGTTTGAAACCATTGTGATAAATACAGCATTTGCTCCTATAGGAGCGACTGCTCTATTTATCATAATGGTTTCGCAGTGTGGATTTTATAGAGGCGCAAAAATGCGTCACTAGGGGCAATGTGTTAAAACATCATATATTTGTCACTCGCATCACTTTGCAACACATTGATTTAGTTATAAGATACGGCTCGTTCAGTATATGTAAAGTGTTTTAATTATACAATATTTTTGACAAATACAGATACACCGTTTTAAATATATAACTACCGAAAGCCCACTTAACCGGAATTTTTAAAAGGATCAATTATGGTTGTTTTTGTCAGACAGCTGGTTGCTTAATGTATGGTGAAGTCCTGCAGAAAGCTCCTTTGGAAGTTTTATGCACGACGTTCAACCCGTATTAACCCATTACCTCATAGGCTATTTTTAGATCCAACCGCTTTGAATAAATCTACCGAAAAGGAGCATTAACCAGAGAAAAGGAAAATTTTAGAATTTTGTAGTTTGAAACCATTGTGATAAATAGAGCATTTGCTCCTATAGGAGCAAATGCTCTATTTATCACAATGGTTTCACAAAGTGACTTATACAGATTCGTCAAAAGTCGTCAATATCAGGGAAAGGGTTAAGATGCTGATTCGCCACCTGTCTTACAGACCAGCACTGATCGTAAATTTAACATCCGATTTAGAGGGCGTTTACTGTATACACGCTTGTTCTATGTCCCATTTTGACTTCTCTTTTAATTAAAAACAAATGCTTGTGAAGTGTGACCTACGTCAGATGATTGTTGAACGTTGAACAGCAATTTCATTTCACGCATAAATTTTGGACAAACGTGTAATTATTTTATGAAATTACAAGTGTTGCAAAACGTGCTCTATTACATTAAGTTTGAATTTACAAGCAATTCAAATCGGAAAACGTGTGGGTGGGTTAATTTAAAGTTCTCAGAGTGTGCCGTATACATGTGTTATTGTCTAAACAGAGGAATGCGCAACTGTGAACTTTCACAGTTTAGGGCAAACGTTCTATGAAACTGAAAATCCTTTCTGACAATTTGAATTGTTCTATCTGCTGTCGGGAATACATTATACTGATATACAACCCAAGTTGTTTACAAACTTGACACAATCCATTAGTTGAGCATGGGCCTATATGACGCCATATTGTCTATGACTATAAATAGACAGAGATAATACTGAACGCGCGAAATAATGGAATGAGCCGCTATAGGGATGTGAAAAAAGTATTTGAATACAGTCTTAACTGAACATCAAAAAGAAATCTAATTGCGGATCTTTAAGGCGGGTGGTAGCTTAATGTAGGTCAAACGTTTTTAACCCTTTCGGCTTCAAATTTCAAATTGTTGTCATTCGATAAAATACGCAAATAAGATAAATAAATGCAAACTTCAAAGGAATAATGCACAGCTATAGAAATAGAGTTTGAGACAAATAGTGTAGTCCCTTATCAGACGCCGCCTTGAAAAGGGCTGCACTATTTGTCGTGGTGCATTTATGCAACATCGGCGGTAAAATGGTTAACCCTTCGCTTGCTATTCACGTCAATATACCTACCTGTAAACAGTGAAGACACAAATGAGACAGCTCCTGCAGGACCTGTCTCATCAAGGTCTGCACTATTTACAATTGATTGTGCAACTAGTGCACTTCACAGCAGTGATTGCACAGAGAATAAATTGTAGACAGTGAAGATACACGTAAGTATGCAACAGGGCATGGGTAAAGAAGGAGAAGTGTATTTTAAAATTCAGTAAGAGAAGGGTTAAGGCGTTCAATAGGTAGATGTTCAATAAATGAAAGACCGCTTAACCCTTTACCAAATGGCCTGTTTCTAGTTTTGAAGACATATGACCACTTAAAGCAGGTTGAAAGTAAAGCAGAATGCGCCTTAAGCCTGCTTTAAGCTACCACCTACTAGGATATAGAAAATATTTATTATGCAATATGTTCATGACTGTATGAATTTGAACTATTTTCTTCAGCGGAGGAATAAATCAAACACGCTAAAAGCCGCTTCTATCAGGTAAAGGGTTAAGACAGGTTCTACTGTATACAAATACATATCTTGATCTGAATTCCCACAAAAACGACCATACAGCAACTTTGCTAACCAGGTCATGCTTACAAATACAAAGCTTTCGCTGTCAGAGTATTTTATTTTAATATAACACTTCCCTCTCTCCAAATGTGGTCTGTTTTGTAACAAACTGTAACTTTATCTTCAACTATATAGACCGAGTGTAAAACAGTTTTAGTTTCAAAGTGTCGCGTTCCGATCTAATTTGTCTACAAGGAAATCGCACGTTATCATACAACACTAAGCGGTAGCGTAATAAAGGTTAACAGAAAATCAGCCCAACGGACAGCTATATCCATCACAACGTGAGAAGACTTATATAGTACCAGGCTTGTGATTGGAAAAGGATTAAATTACCCTTAGTATGTTTAGCAAATATTTGTTGGTTGAAAATGCCATCGACTGTGGTTGTCACAGGTGAATGTTCAGCAACACGGTCAGGGTATCACACAGTTTAAACCTGATGAAACACCGAGTTAACCGATGATAATTATTAAATAAACCTTAACCCATTCCCTCATATTGACGACTTTTGACTATTATAATATGTAAAGAATGCTACTTTGAAACTGTGGTATTGCTCGTTGAAGAAATATATATACAACAACTAAAGATGGCGTTGTGTCTGTTTAACCCTTTCCTCCATTTAAATACTCCTTTCTACGCCTCTGTAATAGTCACTTCGTGAAACCATTGTGATAAATAGAGCATTTGCTCCATAGGAGCAAATGCTCTTTTTATCACAAGGGTGAACCGTTTCATTACTACACAATTCTAAACGTTTCCTTTTTTTCTAGTAAATGCTCCTTTTTGGTAGATTCATTCAAAGAGGTTGGGTCTACAAATAGCATATGATGGAATGGGTTAAGAGTAATAAATATATATCCACTCTCGGAGAAATACCGATGTATTGATTGTAAACAGTGTAGACCGAGACTAGGCGTCGCGTACATGATGTGTCTAATCTGGGTCGATCTTTAGTGTTTGTTACTCATCATAATCTGCAGAAATGTGTTCGGATATCTCATCATAGTCGTTATGACTAACCTGGGTCTAAAGGGTTTGCAGTGCAATAAGACCCAATTTCTCCTAATTTGCTGGTAAAATAACAGCATTGGTTAGTAATATATATGATGCTAAAACTTCTAAAAGAAATGATAGCTCGAGGACAGGTCATTAGTACCCAAATAGAAAGCTGCAGATGTCATGCCGATGACTAATTTGATGCTTAACCCTTATCATGCTGAAAACAATATTCCTGCCAACATTCTGATCTGTTGCAGTTTTTACTTATGTTTGATTCATAGAAATTTTTGAAAAACTGTTGACCGAGTGTCAAACAGCTCAGACCCTGATGAGACGCCGAATTACTCAACGTCTCATCTGGGTCCAAGTTGTTTGCAAATACGAATCAGGTCGCGTTTTGCATGATAAGGGTGAATCTAAGGTATTCAAGTGCAGAAAAGTGCTCCAGAGAATTACATAGGAATATACGAGTATTTATCATTAATCATTCATTATTCTAATTTACAAGTATACTGAACTGTTAAATGCATTAGGTGCCGTGACATATTTCCATGCAAAGGTCGCCACTAGAAATGCCATTAAACGTGTACCAAATTACCCGATTTTGTCCCGAGAACCATAGGCTATAGGCAAGTAAGAAAATGGTTAGTTCTCAGAATACGACATTCTTATAGACTGTTACATGTAAGACTGTTACATGTTAGACTAAGTCAATTTTCAATTTGTATTTTCAATGGACGTTGATTATCATATGTACCGTTTATTACAAGCACTATATCTGAATATTTGTGGCTCATTTGCTGTATTACATGGATAATTCATTTTTGTCAATATAATGCTATTAAAAGATGAACAGTAGTCAGTAGATGAGCAGAATGTTATGCATAGGAGTAATGTTTGTTCTCAATGGGTTGCATGCTTGTTTTATATGGCGTCACCTTTGTTCCCTGTAGGCATCATGATTGCCGTGCTTCTTCTCCATTGGGTTCATGACTGCTCTCCATAAGCATCATAATTGTTCTTCATAACTGTCATGATTGTTCTCAATATGTGTCACGATTGTTCTGCATAAACGTCACGCTTGCGAAATAATGTGACTTAAAATAATCTTGGGTTCATTCATGTTTCGCTTTTCTTGTATTGACCGTAGAAAGGTCGATGATTTATTTCTGTTCTGTTTGCTATACTATTATGCTTATGTCATGCCATGAAACCATTCTATATACACATATATTGCAATGAGGTACTTAATGTACAAATTGCTAATATAAATTCTGTTCTGTTCTGTTCACTATAGGCATCACGATTGTTCTCTTTAGACGCCACAATTGTTCTCTATAGGCGTCACGATTGTTCTCTGTAGGCGTCACGATGATTCTATGTGCGTCACGATTGTTCTCTATAGGCGTCGTGATTGTTCTCTATAGGCGTCACGATTGTTCTCTGTAGGCGTCACGATGATTCTGTATGCGTCACGATTGTTCTCTATATGCGTCGTGATTGTTCTCTATAGGTATCACGATTGTTCTCTATATGCGTCGTGATTGTTCTCTATAGGTATCACGATTGTTCTCTATAGGCGTCATGATTGTTCTCTATAGGTATCACGATTGTTCTCTATATGCGTCGTGATTGTTCTCTATAGGTATCACGATTGTTCTATATAGGCGTCATGATTATTCTCTATAGATATCACGATTGTTCTCTATCGGCGTCATGATTGTTCTCTATAGGTATCACGATTGTTCTCTATATGCGTCGTGATTGTTCTCTGTAGGCGTCACGATGATTCTATATGCGTCACGATTGTTCTCTATAGGCGTCGTGATTGTTCTCTATAGGCGTCACGATTGTTCTCTGTAGGCGTCACGATGAATCTGTATGCGTCACGATTGTTCTCTATATGCGTCGTGATTGTTCTCTATAGGTATCATGATTGTTCTCTATAGGCGTCATGATTGTTCTCTATAGGTATCATGATTGTTCTCTATAGGTATCATGATTGTTCTCTATAGGCGTCGGGATTGTGTTTGTTATCTACACCATGACTGTTTTTCTCTACATGTATATGCGTCATGATTGTTCTCAATAGGCATTATCTTTGTTCTCTGTATACGTCATGAGTGTTCTCTTCAGGCATCATGACACTCAGAAGACCTCAGCTATTTCTATCGAACTATATTCCGAACTCTGACGGAATACGGCGATATTGGCATCACGATTGTTCTCTATAGGCACCACGGTAGTTCTCAATATGCGTCATGATTGTTCACTACGAGCGTCATGATGGTTCACTATAGTCGCCATGGTTGTTCTCAATAGGCGTATGTTTGTTCTCTATATGCGCCATGCGTCTTCGTTATATGTCATTACGTTTATCTACATGCGATTATATAACAAGATTCGCCAGTAACATTTCAAATTACAATATTTATGCACGTTACTCTTTTAATTGTGATAACTTGTCTTGTATTTGTCTGATGGGTAATGGTGATACATGTATTATGGTTGAATTCGAAGAGAAGCAGACACATAATATCGACAAAACATATGTTCAGTCGTAAGTGCAGATGTGTTGAAATGGCAGCCCATAGTTCGTACCAGTCTCCTTTACTATGTATAGTGATATTTAATCCTTCACATAATTTTAGTCGTAAATATAATTCGTCGGCAAAATGTCTATCTCCTACCTATGAATATTAACACTTAATGCAACTTAAATTATCAATTTGCTTGTCTGAATTTGCTAGAACGACGGACGCCAGTCATTTCAATCGATTCTTAACGAATTGTTCCATAGTCTCTAATCAAAAAGGAAATCTCAGTATTATTACCAGATGAAGTGGGTTAATAAAGAATTAATTATCTGGCATTTCAATGCCATTCAGCAATACGGCATTTCTGAATTTCCTCAGTTAGCAACAATTGAATTATTTGGGTGTTTGTAATTTGTTATGTTATTCCACGGCGTTCATGTGCCAGTATTTTCAAATTTAACCCATTTCAACCAACTGACGCCCTTTGACGACTCTTGTAAAATTAATGTTGAGGCCATACGAGCAAATAACCTTTTTCACATTGGTTTCAAAAGTATTCAGTTCTAAGAATTTCCTTTTTTCTAGCAAATGCTTCTTTTCAGTAATTCTATTCAAAGAGGTTGGCTCTAATATAGTCTAGGAGGAAATTGGTTAATAAAAATATATAGAGACAGATACCGATGTTATCATCATGGAGTGAGTTAATATGCAACAAACAGCAACAAACGCAAAACAAGTCTTTATTTGTATGAACTATGCTGTTTTATTCTGAACAAAATGTACCCGACAGTTTTCATTACATACTGCTGAGCGGTAACTAACCATTCATGGTAAAATAAAAACTGATTTAACATGTTTTATAGGTTGAACAGGACTTTGTCAAATTCAAAACAAAGAATATAACATACCAAGTGCTACAACTCATAACACTGAGTATAACACCTCTCGGGCTGCAACTGAGCTTTCCATAATAAAACATACGTTTTATTACAGCTCAGCAGCTCATTACAATGAACTTAACAGCTTTCGGGCTACAACTCAACAACTTATAACAGCAAACATAATATCTCTTGTGATGAAATTCAGCAACTCATAACAATTAGTAGAACATCTCTCTTGTTACGACTCCTCAACCTGGAACAACGCGGAATCCTGTTTATATCCTTCTTTAACCCTTTATCTGTTCAGTATTCATATAAGGAAAACTAAATTTAACTAAGCTAAATGTGTATCATGAAGAATATTTAGCAGAACGTTTTGCTTTTGCAAAAACTGTAGAATCTATCAGACATACATGTATTACAATTTTATAAGCAAACAGAGCAGACTCTTTTCATATGTTCCCTACAGGAGTCGTCTGATATGTGTCTACTCTGTGAGAAAAGCACAGAAAGCGTTAATATAAGGGAAATGTTTAATATTATTTTGTTATTGAAGTCGGTAGTTGATGGCGAAATCTTTAAGACATGATTTCATTTAAACATTTTACCATGAATATCTTGAAAATAACTCATTCCATCATGCATATTATGACATGGTGTTTTATAACAACATATGGTCACAGGAAGTATGGGAATAGCAGACATTGCACCAGATCTGTAGTATGTCATACGGAAAGAGAGCAAAGCAGAAACAAATCTGAGTTTACAGTAGAACCTGTCTTAAGGCTTATAAACGGCCATCACAAACAGGTCAAATTATGGGTCTTGAGGGCAGGCTTAATGCATGTCAAAAGTAATGCAAAAAGCTCCTATAGGAGTTTTCTGTATTACTTTTGCCATGCATCAAGCAAACACCTGCTCTTTAATACTCCTATGTTTAATGAACGGCCGCTATTTATAGCCAGGTTCTACTGCACTCAGTTGGTACATGGGTTAAAAGGCATTTCTATGAGGCAAATGGTTAATGACATGTCCGTTTCCAATCCCAGATATGCTTACTACTTCATTGTTAAACGAAACGAACTAATAGAATAGAACGATGGGAGCAAATAATTGCACGATAAGATAACATTTGCATTAAATTAGCATCCTACGTCAGTTATCATCGCCCGGAAGCAAAACATGAGACTGAATACACCTTGTCGCTCCCTCTTTTTCATGGTAAATATGCAATGCTTACGGTAAGTATATCAACTACTGTCCATTTCAACTTACTTTGTCACTGAATTTGAATCGAGATTTTTGTTCATTTCTTACCGGATTTAAACCACTTGTGTCATCGTCTTTCAGGAACTCTATGCCCGAGTTTCCCTTGAAGCCATCTTTAAATAAATATTTCATTAATAAAAACAAGCTTTGCCCATTGTAAACATGTTCATTTCAAATTGCAAATGGCGGACGATTGACCTCGAGTGGAACGTTCGGTTTTAACTGAGGGTAATTATAGCTCTTAAAAGTTGACGTCATACACGAATTTACGTAATTTATTTCACATAAGTATGCAATTCACCCCTGTTGAAAAATGATACGTTCCACTATCCATACATACGGCGGTCATTTGCAAAGAAACAGCTGATCAAATTAGCATGTAGAATATGCATTTTCGGCATGTTCTTCCTTGATACTGCAGGGCAGTATATTTAACGTCAGTCTAACTCGAAATAATAAAAAATCTCGATTCAAATTCAGTGATAAAGTAAATTGAAATGGACTGTAGTTGGTTTTAATAATTAATTGCCTCATTTATATTCAATTGGAATTTCAAACACTTTATCCACCTTTCTGGATGAAGAACTATATACGCATAATGTGTTTTATCCGTATTGTTTGGCATTCGATGATACTTCTACTACTACTACTACTACTAAATTTCAACTTTAGTTGTTTTCTATAAACGCTTAATATATCAAGCAACCCTTTCAAGATTCCATAATAAACCCTAGACACCAATCGTAAAACAATATTGTATTGATCCTCTTTGTAATTGCATGGGAAAATACAGTTATAACTTCAGTAGTATTATGATGACAATAAAGAACTAATATATAGTTATCATTCTATCCTGTTATTGTACAAACAAACACCAAACAAAAAAACCCAAAAAAAACCAACAACAAAAAAACAATTACTAAAACCTAACAAGTGAATATTAACCCGAGATGTCCGGGAATGCGAGAATACGGCCAATGGTCACACGAGATATTCGTTTTGACCTCATAATTTCCTCCATCAATACTAATTTGAAATTAATTACTGCACGATTATCCTTGGGCTAAGCATTAACAAAAACAACGGTAAAATCGTGTCTACATAATTTCATAAACAAAACCTACAGGAACTCTGATCTTGGTCTACTCTGTTTTCAAAGGTACACGAGGTCGTCTATATGAGGGAATAGGGGCGTAATTACGAAGTCATTTTAAAACACTTACACAAACATTTTACCTGTTAACAGCAACTAAATCGCTGCTTTCGATATAATCGCAATTTTGAGTTACAGTTTCATTTGTAAAATTAATATCTGTAGAACTTAAGAAGACATTCATTTTAAAACTCTTTAACAATTACTAGTAATAAATTCTGATAAGATGAGATCATTCGAAAGCAAAAACAGCAATGCGAAAAGAATACATTGCAGACAAGGTTTAATAGGGTCTGTTCATGAGCAGTAATTAAACGTGCAACACTGCACAGGCTTAATCGGTATTCCATTTTCAAAACTAAAAACACCGAAATTGATAACCCCGACAACACTGAGAATGAAGTCTTCTTTTGAAATTCTAAGGTTAATCCTAATAATTAAATGGCACATTTTAGATGGCATTATCAGAGGTAAGCACATCACACAATTTCGGTATAAAACAGTTTCAAATTCAACATGATGGCAGATATTTTAAATATTTGAGTATACGCTGTTTATCATTGTTGTGAAATATTTCTTATTATGTACCAATTAGATTTTGGTGCACATATGCGATAGTGCATGTGATTGCACATTAATCGTAGTGCTAATGCCAATATAGGTTTATTGTCGTGACGGTAATAACTGGAGATTTACATTAACAGTAATGTGAATTTCCAAATAGTTTGTGGTCTAACATTTGACAATGTTCTTCAAAGGCGAATATCATCTTACCCCGTACTTCATTCTCAGTGTTGTTATACTTTCTGATCCTTCGAGATCATGAATTTGAGTACTTTTGGTTCGTAAAATTGAATACCGCTTAAGCCAGTGCTAGGGGGCGTGAGCAGTGTTGCACTTTCAATTACTGCTCATGAACAGACTCAATAAAACCGAGTCTGCAATTTTCTCCTTTTGTGTTGCAATTTTTGCTTTCGGGGGATCACCTCTCTTCAGAATTTATAATTTTCACAACAGTAGGTGTTAAGTGCTTGTGTGGCGGCCGTAAAACGTCGCCCCGTACTTCATTCTCAGTGTTGTTATACTTTCTGATCCTTCGAGATCATGAATTTGAATACTTTTGGTTCGTAAAATTGAATACCGCTTAAGCCGGTGCTAGGGGGCGTGAACAGTGTTGCACTTTCAATTACTGCTCATGAACAGACTCAATAAAACCGAGTCTGCAATTTTCTCCCTTTGTGTTGCAATTTTTGCTTTCGGGGGATCACCTCTCTTCAGAATTTATAATTTTCACAACAGTAGGTGTTAAGTGCTTGTGTGGCGGCCGTAAAACGTCGCCCCGTACTTCATTCTCAGTGTTGTTATACTTTCTGATCCTTCGAGATCATGAATTTCAGAACTTTTGGTTCGTAAAATTGAATACCGCTTAAGCCGGTGCTAGGGGGCGTGAGCAATGTTGCACTTTCAATTACTGCTCATGAACAGACTCAATAAAACCGAGTCTACAATATTCTCCTTTTGTGTTGCAATTTTTGCTTTCGGGGAGTCACCTCTCTTCAGAATTTATAATTTTCACAACAGCAGGTGTTAAGTACTTGTGTGGCGGCCGTAAAACGTTGCCCCGTACTTCATTCTCAGTGTTGTTATACTTTCTGACCCTTCGAGATCATGCATTTGAGTACTTTTGGTTCGTAAAATTGAATACCGCTTAAGCCGGTGCTAGGGACGTGAGCAGTGTTGCACTTTCAATTACTGCTCATGAACAGACTCAATAAAACCGAGTCTGCAATTTTCTCCTTTTGTGTTGCAATGTTTGCTTTCGGGGGATCACCTTTCTTCAGAATTTATTATAGTTTCTTTATTGCATTGTACTTGTAAATTTACAATTTAAATCAAAGTTAACAATAGAGTCTAAAACTCCCCTTCTCCCGTGAATAATAGGTTCATTCAAGTACCGAAACAAATAGCCCTGAACAATAATGCAGTATCGGAAACTTAATAAAAATCTGACCCAAGAGCACGTTGGGTATATCATTCATTCAATATTCATTCCACTGTGTCTGTGGTCTTCATGGGCAGACAGGTCAGATGAACGTAAATATAATGGTAATTAAGTCTTACACAACAATCCACGACATTTTATTACCCTTGAGAGATTTGCAGAAAATACATTCGAAACAAAATGGATTTTATAAGGAACGTTTCGAGAAACATCGTAATCGAATTCTTGATAGCAGCTGGTGCAGCTGGTGCAGGATCATATATTTCCTAAATGTCACATAGGTCGTATGGTCGAATCCTTTCCTATTCGACATAAATTTCCAAAAGGTCGACCTCATGGGCATTTCCACCATGCTGTGGTTGTAGATAATATAATTCGTTCGTCTTGGTAATGTATCCTTTTTGGCTAGAACATAAATGTGGGCAGTGTTTTATTGCCACGTTCTTATTGTAGCGTGTAATATTAGCCGAAGTCATAGTTTTGATACCACTGATATTGCAACAGTCGTTGGTTCATCATTAATTGGAACTATATTACATACTTGTACTTTGCGTCGGATTACCGCTTTCCCAAATTACGTCATCACTCACTCACTCCCGCATAGACGAACGAATTCAGCTTCATATGTATAACGTGATGTCATTTAACAGGTGAAATTACATTGATAAACGTTGTCAACGGAACTACATTTGGCTAACCTAAGCAGCGCACATATTGTTGTTTGTTGATAGCGAGTGTCAACTGTACATTTCCCTTGCCATTTGTACATCACTTGAATATGTTTTATCAGTAAGATATATCCGAAGTATTTCATGGTTTGTATGTATAAAACGTTCATTTCAAAATACGAGTAAGTATAGTATTGAATGAAATGTAAAGTTAGCCCCGAGGTAATGACACACAACCAAATACAATGTTTGTTTTCCTAACAAAGAAACAAAATAGTCACTGTTGGTATCAGTCTCTTTCAGTAAATGTTTAAACTGACATAATCCGTTACACTATATCCAGCGTTTTGTTAGGTTTAGGAGAATAAGCACAACAGCAAATATGCGTTATATATATAAAAAAGTAAATATATTTACCAATGTTAGTAGATGTTTATGATGATGACCTTGTTGTTTATTCTTGTCTGTTGTATGCTTTTTTTTATTTCCACTCGAAGCCGAACTGGATGTTCTACTAGGCCAGAAGGTAAGATATGAAAAATCTTATATTCAGTGTGCAATCTTTTTGTTCGTAAAGAAAACACTATCTTGGTATATCAACGACGAAGGTCTTACAAAATTAACTAAGTCATTTGTTAAAATTGATACGAAGAATTATTCTAGTTTAATACTATGCATCAAGTTCCGTATAAGATAGAGTGTAGATGACACGGTGTTGGGAGAGAAACACAAGTAGCAGATTTGCTTTCGTTTCCATCCTTTTTTCCTTTGTGTTTGTACAATATTCATGCAAATGTTTACAAATAAAATATGTTTAAACCATTGAAAAACACAAATCACACCAATATGAAGGTCAGACGTTTGCTAAGAAACACCAATTCTTCATTTTCAGAGTGTGCCATACTAAACTTAATTAGCCCCTGGGCGTGCAATTACGTTACTAATTACTGGGACCAAACCTAAAAAGTCTAGACATTGGGTGCAAAAGTATACTGTACAAACAGGAACTGAAACAGACAACACTGATTTAGGAACACTGGACTATACTAATGTATCGGAAATTATCGGTTACAAAACACACTATTCGACGTATAAATCTGTGCACACACTAGTGGCAAATATGATATTATTACCCATGCACGCAATTAACCCTTTCCCTCGTAAAACGCCTTTTCACGCGTTTGGAAACAGACTATACATATACCCAGCTTCTATATGAGCCGCCTGATCAGGCTCCACTCGTTTTGCTTTTGGAATGAAAAACTTGCGATTTTCTACAGGTTTTTTCAAAGCAAAAGTATCTAATTAAAACATTACATTATAAATATTCAGCCAATGAATATTTTTTATGCCATTATTCCTATATGAATATTGAACTGGAAAAGGGTTAAGATCCATATCAGACGTAGAGTAACTCAGCATTTCAATCCTGAGACAAATTGTTTGACAATTTAATGTGTTTTTTGAAGAACTATGGCAGAAAAATAGGTTTGGGAGCAGATAACGATTTTCTCACTAGACAATTGCTTAACGGTAAAAAACAATTACTTATCGTTCAAAGTAGGTATCAGTATTTCGCAAGAGTAGCTGATGAGGGGTTGCAGAATATTGTAAAAATAGTTTTGAAAAGTAAGGAACTTAAGCGCATACTGATTTCAGCTTAGTGTAATTCAATACAAATGAGCAAATGACATTGAGTGTAACCATCTCTATGCTTCGTGCAATTTAAGTTCACTATTTATGTGTATGTTATCTAGTTTTGAACAAGGGATTGGACAGACACACACTTCCGAGCGACTACTAATTACAGAGAGTATCAGATTTTACACTCGACTGGTCGTTATTTATTTATGGCGTTGAAGATCTCGAGTCCAGCCGACTGATGCAATCAGGATATGTTTTGAGAGCAGTGGAAATATTTTGTTTCATTTTCTTAACTTTTCCCTCACTGTAAATATAAAATATTGTATGTTCAAAGTTGTAGATGTTTATTTTTGACTTGGTCGATAAAAAATGACCGAGTGTCACAATGCTTGGATCCTAATGAGATGTACTCAGCATATCATCAAGGCTGGTTTCGAATGCGAGTCAGGATAAAGGTTAAAACACAGAGACTGTACAAACCAATCAAATATTGACAACACTCAAATTGATTTACATAAAAGAAAATTAAAGTTCATCGTACATTATAGATACCATTTGTTAATTAAATGTAGAACTCTGGAGAAACAGGACATCCGTAATGTAGTAAGCTCCTATAGGAACTTTCTGTATTAGGTTTGATTTGCATCAACCTACCATTTGCCTTAAATATCAATGATTAAACCTATTTTTGGTCGCTTATGACAAGTTTCACTGTTTGCTGTTTTGTTCATGTCTCTACTGCATGGCAAATGTTTCACTGACATCGATAAAAACTGAATAAACGCATGTCTCGGTTGTATACAAGTGGTTTCTAGCTCTAGTCATAGTAATTATGACCTTTCACGTATTATTCTCAGTTATGATTAACTTGGATACGTTTGAGCTATTGCAAGTAAGGTTTGCTCGTGAAATAGTATGATATATTGTATTAACCCTTCTCTTGCTGAATTTTAAAATACATTTTTCCTTCTTTACCCATCCATACCCCGTTGTATAATTACATATATCTTCACTATGTACACGTATTTCGCTGTGCAATCACTGCTGTGGAGTGCACTGGTTGCACAATCAACTTGTAAATAGTGCAGACCAAGATGAGACAGCTACTGCAGGAGCTGTCTCATCTGGGTCTTCACTATTTACAGGTAGGTATATTGACGTGAATAGCAAGTGTTTGGAAGTAGTTTGTCTTATGATAATATAACGACTTACAGTGGGATGCTGGAGTTACGCGTTGGTTAGGGCACCTGCATTTCACAATTTGAACAACAGTTTCATCCCAGGTCCAGGGATCGTCCGGACACAACGTGTTTCCTGGGTTCTTTTATTTCTACACACATTAACCCTTTACCCCATGAATATTCATGGAAGACTAAAATACTTATCAATATTAAATTCTTTACTCCATACGTACGCCTTTCTACGCCTTTGCAAACAGAATAGACCCACATCAGAGGGCTTCTATAGGAGACGTCTGATCAGGGTCTGCTCTGTTTGCTAATAGTATAATATAGACGTGATTCTATAGATTCTGCTTTGGCAAAATTTCATATGCCATAATAAAAACTGATCTATTTAATATTGATGATTTCATTACTTCTTACATAATTTTTCATGGAGTAAGAGTTTCATTAACTAATGTGTTATATATTGTTACACAAATCAAGTGAATATATTTCTATAGCAAAAAGTATAGCATCAGATCTAATATATTCTATTAGGAAAACAGAGTCAAGTCAGACGGTTCATTCATGAGCTAAATAATCTGGATCTACTCTATTTGCAAATGTGTCAAAAACGTGTGCTTTATATAACTTAATAAGATGTGTTTTGCGAGAGATGTAGGATACATAAAGGTTAATCTTATTTTAGCAACATTCGGCTGACTCTCACAAACCATACATATTCGCTATATAAATGCAAAGCCATTATAGTGGCTTTGCAGTGAGTCTTGCTTTAGATGTAGTTATGCATAAACTGATACACTATCC
Source organism: Azorinus chamasolen (assembly GCA_963576725.1). Classification (NCBI taxonomy): domain Eukaryota; kingdom Metazoa; phylum Mollusca; class Bivalvia; order Cardiida; family Solecurtidae; genus Azorinus; species Azorinus chamasolen. The sequence goes on along the minus strand of OY755242.1, from coordinate 35,032,476 downwards.
CGTTTTCACAGGAATTACATTTGCGTTGAAATAATATTTCAAAAAGTTGTAGAAACTGTAACATGATTGAAATACAGCATCGAGATAAATAACAACGAGTTAGAATTTACACGAACAGCAGTATTAGCAGTTCCGTTCTATCCCATAAATTTAGCACAACAATGTTTCTGACATGGCAGAGAAATTGTCACTTCACTCTCCCATCGCCATTCGTGAATGTGTGACCACATTTGCAGTCAGTTTGGATCCAAATGGAAGGCCGAGTATCTCGGCATCTCATCAGATTCGCAACTGTTTGATTTTATAGTTATGTGTTTAAAATAAAACAGGAAGAACATAGAAAAATATATACTTAAGCAGGTGACTAAATTTGCCGGCGACAGTGCTGGGCAGAGAAAGATGTAAACTCATCTAAACTCCATTACAATATTCGTTGCGTTGCATGTTGACAGTTCGATGGGCAATATTACCATGTAATGTTACTGTTGATTAAGTTCAAACAGTTTCTGTCACGTGGATTAAAGTCGTCGAGTGCTTCCATACTCATTTCAACAGATTTTCATTTGATCATCGAAGGCCGGAAATTACGATTGGATTCAATCACACATTCTCGTCCATGGTGTGATTTGCTTACTTATCCTGAATAATACCGTAATCACACTACATATTAAGGCGGACAACCACATGCACATAGTACAGACACATGCACATAGTGCAGACCCAGATCAAACGGCTCCTGAAGGAGCCGTTTGATCTGGGTCTTCACAATTTGCTTCTATTTCAGTCTAATTAAAAGTAATCAAAACGGTGTTATATTGATTTGTTCAGCTTTACAAGCTGGTGAAGTAAGGTTATGGGGTGTTTGAATTCTTAGGGTAATTATAGTAAATGATCACATATATACACCAGGAGATGTTTATGCATCATTTATAGTCCTGTCACCGATTATACAGATGCATGCATTGCACTTTGATCTAAAGTTATCGAGGAGAACATTAAATGTTACCTGTCGGCTAACAAAGTATGATATTGTGTTTGATCATGGCTTTAACATTTAATAGAACCTGCCTTTGGCGTCCACATAATTAATAAAATGGAGGTATATAACATGTGGTTAGTTAATACAAAGCGAAACAACATATATCTGTAATGAACATGTAAAACCATAAACATTGTTGTTATAACTAAATATACATTATACAAGATTGTACACGATAGATAAATATATGTTCTGTTCTATTATACTGACTAGACTGATGCAGAGCAAAACTAACAACTTCAGTTTAAACATTTTATGTCTGTAATTTACAACATGCATACATATACATAGTTTCTAAGAAGGATTGGAATGAAAGATGTGAGCTTATTAAATTACTCTCCTTGGTGTCTATTACTTCACAAAAGCAGTTGTTAAAGTTTTAATAACATTTTTAAATTTACATTAAGCTTACACTGGTCTAAAACACAACTTATTGTCGTTAGTCTGTAGTTTTTCTGTACTCCAGGAATATATCTGAGATAACATGACCCAGCTTGTAAGGAAGAAGTAGAAACCATTTTTGCGACTAAGAAATAATGTGAAAATATCTATAATTGAAATAATGATCTTTATGTTTAGACGTTCAAGAATCTATCATTAACATTTCAATACATTCTAAGTTACTTATTATACTCCCGATATTTAGCGACCCGCAAGCTAGTTTATTACAGCCAGACATGTGCTTTTTACACGTAGTACCATTGTATGGTAGGGTGAAAATCGTCTACAAATGTCAAACTAGGACTAGTATGGCAATACACATTGATATACACAAAACATTAGGCGGAGCATGCAGGTTATGAAACTATGGGCATGATATGTGCTAGATAGTGCCGAGCTGAGAAATTAAAGATGGTTTTGAAAGATTTGCAATTAATCAATATGATATACAAAATGAGTGTAATAATTTGAGATCTATGAAACCGCCGGTAAAAAATAATTGATGTGTCTAAACGAGAAACCCATGATGTCTACCTAGATGGCCGCAATAATGAAGCTATCAAGTCCAAGTGTACTACGAAAGAACAGTGGTACCTTATGACTTCAGACTTCAAACTTCAGACGTCATTCTTTACACTACACACTTCAAAATTCAAAATTCACACTCCATATTTCACAATTCAAATTCAAACTTCACAACTCATACATCACATTTCAAACTTCACAATTCAAACTTTAAACTTTACACTTTACACTTCACGGGTCACAATTCATATATAAACACGAATGACGTTATGAGACAATTGTAAAGACGATCAAGTTTGAAGGAATTGGGGGAATCTATAAAGATATATTTGTTTTCTGGATCCCGTTGATCTGGATTTCCTGATATTTTGTGTGTGTTTTTAACATTTCCCACATGAAAAGCATCTACAATGGAGGTCTAATTATTGATATATAATGCAGGTTGCAGCCTAATGCAGGTCAAAAGTGATTCAGAAAGCTCATTTATGAGATTTCGGTTCAAAGCTGTCCCTGTATTTAGCAACCATTACTATTCCTGCTTTCAATTAAGATTCTACTCCTAATATAAATATATGTTAATGTTACCATTTGCATCGGTGTCTAATTCAATGCCAACTTTAATTTTTAATACAATCATAAATTAAAATATGGTGTGATATGAGAAATAGAAGGCTTTTGCAAATATGTGAAAATTAAGGTGTCGAGCGAATTGTGTCTATTCCATTCAATATATCAGTTCTGTATCAGAAACGTCCGAACATCATGCCAGAAAATACTAAACATCGCCCAAGCTTCTTTAAATTAGAAAATCTACAACAATCATGTAACATGATCTACAACGATACAGGTGGAACGTCGAATACAAATTCATTAAATACATGACTCATTCGTTAAATACATGACTCGAGAAAGTAATGTAGAAGATTATTCAGTATATTCTCTTGTTCTTCAACGAGGTTCGTAAATTCACTGATGCAGACGTGGCGATTGTTTCACATATTATTTAACTAGTCCATACACTACCATCATTTGCTAAAAATTATATGAGTGAGCCACTAGTATCACTGGTGGTTTTTGCATAACATCGATTCTAACAAACATTATTTGTCCCGAAACCTGTAATGAAAGTCATTATAGTTAAATGATTTGCAGACTGTACTGTCACTTTTAAATATAAAAGATAAAAGTCGATCATCACATAAGCACACAGTGACCATAGAAACACAGATGATGCGCTAACACTTACATACGCACACCACTTACTTAGGCATACACATGCACATATACACATACACATGCACATATACATTTGTACATACATAAGCACACATTGACCCTAGAAACACAGATGATGCGCTAACACTTACATGCGTACACCACTTACTTAGGCATACACATGCACATATACATTCGCACATACATAAGCACACAGTGACCCTAGAAACACAATTGATGCGCTAACACTTACATACGTACACCACTTACTTAGGCACACACATGCACATATACATTCGCACATACATAAGCACACAGTGACCCTAGAAACACAGAAGATGCGCTAACACTTACATACGTACACCACTGACTTAGACATACACACGCACACATACATTCGCAAACACTAAACTTATAAATGATCATGTATGCTCATGATGTAAAAATGTTCCTTTATGGTCATACCGTAAAACATCGCTTTATAGATGGGTGGATGGGTAGGGCACTGTGACATGGAAGTTGATTGACTGGGTTTTGGGACACTGCGACCCTGCAACAAAAGAAATGTTCACAACCACCCCACGCGCTTGCCACACCCAACCACACACCATATACACACATCAAAATACATCAAACACAGGAACGCACGCACAAAAATCAAATCACATTCACGTTCATAAAGGAGAAAATGCGAAACGATACATGAAACTAGGATAGTACCGCCTTGGTACGGTCAGTGAACAAACAACAACTTTTCACTGGGTTATTTAAACCATAATTAGAGGCACGCGTCCTAACTCACCCAGTAAGACATACAGTGTAAATAAATAGAATTCCGCGCCCGATCGCATTTTAACATCAGTGGCGACAGCACGGAACTATTTAAGGAAGTATTATCAGTAACGTGGCTAACCCCATTAGTTATGTGAAAATGAATCGACCGGGTGCCAAAGTCGCATTCGCTTTGCGTTACCGTAAATATAGCTAACCTAGTTAAAATTGCGTGTATCAAATAGGTTTGTGGATTTCGGGAGTTTTCTTAGGACATTATCGAACACCGCCGACATACCCTAATTGACCATGTAATTTTCCGAGAAGTACAATTGATTTGAGAGGGAGGGCCATCCGTAATTCACATTGAGTTGTTGTTTTTAGATGAACGCATGTCTAAGTCAACACAATGTTTAACTCATTCCCTCCTAGACCATTTTAAGACCCAGCCTTTTTGACTATTTGAATAAAGATACCAAAAAGGAGTATTTACTAGAAGAAAGGAAACTTTTTAGAATTGTGTAGTTTTGAAACCATTGTGAAAAGTAGAGCATTTGCTTCTATGGAGCAAATGCTCTATTTATCAACATGGTTACAAAAATGACGTTTACAGAGACATCAAAAGGCGTCAGTAGGAGGGAAGGGATTAACCGTGCAGATGAAAGGGTAACATAAAACTCATGAAGTATATATAGGATATTAAAATCCCCCATTCCCATTTGCAAATCATATCATTCACTACTTTGACAGCAGATGTCGAGCAAGCCATATAGTGGCTTGCGGAGAAAAAACATATCCGCAATGAAATTTAAAGGAACATAAGTGAATGGAGTTTTACTGATCTTAACCTCTTCGATGGTTTAAGCAGACTATGATGAGTAAGCTGAAAATTGCACTTTGCATAGTAATGAGGGAGTGTAAATAGGTTAAGCACTAGGTACCTTGCCTTTTCGACACAATCTTCACTTATATATTCTTATATGACGAGCAAGCTAACAAGGACACCGATTAACAGTAAACATAAACAACGGAATCACATCAAGTGAAAATAAACTTACCATTTCTGAATTTAATATTCTGAAAGTGGGAGATTCACACCATAGGAAGACAATCACTCAGCGCTTTTATTCAATAAAATAGGGTTACATTGCCAGGTTTTTTCCAATTTTAAGTCATTACCTGATGAATGTTCATGTCAGAAATAGCGATAGCGAATTTCAATACGGTGATAGTTTACAAATGTCATTTGGAGAATAGGAAAAAATTACTATCATAGATAATAATTATCGTTATGTCATGAGCAAACATAGCAGAGCCTGATAAGACAGATCTTCACTATTGCGGTGGAGAATATTGCAATGTGTGTACACCTGTAAGTCTTTCTTGTGTGGTCCATGGCCTTATTTGGCACTAATGTTTTAATATGTCACCTGTGTTGGCCATAAATATATAGGGTTTCGCTTACAATAGCATTACTCGTGTTTTAAAAAACATGTTTTTGTTGTTTCTATATATTTTGGGCAGGTTATACATTTGTTTAACATTAATAGATTTCATTTCTATTTGGCTTACACCTTAATCATTACTAGTGTTTTGAGTAAAATAATGTCCTATTTTCTGATAGATATTTTGAGTCTGATAGTGGTCATCTGAGCACAGTAGTTTATATGTGATGTTTTATGCACCTGTACTGGGAGATATACATGTAGGATACCCTAACCAAGAACCTCACTTCTCACGATCAATATTTTGAACATTAACATTACAACTACATAATGTATAGTGAAATAACCGTACTAGCAAATTAACTGATGAATAAGCTGCAATTAATATATCAAACATATTTACTTAAATATATTTTCATTTACATTTAGTCAAGAGGCTGGTTGCAGTAGTAATTTAAGCTGTTATATGTTTATTCGACTGAACAAACTGTCTGCACTGGCCATGCTAGAAGTTCCAAATGATGAGGTAACCGCATTGCGGTTTATTTGAACTGCATTTACTTTGAAATTACAGGCAGCATGAGTAGATTGATCATTGAATGCAGAAGTTTAAAAATTGGAATGTTATTTGTCGTGAAATAGTGTAGTCCTTTCAATATGGAAACAAACATATGCGAGATGTTGCATGACAACATTCAATACCAGATTAAGGCGTCTCAGTGAGTCATGAGATCTGGATCTACACTGCTTATACATTCCAGTGCACTGGGTTTCATCAACCAAAGGAGCATTTATACATATAATTCATTACAAATCTGGGAATATGATAGGGTTTTGCTGCACTGAGTCACTTGCCTCTGACACAGTAATCTCTTAATCCTGAACCTGATAGAGATGCCTTAGAACAGATGGCTCTTTAAGGAGCTGTCTGATCGGTAACTACTCGGTGTGCTTATATGAGTCATAATAATAATGAGTTTGGAGCAAACGTTAGAACTAGTAGAAACTATTTGTCACAAAATCTCAAAAACCCAGCAAGTGTGACACAATAAGTGGTGATACTATTTAATAGCATCACCACTTATTGTGTAACTTGCTTTTAGCAAGGTGACAGTATGAGATTATGTTTACACAAACGAACACTCCTGGTGTATTGAATAATAGTATATGGCTCAGTGCCATGTTCATGTGTATATAAACATAGACAAAATGTAACTAATTATACAGTGAAGCTCACTTATAACAAAGTCCTCGGGACCCTCTGATTTCTTTCGTTATATCCAAATTTCGTTATATCAGGTCTGTTTTACTCTATGTAATCAGAGAGGAGGAATAAATTCTATTTTGTTATAAGCAGTATTTCGTTATATCCATGTTCGTTATAAGTGAGTTTCACTGTAAAATGTTGCTGGATTCATTCTGGCAAAATAAGTTATAGTTATAGAGCATAATAGTTTGTATGCATTATGAACAATTCATTGTCAACCAACAAGGCACTTCAAATATTCAACTGATCTTCTCATAACGACATTCCAAACCTCGGGATGATAGTAATAAATTATTTAATACTGATTATTAACTAACTCTAATGTGAAGATGAGTAATATAACGAGTTGATGGTGTACTAGGTACAATGGCCTTGGCGTTGGTATCTCCTCTACTTAATTGATCCATAACTTAATTTTGCATAGACATATTTTTGTATAATTTGACATACGGCTAATCATCAATAGACCGTTTGTCGTGTACAATTGAAAAAGTAGTAAAGCAGGAAAAGCCACACACAAAACGCCATACAAGACCAATATTACTGTACCAAGGCTTCAATAGGTTTTTTGTTCATTGCTAATGCATTACAAACTCCCGTGATCATACGCAACATGTCGATGGCCGATCCCCGGTAGAGGCAATGACTTGGTTCATCTAACATATATGCATTATCATGAATAAATTCTGGTGATAGTTAATGCACATTTATATAATTTATATTCTAAAAAGTAATAATTATGAACATTTACAAAATATATTCCGATTTTCCAAGTCGCCCCGTACTTCATTCTCAGTGTTTTTTTATATTTTCTGGTCCTTCGGGATCACTAGTTTTGATGGTATAAGTTTTGAAATTTGTATACTTCTTAAGCCGGTGCTAGGGGGCGTGAGTAGTGTTGCACTTTTAATTACTACTCATGAACAGACTCAATAAAACCGAGTATGCAATTTTCTCATTTTAGGCATTTCTACTTTTGTTTTTGAAGGATCACCCAATTTCAGAATATATTTACAAGGTTCTATAGAACACATTCTCTAACCCAGTAAGTGATAAGCATTCTTTAAGTTGTCGCCTGTTATGCATAAACTTACTTCTTGTATTGAAGTTTGACACACGCACATTTGTTGTCATGCAAAACTGCGGAACTCTATAGCAACCTGGGTTGTCTGATCTTACTCTACGTTGGTTTCAAAGCATGCAGAGGCAGAATTATGAGGCTGATAGTCTGTGATTCTGTGTGGAAGGACATGTAGCAGCATTACTATGGTAAATCGTTTCTGATGCTCTTACACCAAGTAAGAACCAATACATACCATGATAAGGTGTTTTATACTTTTGTGGGAGTGTTAAAACGCATGTTGCATTAACGACTTTAATTGAAATCCTATATTTTGTTTTTACAACAAATACGCTCGTATGTTTACAATTAACCTTAAACATGTTGGATGAGTGTGTGTGTACATTGTAATCTAATGGAACGTTTGGAGTAAAGGTAGTTCTGTTGAATACTGATCATTAGGCAATCCATCTTTTAGATATATGACAAATTCTCAAATATATTGTTTTTAGTTTGAATTTTCACTTGTTTTAAAACCTTTTGTTGTAAAAAAGCTTTGAATGTCTATCATTTGAAAGTGTGGTAGCATTACACAGACTCTTTTGAAAGTGCTCATTAACATGTACGTTTTGTGTATTGTGTCATTGAGTCATTCCCATTTCTAACTCCAATCATTCATTTACTCGTCAGCTTTAGTGACTAGTGAAGGCTATTGACAGAGTTTGTCATTTGTCCAATCTACCCATCTATCCATCATTTTATAAGCCGTGCAGCGTATAATATATTAAGCATCTAAGGCTACTGTACAGTAAAGTACAGTGGACTTTTATTTGTTATGATAAAACATTGACAACTATCTAAAAGGTATGGTTTATTTCAGTAATACCTTAAACATGAAATCAATTTTCAATGAATGTTGCTTTTTTATTAATTTAAAATTTATTGAAGTTAAGAAAATATACATTTAATCATGAAGTATAAAAGTTACTTTGTATTCATTTTTTGATTTTTTTTAAAAAAAAAAATGTTTTTTGAGGTTTTCAGGTTGAATAAAATGCACTGAAAGTCACTTCCGGAAAAAAAAATTGTCACATGGTCAGGTCCTCTATATTACATAGTTCTTTTTCATGAGCAATATTTTAATGTATGATTTATCTAAATTGCTTTAAACATCTGGAATAATTCTCAAACACAATTTGCCTTTTAAAGAGTTTACACTAGCCTGCGTTTTTCTGCACATAGTAACCCTACTAAGATAACTCAGAATCAACAAAGCGTTAAAATAACTTATTAAATGTTAAATAGCTTATATCCGTATGACTTGAGTGTGTTTATGTGTGTCATGCTGTCTATCGGTGTTTTGGTGGTGGTTGCGTCTTGTATGCGGCTTTGCCTGCTTGACTTTACTACTTTTCTATTGATCTGGATCAGAGACGTTGTATATGATCAGTAATGGGTTGAAGTAAGTGGATCAGATATTTTTGTCTTTAATAAGTGATGGGATAAACGTACTGGACCAGAGGTGATTTTTATATGATAGGTGATGGGGTGAAATTACTGATCAGTCATGTTTTATAAAAGTGATGGGATGCAGTTACTGGATCAGATATGTTTTATATGATAAATAATGGGGTGAAGTTACTGAATACGCGTTTAGTTATATGATAAGTGATCGGAATGAAGTTACTTATTGTGTCTTTGAATTAGCAACTTTACAACCAAATATTTGTAGATGGAAAAAGAAGAAACTATTTTGGAAAATACGTTCGTTTCACCTTGAAAACACAAATTAAATATATATGTGCATCTTTTTATACTTTGAATATGCGCTAAATCGGCAAACCTACGCAGTGCAAATGCATTGCACCTAAGGTTAATTACGTATTAATTAAATGCACACGGTATATCAGAAAGTCAGATACAAGAGAAATCAAAGGTTAAAGCTACATTAAGATATAGCATTGCTATATCAAAGGACTGTATTGGTTTCCAAGTTAACTTTGAATTAAATATGCATGATATACACATATTTATTGTGTTTTCGTACTTGCATAATTATGTATTTCTTATACATACTATTTTGATACAATGTTAAGAGTTTGAAAAGTGTATCTTGAATACTTTGAAGTCCATGTTATCATTAACATTGTAACTTCAGTGTCAGATATACTGAATTAAATACTACTTGCTGGCACATGAACACAGGAAATTTGGCAATGACAGTTACTGTAGAATCATATCTCAAATAAATCTAAGATAAAAAAAAGAGCAGATCCTAATCAGACGGCTCCTGTAAGAACCGTCTGATCTGGGACTTCTCTTTTTGCAAATGAATAGAAAGGGGTATTTATGAAGTAAAAGATTCAACACAATGTATAACAAAAAAATCAAATGACCTTCTTCAAAGTATTTATTTTGGTCAATTATGTTATAATAACTGTTATAAAAGCTACTGTAATTACTCTCCCAATTTGACCTGAGACTCAGTTAACCCTTTCGCTGCCAAACTCTGTCGTCTGCTAACTTTGTCGTCTGCTATAAATTTTCATTTTTTTTATTTTCTTCATTTTTGTTTCAAAAACATAGTAACAGTAACAAACAGTTTGGATCCTGATAAGACGCCGAGTTACTCGGCGTCTCATCTGGATCCAAACTGTTTGCGTGTGATATCACAAACCCGTCATTGTGGCACGGAAGGGGTTAATCTTCGGCGTGTTAATCAGGATTGTTTCTAATACTCTGTGACAAGAAAAGCAAAACAAAAGCCAGTATTGTACGAAAATTCCACGATAATTGTATTCTTATAGCGCATTTGTCGGGGTGAATGTATATTATCAAGTATATTATTGATTGATAATGAGCACTCTCGTAAACTTATCCGAAGATTACCGACGATAATAAACGGATATGCAAGCATGAGTCGCACGTCCAATTGGGAGAGTAATAACTGCATGTGATAGATAGATAAACATTCCAAGTTATAATGACGTAATTATGTTAAATGACTATTGAATAGAAAAAACAAGAAACACAATTTTTACTTAATACATGTCAACAAAGACATATCTAATACTCTTTGAATTCACTCTTGTAAATCATTTTGAAAGTCTAACCAACCCATTTGAGACTCTTTCATCAAACTCGCAAATTTCAAATGAATTAAAAGTTATGACTTACTGGTTAGATAATAAATATGTTTCACATATTAACTTTATTTGAAACAAACGCACAGCAGACTGATAATCTCTTTATAAGCTTAATACCTATCAAAGCCACCATGCTCAACGAAAAGGGTATTCATGGCTATAACACGATGGAAACTATTTAATTAACCCTTTACTACATGTATACCCATATCTACACATTTGCAAACAGAGCAGACCCAGATCAGACGGCTCCTATAGGAGCCGTTTAACCAGGGTCTGCTCTGTTTGCTTATTAAATAAAATATATATATGATTCTATACGTTCTTCCATAGCTAAAAATGTATGTGTCCATGTGCTATTGTAACAAATTTATATTATTAATAGTCATGGCATTATTATTTCTTACATGAATATTTATGGAGGAAATGATTAAGAAAATACACAGAATAACGTATGATGAATGCGACAAATTTTATATTTTCAATGAATTTCGCTAATAAAATGTACAACAAGCTTACTCATCAAACGACACCCTTTAACCGTTACCTCATATAAACACGCTTTTAACACCTTTGTAGGCTCCTATACGAACCGTCTGATCAGGATAACAACTACTGTTATTGAAAATTTCATTGAAATATCAGCCAATGGATATTCATTGCACCTTTATTACATGAATATTCAGGACGGGAAGAGTTTAAGTCGTCAATTCTGCAATAAACACCAATCCGCCCTTATTAACCCTTTCAAAGGACAATAAAAGTAATTACTTCCCACAAATCAATGTGTTTTTTAAGTTTGCGATTGTCATAAACATGTACATAATTGCATTTGTTCAGGTGTTAAATCCGCCTTATGCCAGGAAATGTTCCCCTACGACAAACCAATGTAGCAGTTCCACTAGGTATTTAGATTGCCTCTCTGATGTCGGTTAAAACTCATTTAAAAGGCGCACATATATGTGGGGTTTCACATCATCAGCTGAAAACGAGATGTGTGTTTGGTTGGGGAAGATACATTTTACTTTATTTATGGGACATTATTTGTGTTACAAAATGATATCTGAATATGCTTATGTATATCAATATATTTTACAATAGTGGCGTTGGTTGTGTACATGAATTTATACTTGATCATTTTTTGGCACGTATTAGAAGCTTGTATAAAATTTAGTTTCCTTTACATGCATAACAGAAAGAAAAAAATCAAAAGATGTATGACTTTTTGTTATTGTGTGTGTCAAATGACAAACATGATTTGGTTTATAGTAGTGACTCAGGTCTTGAATATATTTTCCGACAACATACCGACAACCGTTTGTGATTAAAACAGGATATAGTCAACACCTTTGTTTAAAAAGACGCATTTTGATGAAAGTACCGTGTGCAGAAACCATGCACTATTATTAAAGGCTGACGTTTTGGCACATCGCAAAGAAGGCTATTGACAGAGTTTGTCATTTGTCCAAACAGTGGCTTGAAAAAGCTCTTGTTCAGTCCATAAATCGTATTACCCTATATTGTTGGCTGTCTAGACAGATGACTGATACGATGACAGCTCGTGAAGCATTGCAATGAAAAATTGCCATAAGTAATATTAATCACACATAGTTATTGCAGTCTGGTACGAGTGAAACGTTCATGGCACATGCTAAGTCAGCATATCAGACACATAGCATGACATATCTCGCATAGAACAAAAAACTTTCGTTTATGTTTAATTTCTTTTTCTGTAGCTTACGTTAATGACGCATGTCTACCTAGAAGCTACCTTATGACAGATTTGACAGTTTGCTCTAAGTTACACCATGTTTAAATCAATATAATCAATGAGAAGACTTAAAGTGACCATGTGTGATTTTTTATCTATTCGTCTTTGATTGGTATATTCATTAAACTACTTTCGATGGCTTTATTAAAGATAAGCTGTGTCGTTAAGAATTCACACTATTACAAAACACTCCATCTATGTTTTCAACCAAGCCTCTCGATATGTCGCCTGTTTCACACTATATGTGTCATTGTACTGATTTACCTTAAACTATAAGAGAGCCTTCATTATTTTTAAATTAGTTTACATAAAACACGACCATGCCTAGTGGCTGTTAGTTTGAACGTAATTAGATTGCAATGCTAGTGCATACGTAAGTTTGTACTTATTATGGTGTTTCTTGCTAATCCATTATTTATATTCTACATTAAAAATGAACTTAGTTTTGATGTTATTCAGTACACAAGTACTGAGTATACATAATCACAGGGTAGAGATCTAATTCCAACAGAACTATATTTTATTGCCGGAGTACCGTTCTATTGCCTAACAAATATATATGGTTAATTATTTCGCTGCCAGTGTCACGTTTGAGATTGCCTATACAAACAGTCTGGATCCAGATGAAACGCCGAATAATTTGGCGTTTTATCATGACCAAAACGGTGTGTTACTGTGGCATTTGCTTTGAAAGAAAAGGGGAGAAATATAAACAAATGAACATTGTAGAATATGACAAATTTTGCGGACAACAGTATTTGCCGGAAAAAAACTTAACGATGATCGTTAATCTAGGCTGGTCTGGTGAGTTATGAAATAATTGCCACTCTATGATATGAAACAGAAAACATGAATTTTCTGCTAGTAGCATTTACACTACATACTGTACAACATTATTGATATCATCCTTTTTCGATACCCATAATCCAGTATACTTAATATTTGTTAATTTGTATATGGTAAAACCTCTCTAGCCCGGAATTAACCCTTCGCTTGCTGAATTTTAAAATACATGTCTCCTTCTTTACCCAAGCCCTGTTGTATAATTACATATATCTTCACTGTGTACAAGTATTTCGCTGTGCAATTACTGCTGCGGAGTGCACTTGTTGCACAATCAATTTGTAAATAGTGCAGACCCTGATGAGACAGCTCCTGCAGGAGCTGTCTCATCTGGGTCTTCACTATTTACAGGTAGGTATATTGACGCGAATAGCAAGCGAAGGGTTAAGAACACTTTAGGAGCTTTCTACTTTGGGAGCTGTCTACGTGAATTTCCCTCTGCATTACACTGGCACCTTTCTGAAAGACCGGCGCATATATAGAGAATAATAGGTTAGTGCCGTAGATGGGACGCCTTTATCCGACGAGGGGAGAAAACAGTTGAGGCTCGGCAAGCCTCGCCTCAACGTTTTCTCCCCTCGTCGGATAAAGGCGTCCCATCTACGGCACTAACCTACTATTCGATTTATCCAGTCAATTTAGTTAAATATCTTTTTTCATAGACTCATATTTAACATAACACTCTTGACATAATTTACATCGGTTTTTCGATCAACGGATCCCTCCCTTTTCATTTCCATTTAGACGTAAATAGATATAATGAGCTACCGCAGAGGAAAATAATTTCAATACCTGCATTACAAGAGGGGAAACGTGGTTGAATTTGAAAAATAAGATGATTTGAATCGAGGGTCGATAAGTTATTTCAAACAGACATGGTTATATTCCCTGGTCAAATTCGAGTTCCGTAGTCTCGGTTTCTATTTTTAGATAGACATAACGTCACTCATAAATCGATGGAACTGAACGGGCTATATTTAGGTCTATAACTATCACCGCCCCTGTAAGAGTTTATCAATCAAATTATCATGAGAGTGAAAAGAAAACATTTACTATTTATCTTTCAATCTTTGCTTCCAGGGTTGATTTTATCAAAAACGCGTTTCGCTAGCGGTGGATTAAATTAATAAAACTGATAAATCAACGTCACTTTTTATGTGGCCTCAGTGGCATAATCGGTAAGGACGACGTCTTTAGAGTGATTCGAATTGGTTTTTGTATGATCAGGCGCGGGTTCGAATCCAGCTATAGTCAATTATTTTTATTTTTTCTCATTTGAATAAATATTTTGGTGTATTTTCTGTTAGATCTATTTCGTCAACATGATTTTTATGCATATTTACAGAACATTAAAATAGTTCCATGGTTATAGAATCATTACGCCTATCTACTAACCTAATAAACCTTCTACTACTGGAAGTAACCTAATAAACCTAAGTTTATCTGCACCCCCTTTATTATGTCACTAGAGAAGCCTGGTGACTGGATAAAATAATTTCAACGTCCGTTTTAGAGATTTGTTTTGTATTTTGAAAGCTGCTTAAAGGTATCAGAAGAGTTCAGTAACGCTAACTACTCGGTATTTGCTATCACTCTCACATAAAACACCTCAACACATCTGGCAGTACTAGCACAGACACAATTTTATATTCTAACATAAATAACTAACCAACCAGGTTACCTAGTTAGAACATCGGTATTATAATGTGAGTGCTCGAAATATATCTGGGCGGTCTGGTGTCAGCTAATACTGTGACTTGGGTGTGGTATTATGTCATGCCTCGACTGTATGCTATCAATGTGTGGCAGCACTAATTCGATCTCACGAAGCAGCTGGAAAACTGATGATGAGACGTTACGCCAAACGCTCTGTGCTCGTGTCTCTGTCCCTGTACCTGTTCTTTCTGTCTAGACAGATTGACTGTCTGTCACTCCTCATGTGTTTGTCTCTCTTTATTCCACTATCTCCCTGTCTCCGTTGTCTGTATTTTTCTCTGTTTCTCACCCGCACTCTCTTTCCTATCTCCCCCCTCTCTCTATCTATCTATATCTCTCTCCTCTGTGTGCGTGTGTCTCTCTCTCACTCCCCTTTCTCTGTCACTCTATGTGTCTCTGACTCTGTCGCTCTCCCTCTCTTTCCTCTCTAGTAAGACGTCTATCATCGGTTGTATCAGCCTAGCAAATGTCGCTTTCCGTTAAAACGCAAATTCACTCTCTTGACCGTGTTATCTGTTCGACAGGCAGTCCTTTGCTAATGACATAATACAGTAGGCCATTCTTTATGAAGAAGTATATGTTTTAGTGCAGTAATTTTTGAACGATATGCATTTTTCAATGTGGAGTGTTTAACAATTGTATTGCTCCTCATATTACATCTTTCTGTAATTTCCCGACAGTTCCAGATATTCGGTGTCAGTATACAGATTCAACGATTGGTGCATTATAATACATGTAATCGACTCTAATTCTTTAAATCGTTAAACGAGAAGGACTCGTGTGCTCGTGATAATCTTCTGTTTACCATTACCTGCTGAATATTCACGCAATAGTAAACTATATCATGAATATGTATTAGCTGAATGTTTATAACGGCACACTCACAAATGGCGGCGGATCTTTGTACTCTGACTCGTTTTTTGTCGTACCCTTTATTACTTTTCTACAGTTACTCTGATTGCAGCTCAGTCATCGAGTACACTATCGATATGTGGATCCAGTTTATTTCACTTAAATATGTTTTCGCTCTACATGCAATTTACCACTGTGTTTGCCATCGCGGTTGTTGTGGATTAGTCGGAGAGGCGATATGTTTATTTACACTGTTTGTCTTTTAGGGTCGTGGTGGAATAAGTATGAGGTTGGGCGCCCGTAAACCGGTTTAACCCCCCCCCCCCCAAGTTCCAAGGCGGTACTTCCATCTTCCCCCTATTGTTTGTTTGTTTTGTCTTGGTGCGTCTCTTTGTGTTTTGATAGATATGTACATTTGCTGTATTTTCTTGTTGTAGTGCTGTTCGGGCGGTTGTGTATTTTGTTTGTGATGTTTTCTGCACGACCCATACTTCTGGTATTGATAGAATCTGTATAGTCAGATCTATTTTAGTTTCATTAACAAACAAGGAGCAGTCTGATCATCGTCTACCATGTTTACAAATGCGTTGTAGAAGAGTAAAACGACATTTCTATGCAATTAAGCAATAGTGATTTATGTATATTGTAATGTTAGCCTTTACATTATACATAATTTCTCCCCCCCCCCTCACGTACAATCGCAACATGGATCTACTCCAGCAAATTTGCTTATGCACAACTTGAATAATGACAGGCTGAAATGTATGGAATTTGCAGAGACAGAAATAACATCTTTTGCCATTTAACCCTGTCATCACTATAAAACTTGCATGTGCAACAATATCGTCTGCTACAATTCTAAAATTGGACTCCTCTTCCATCTATTGTCATAGCAGTGTCTGTGTATAGATTCCGATGCAAAGCCGAGTTGGTCGGCATTTAACGCTTTACTCCATAAATACTCTTTTCTACGCCTCTGAAAACGAGTATACCCAGATCTGACGGCTCCTATAGGAGCTCTCTGATCAGAATCAGTCATGTTTACTAATGAAATAAGATAAACAGTAGAACCCTTCTAATGCGACAACATAATGAATCGACATGGGTGTCTTTATAAACAGGTGGTTGCTTAATGCAGGACAAAAGAAATGCATAAAGCTCCTCTAGGAGCTTTTGCATTACTTTTTTTCCTGCATTAAGCTACCACCTGCATCTATCACCAAGGATCATACCTCTTTTAGGTGGTCGCATTCAACTGTACACTGTATATGATCTTATATGTTCTGCCATGGTCAAACATTCCTTTGTTCATGATGCCATTACAAACTTACATTTCATTAATATTCAAATTGTTTACAGAGGCGATAACAAATAAGTCCTGTTCGATACAACTTCTCCATAGTAACCGCATAATGAATAAACACGTGTCTCTATAAATGAGGTAGTCACTTCATGCATGCCAAAAGTACACAGAGAGTTACTATGGGAGTTTTCTGCATAACTTACACCCTGCATTAATCTACCGCCTGCCTTAGACAAATAGTTAGACATGTTTTGATGGTTGTTGCTTAAGAGAGGTGTTACTGTATAGATACCAATTTACCATCGATAATGCCGGGAGACAAACGCACTGTTGATTTTATCGAGACGTTTCCTTTTGTAGCAAGTGCTTTGGTGCCAGAAATAGAAAGTTCCTTAATGAAACCTGTTCAATTAGTCAGAGGCTAGTTGAATAATTGTTTCAACGCGTTGAGCATTTTAGCCATCTTTTGGGTTTTTAATGAATTGAACGCCATACACATCACAGTATCCTCTATCAACATGCGGGGGTTGCAGTTTCATTATTCATGTACTCGGTATACATCCCATACGGGGATACACGTCGAAGACTAGACGTACAAAACAATACATGTAGTTTAAAATGAAATATTGAAAAATCGCAGCAACTTCTGAATTATAAATTCGAATCACATAATAGAGTTTTGAGTAAAAGCAACAATTTATTCTAATATATTAATGGGCTGAATTCAATTTCGATTCGATGCGATTTAATAATTACAAGCAGAATAAAAATGCTACAATTAGAGCTATCGAGATAAACATCACTAACGGTAATCAGTTGTCTTTAGTAATTATAACGATAACGGTCAATACGTCCCTTAGTAAAGTAGGCCCTCCGCTGTCATAACACAAGAGAGATTCATGCAGAATGGTCTAATACAAGAAGCATAGCTTATTAATACATTCCTTAGGTCAAGGCAAACGTGGCAGCTGGTGAAAAACATTGGCACTGGTCGTTCTATTTCATTAAGTATAACAAAATCCATTATGATAAACCAGATGGTTTCCTATGTACAGAGAAGTTGAAACGTTGAAAGATGTTAATGTCAAATTTCTAAACAAACTGAATGGCAAACAGTGCAGTTCCTGATCAGAAGGCTCTTCTAAGAGCTGGAGCCATATATATTCTATGGTGTTATAAACACCAAGCACGGTAATCTATACAGTACTATTAATTATACAGTTCTTTCCCAGGGCACATGGTAACTTATTCCCGGCTGAGAAAGATCACGTTGCCCGAGCCGTTAGTCGAGGGTTACATGATTTTACCTGTATAACGAGCTTAGTAGAACTGTAAAACCAATTTATTATACTACAAAGTTTTACGGTTTGGATAATTTATATAAATCTATTTTGGCATGTTGAATTACTAAACACGCCAATTCCCCTAAAAGCGCCCCAATACGTTATTTACCCGAAGGTGTTTTATTGATCATTTCAAACAATAGCGTGTTTTAATTCATTTCTGCATTTTGTTGTTTACGTATCAATAGTTTTCTATTATTGTTATATCTTATGGCGCGAACGTCAACGTTAGTACTCCGCGACGCCTGTTACGTCAAATCGTAGACCCATCACGCCGACCGTACATCGATTGTATATATGTTTATACTTTGAAATAAGTCTTTATTAAAGTATTGAACTAGTAGGTCGCATTTATATTTGCTGCCATAACAATTATGAATTTTGCGACTGTTTAGACGAGTCAATAAGTATATGGGGCCTGACATGGGTAACACGGCTAGTTTAACAATCAGGAGTGAGGATTTTACTTTGCCGTATAATTTTAGTTATACAGTTCTTTCCCAGGGTACATGACGATTTATTCCCGGCTGATGAAAATCATGTTACCCGAGCCGTTATGCGAGGGTTACATGATTTAACCAGCCCGGAATAAATAGTCATGTACCTTGGGAAAGATCTGTATAACGAATTTATTATACGGCTTCGATCATTTATATAAATCTATTTTGGCATGTTGAATCATTAAACACGCTTATTCCCCTAAAAGCGCCCAATAGATTAGTTCTACCCGAAGGTGTCCGAAGTGGCATGTATTGTATATCATCGGCATTCGTTAATAATAGATGGCTGAATATATAACTCATCTAAAAAACTTTTTTATTGATCATTTTAAACAATAGTGTTTTTTATTTCGTGTCTGCATTTTTTGTTTACGTATCAATAGTTGTCTATTAGTGTTATATCTTATGGCACGAGCGGCAACGTTAGTATTCCGCGGCATCAGTGACGTCACGTCGTAGACCCGTTACTCCGATGTCACATCGGTTGTATATATAGATGTTATTACACGAGTGACTAGGGTCGCAGCCTGATATTGGCCCGCCACTTTGATATTGGCTCGAGGGCTTTAGTCCGAGGGTCTATATCAAGGTAAGGGCCATTATCAGGCTGCGGCCCTTGTCACCCGTTTAATAACCTGTTTATTACATTTGTAAAACATTGGTGAACATTTGAGCAGATCAGAGATAAAGCAGACACTATTTCTCAGCATGAAAACGGGTTTAAAAACTCAACTGAGGGAATGGCGCTATCATGACGTCATTTGGATGGCGTCAAAATGACGGATTAACACTATTTGAATAATGGGCGATGAAACTAGCGGCTATACTTCACTTTACCGGTACGCGTGAGTTATGCATGTGCATAAATCTGAATCGAATCGGGCGAGGATTGTGGTTTGGAAATTTGGGCTAATTGGTACGTGTATGAGTACTTTAACAACAATAATTGCAGCATCGGAGCAGAATAAGACCTTCGCCACGTATCCGGGTTCTGTTACTATGGACATATAACGATTATCTCTGCAGCGGGTATATATCGATTATTGGCCCGTCGGTAGGTCCGTATATGCCCGCTCGGACAATACGACTCAATATTTCGACTGATATAGGACCATTGTGAGTGTAAAAATGTTACTACTTATAGTAGCAAATGTAATAAATGTTTATACTTTGAAAAACAGTCTTTATTAAGGTATTGAACTAGTAGGTTGCATTTATATTTGTTG
Organism: Azorinus chamasolen; assembly: GCA_963576725.1. Taxonomy (NCBI): domain Eukaryota; kingdom Metazoa; phylum Mollusca; class Bivalvia; order Cardiida; family Solecurtidae; genus Azorinus; species Azorinus chamasolen. Next base: position 35,012,013 of record OY755242.1, on the reverse strand, counting down.
TCATAGCAGTTGTGAATTCTACTGTTTAGCCGAGTCGAGAAGTCGGTCATTTTGTTTCTGACCATAAATATGTTGGGTCTGCCATGGGGAATTTATATAACTGTACACAGCTCTATGTGTCAGCTCACAGGGTACATGTACATGGACTCGTGTACATGGCTAGTTAACCAATCAGAAGTGAGGATTTTACTTTGCAGTAAAATAATAATAATATACATGTTCCTAATGCGATTTTATGGTTGCAAATTGCTGTCATTACTACGGGTTGACTGTCTAGCTTTAGTTCGTTTAAACATACATTTTATGTATTTTATTTCTGAAAGGTACATAAATCCATTTATCATTATATTTTCAAAAACAGGATTTGATCGAAAGCAATATGCGTATTAGGATCCTCTCCTTGGTGCATTATATCTGCAACGGTGAACACTTTCTAACATAACATATGCTGTGTACAATTCAAACTAAACTACAAAAGGAACATATTACAAGAGAACATGAAAGTGTACAGAAACAAGTTCTCAATAGACAGACAATAGGATTATCGTCTGTGAAACTAAACTCGAATAAAGAGGGAAGGAATAAATAAGAAAACTTGATATAACGGTGGTCAACAAGGTGGAGTTCGTGGGCCGTTTAGAGACCGGAGTGCGTATGGCATGGCTATCCTTAAGTACAGAAGAGCTTAAAACGGTAAAACGGAACTCAACTAAATCTCTTAGTTTCAAAAATGAATTGCTGCACTGCTTGAAAGATAAAAACGTCACTATGCATATCAAGCGATGGATCTAGCTTTGCAATGCTTTCGGTAATTCTGTTAGTACACTGCAAAATATTTCACAAATTTAACCAATCGAAAACGGCCGAATAACACCATATGTTTTGTAAATATATCAATGCGCGTTTTTTAAATTTAACACTTACTGTGAATTTGTTGTAGGCACTGATAAGTCCGTATACATACATTGACCCAATATACCAAGCTAGTTTCCTTTGTTTACTTGTTCACGACTTAACCGGTTTCTTATATGCCCATGTATCGAGTAGATAATTATGAATCGAGATACTCTGAGCGCTATGATCCAGATACAACCTTGTTTATCATATCATTCAAACATAACGTTATAACATGACGGTATTGTTACAGACGACGTGTTTGCGTATGTCGCCAAATACTAATATAACGTTACATTTCCCGACATGTGTATTGAATGTGTATTTAACATGTGAAATAGCTATCGCATAATTATTAATGACTAATGAATTAGTAAATTTACAATCGGTCCAGTGTTTTGACTTTGTATAAACTAGGGTGAGAAACTCCAGTTATTTTGAGAAATCTGAGAAAAACTGGCGCACTATTCCTCGTCTCATCACCCATTCAATCACCTGCGCGCAAGGGTTAGACAAAAAAACGGGTGCAAATGGCATTACTTGAGTTTGAATCGGCTTCAACAATTTGGCATTTTTTCGTGTAATGATTGCGTTAGAATAGGGTTAATACTACATTAATTTAAAATTTGCGACAGTAGATGAGTTTTTTTAACCGTCTTAAATTATTTTAATAGCTCTGCCTTCGGCGTCGCCATTCAAATAATTTGCGACTGTTAAAAACCTCACATACCATCGCAAATTTCAAATTACAGAAGGATTAACCCTATAGTAGACTTCTATGCGACCATTTAACCCTTCACTCCATGAATATTCCTGTAAGGAATAGTGACACAATGGATATTAATTAGATAAACCCATCGTTTTGTTTTATATTGAAATTCCTATCAGCAAACAGTGTAGACTCTGATCAGACGCCGCATTATGCGGCGTCTGATCTGAGTCTTCACTGTTTGCCTATGTCCCATATATGGGATCGTGGGAATAAGTGGTTGATTGTTACAATAGCGCATGAACAGAGGAACCTTTGGAATCCATTTTTAGGGCACGCAGCAAACAAAATATTTGCTTATATAAGCCATTTATATCACGGTACTCAGCAAACAGTGTAGACCCTGACCAAAGGGCCCTTCAGCAGAACGATGGTAATACATTAATCTCTTTTACATGTGTACATTTGTGTCGCGCATATACACTTATGCAGTCCCTTTTCTTCCAGACCAAGAATTAGACATAAAGTTAGTGGTCTTATAGAGGGACTTTACCGTTTTACTTAATACACATTTGCAAGCAGAAACTAGGCTAGTCAGACAGCGCTTGTTGGGAATGTCTGATCAGAATCTGCACTATTTGCACATTGGATAATAAAGATCTGATTCTACATCATTAGTCATGGTCACAATTTCCCTGTTTGTGTGCCATTTTAAGAAGATCAGATTACTAATTGAGGCTTAACATAAGTATCTTACACAAATATTGGTTGAATAAAGAATTAACCCTTTCGCTGCCGATGTCGCATAGATCTGTGATTACCTATGCAAACAAGTAGTATTGGGGACGGTTTGGAGGTAAACAAAGATGACGTAATCTTGCGTAATCGCGGCCATTTTGTTTCTATATATAGTAACACGAGAGGAGCTCATTTGCATATAAGGAGATTGTAGTTTGTCACTGGTATTCGCGGATAACAGTCGGTCATGTATGACGTCACATTTAAATTGTGAAAGATCTGGAGCTACACGGTATACAGAGCTGACGTGTATACCTCGATCTGGTAAGTACTCACGGGCATTGAGGGTCAGGCCCTTTCCTTATCAGACCATGTATTAGAGACACACAAGTCTAATAAATAAATAAATAAATATATAAATAAATAAAAATAAATAAATAAATAAATGAATAAATAAATAAATAAATAAATAAATAAGGTACCTCTTTCTACCATGTATACTCTTCGACGTCCTCAGATCAAATGACTGAAATGATCAATGTTGTTTTCCTTCAAGCGCATGCGTGGGTAGAGGGCGCTGTACGCGTAGCTATTTTTAGAATGACATCATAGTTATTTTTAGTTACAGTATTTCACCATCATTGCATCAGCCAAGCCTAACAATGGTCTTTACAAACCTCGGGGGCTAATCCCCTTAAAGGCTCCATACAGTCTGTGGATCTATTGTTAGAGGACCGGAAGGTCTAACAATGGTCTTTACAAACCTCGGGGGCTAATCCCCTTAAAGTCTCCATACAGTCTGGGGGTCTATTGATACAGGACCGGAAGATCTAACAATGGTCTATTTAAATATCTGATAGATCCAGCTTGAGACCCTAAAATTAAAACAAAATGTAAAACTACATACCCCAAGTTTGATATTAACCATACGGGCAGTACTGATGATATACATATAAGGAATACAGATGCGTGTTAAATAATAACAGAACTTATTACAAATTGCACTTGTTCCAAACTATATTGCAACTTGGATCAGCTTCTACCCTAGTGAAACGTAAAGAAAGTGTCAATATAGACACGCTATTCACTCTTGACTTGAAGGTACATATTTATAAGAACTTCGAAACAATTAAATGACAGCTAACTAGCAATCCACCTATATACTAACCCCATGCACCTAGCGCATATAATTGCACTGGTTAGAGTGATACACAGTTGATGTAAACCCTTTAATGTGTTAATAATGATACATTGACGCTGGACAGTTAAACCTTTACATGCACAGTAAATTGTCGTCTGCTGTCATTGCTTTCTCAATATAAAACAGTTTTTTTGTGTTTTGCCTCGTTACAGGGAGGCTTTACATTTTATCAACAAATCAAGATACTAAACATAACGCTACTAACTAGATCAATATAGACATGTTTACACTTATCTAAAGCGGAAACAGTTTAGATCTAGATCAGATACTGTGAGATAATTTAGGTATGGGTAGTTGGTTAAAATCACATTCACATAAAAGATCCATTTTAGGGACCACTGCGGTTTATATGTCATAATGAGAGTGACTTGGGGATTAGACCTAACACCTATTCTATAGAGGCACCGGTCAATGTTTACGTAACTACTGTAATAGCCATGGTAACGGATTAAAATGAAATCAAATTTGCAAACTTTATACAGAGTTTATAGCGAAGTGAAATACATGACTGAAATATGTTTCGCTACAAATATGGTAAATAGATATGTGTATAATAGAAAAAGGAGATTGAAAACTTTATATTTTTTACCTTAAAAAACTGTAAACAATTAAATCCATTTCACCCCTGTTTTAGATCAATACTTTTTCGCTAAATTTCTTTCAAGACCATATTTGCCTAAAACTCATCAAAACCTTTCAATTCAGTATAGGGTTTTCAAAATAAAATGTTTATGATTCGATAGTTATTATCATTTATTGGTTTTTAAACTTTAAATTTTAATCTCCTCAAACTGTATAAAACTATACACCATTGTAAAGATCTCGTCGCGCAGATCAAGAAAATGTATACATATAAGGTCCTGTCTCTTACCGTTACCGAATTATAGCCTTTTCAAAATAATTCTATGACGTCATTTAGCTCATGAATATGCACGAATCAACTCTAAATTTTAAAACCGCCATAACACCTTTAGTTTTCGACCGATTTTGATGATGTTGGTGTCAATTCAGCCTAAAATTGTCTCAGGAATTCATTGGTAAAGTCAATTTAAGGCTGTCTTATAACGTGAACAAAGTTTAATTTTTCACATACATTTTATTATGTATTATTATTATTTTGTTATTTTATTTTAATTAAAAGCGTTGCACATGGACATATCATCTGTATATCACCAGAAAGAATGTTTGATACTGAATTTATAAAATATATAGGTTGATGTGCTTATCTCTATTAACCCCCCGACAAACACACATTTTAAATCAAATCAAATGTTAAAAAACAAAATGAAATTTAAAACAGGTAAGAACATTTACAAGGCCATATCTCCTTTATGTATTGACCGAATAGTGTCATGTTTGGTATCGTTGGAAAGAATTTTACCAGATCTACGTGTTAAGCACACTGTAAAGAAAATTGGAGGTGGTGGTGGTGGTGGAGGTGGTGAGAAACAGCAGCAGCAGCAGCAGCAGTAGCAGCAGCAGCAGCAGCAGCAGTAGCAGCAGCAGCAGCAGCAGTAGTAGCAGCAGCAGCAGCAGCAGTAGCAGCAGCAGCAGCAGCAGCAGCAGTAGCATCAGCAGCATCAGCAGCAGCAGTAGCAGCAGCAGCAGCAGCAACAACAGCAGCAGCAGCAGTAGCAGCAGCAGCAGTAAGTGGTACTCTTAGTTTCATCTCGTAGAGATTACTCACGTTCTGAGCCACGGGAAGGCGATACCACATCTCAGAACACCCCACTATCCCACACATGGCCCCCATTGCCTTTCTTCAATTATTGTTCTTCAAGTTGTCTCTCTCTCTGTTTACCATTTGTCACCAGTTTTATGTTTTCACTTGGTGTATTTGTCAAGTTCTTGCTATGGTGTAAATATGATCTCTGTAGTTTACTGACTTAAAAATGCAGAATGGTTCTGTTTTAGTTATTAGTATTTCCATTTTCTCCAGTCTAACTTTGACTGATCATTCTGTAGCACCCTGCCATTTTCTTTTTGCTTTGCAGCTCGTTTTACTTCTGACAGAGCCATTTCAATGCCTTGGGCCACGGGTGTCACTAAATTGACACTGGGACCATGTTTTAATTTTGCTTCTGCTTCCTTCAGTTTCCGTTCTGTATCCCTCAATTTTTCATCTTTGTCCTGTAACAGTTTTTCCATGTATCCTGGTCCCTGCTTCTTTTCTTCTAATTTAGCTTTATATTCCTGATATAATCGTTCAGCTTTGTTCGGGTCAGGTATATAAGGGATCCATTTCATTTGTTGGTAATCGTAGACTTCTATGGAACCCATGTTTGTTAACTTTACTTGCTTAGACCCTTCTTACGTAGTTTCTTCTGCTATCCTTCTTACGTGGTTTCCTCTGCAGCATCTTCATAATACTTTTCAATACATCGTGTCAAGTCTTCCGTGTCATGATTAGGCCATAACGCTTCAAACAGATTTTTCCTCAGTTTGATGCCCTGTCTGATTGATTCAGCCATACTCATGCCGTGTAACCATCTGAGGTGTTTAGCTGACTGAAGAATTTGTTGTTGTAATGGATCTTTTTGCAGAGCATAAAAATCGATCAGAAACTGACCAAAGTCTCGTCTTAACCTCTTTCTTAACTGAGGTAAACTATCGTTAGCCGCCTGAAGACATGCTTTCTCCGAAGACAGTCCTTGTTCTGAGTACCAATCACATTCAGCTTTGAACTTTTCTGCATTTTGCTGTCTGAGGGGATCTTGGAAACGTCTACCCCATATATCACGGCACGCATAGCCTACCTCGCACCTTCTACGTTTTCCCGGAGGTTCCATATATACAGATTGATAGTGTCGTTTTCTTGATTTATCTTTGAATGTCACTGTATCCTCCTCTTCATTAGCATCATCATCATCAGTATCATCATCATCATCATCCTTATCATCATCAGTCTTATCATGATCTTCATTTCCATCTTCAGTTTCATCATCATCATCATCATCATCATCATCATCATCATCATCGTAAGCAAACAGTGTTTGCTTATTATTCTCAACCTGTTTGGACATACACGACCCTTGGTTAGTCAAGCTATTTTGAAATATGTTTGTGTTCAAACGATTATGTTCCGGAGTTTGAGCTTTCAAATCCACCACCAGATGACCTCGGGGTTTACGTACTGCCTCCTCATACCGTTTCATAAAATGTGCACTAGTATTGGGATAAATGCGTCTAGCCAAAGTGGCCACTTGCTGTCTGTCAATGGGGCTGTTGAACAGTACAAGATATTGCGTATTTAGGGTGATATCTCGACACGCTTTACCTTGTGGAAACAGGTTCTGGGTCAAATACACCACCGAAAGATTTCTATGATGACTTCCTTTGGTAAAAAGATCAGCGATGCGTTGGTCGCACTTAGCTTCTGTCATCAAGTCGTCTAACACAATCACTGTACGTTTTGTGCCATCAATAAAATCTGAGTCGTTGAGAT